>VFFE01006875.1:242625-270505 GCA_008921705.1 Burhinus oedicnemus
AAAAAATCAAGAGAAAGCGGGGGGGAAGGAAGGGAGAGAAAAATATAGAGTGATAGTCTTCAAACGGAGCGGTCTCTTCTCCGGGGAGAGGGGAGCGAACCCCGAGACCCCCCCGGCGGGGCGGGGGCCCCCGCTCTCCTCAGCTGAGGGGTCTCCTCAGGGCCGGCGAGCCGGGCGGCTGCCGCGGGAAGGCTCCGCGCCGCCCCGCTGCGGCGTCCCCGCGGGGGCAGTGGGCGGAGGGCCCCCTCCCCGAGGTCTCCTCGGGAGGGCGGGGAGGCGGCGGCCGAGCCCCGGGCTCTCCTCAGCCGGAAGGGCCGCGGGGGAAGGGGTCGGAGCCCCACAATTCCCGGCCCCGCCGCCGCCGCGCGCCGAGACAGAGGGACGCGGCGGTCGCTGCGGCTGCTGCTGCTGCTGGCGGCGGAGTCGGTGCCCCGAAGCCCCCGCCGGCGGGTCTCCTCCTCGCTTCCCCTCAGCGGTGCCTCTGTCGGCGGCTGCCCGGCCGCGGCATCCTGGTCAGCCAGCTCCCCCTCAGCGAGTCTCCCCCATGTCGCGTCGCGGCCAGAGTGGGGAGGGGGAGGGAGGATTCTTCTCCCGTTTAATTCCGAGCCCCTTTTTCTTTAATGGCGGCCGCAGGGACGAGAGTCGGGGCCCCCCTGCCGCGCTCTGATTGGCCGGCGCGCCGTCACGTGGCTCCGCACAGCGATGGCCGCCGTCGCGGCCGGGAGAAGGAGGGTGCAGCGGCGCGGCGCGGCCGCCAGGCGCCTGCCCGGCGCTGGAGAACCGCCCGCCTTCCTCGTTGGGAGGCCGCCATCTAGCGGCCGCGCAGGGCCGTGGCGCAGCTGGCTGCGCCGCAGGTTTGGGGGCGCGCAAGCGGTCGACGGGAACGCGTGTTCGAGTCCCGCCTCCCCGCGGCTGCTGGGCCCCGGAACTGGCTGTTCCCCTTAACACCACCCCCGTGGGGGCTCCCACCCACTCGTGGGCCGTAGAGGAGGCGTTCGTTCCTCGTGCACCCACTGCCGCCGGTCAACCCCGGGCCAAAGTCCGGGCACGGACTGTCCCACTGGCAAAGAGAACACTCGCCCTGGCTCCTCCACCGCAAATTCCAGCCCTTGGCAGAGGTTTCCCGAGATCTGCCCTCAAAACCGGGTTAAATTCCATACCGAGGATCGCGGCGCCTTTTTAAAAAGATATGCAAGTATTTTGAAAGCTTGCATTAAATATTAAGGCTTTCACTAGTCCCCCAGATGTCATATCTGCTGGAGCAGAACTGTACTCCAAAATTACATTTTTTTTCACGTACAGATACATATTGTGCAGTTCATGAGGATGAAGTAGGTGGTTTCTGTTACTATATGCACAGATTTGCAGTAGGACTTTGAGATTATTCAGAATTAAGATGCTACAGTGACAGTGAAAGCTATTTTTAAGAGTTATTTGGAAAGTATATGCATCTTGTTAATCCTCTCATGTTACATATTAATTTTCTATGCAATGGTTTGCATGTAGAATGTAAAATTTTAAGTTACTATATACAGAATTTTTTGACTGCAAAGTTAAAGTGAAAATACAAACCAGTGTAAACTGCCTAAAGTAAAAGAAAGACTTTAATGTCTCGGCTAACATGACATTCACATTAAAATATGATACGTTCATGCAACAGCAGCACATTGCATCACAACTATGCAACATGATGATGTTTCAAAGGCCCTGCAAATTATTTCAGGACTCACAAACAAGACGAGTGGCAACCTTCTGCAAATGTCTTGATAGAGTAGGAGGAAAGGAGGACGCTCTATAAATAAATTTATATGGTAAGTTAAAAAAATAAAAGCGAGGCTCGATATTTTCACAAGAGAAACTTTGAAGATTTACTCACGCTAAGACTATTTTTGTATGTCGGTGTAGGCAAGCAAGATTCTTCTTTTTATCTAAATAGAACCAGAGTATTTTTAACGCAGGAGATTCATTCCCTCACTGCTCATCGCAACATGGCAGCTGGGGAGGGAGCCGGGATGCGGGGGGAGGGCATGTGGAACCAAACCCCTTTCCAAGTGGAACAGATGGTTTTCTCCGTGGCGACTGCAGCGTGAAGGGGATTTGCTCTGCGCTGGCACTCAGGACCCGCTCGCTCCTCCACGCTGCCCTGGGTGCCGAGGGGCACGCAAAGGCCCTCCAAAGTTCCAGCGCGCTGCTCTGGTCGTTACAGCGATTACCTCAATGTGCAGAGAGATGTTACTACATCCCAAAGGAGAACTCCAATGCTCTGAAGGAAATAAAAGAAAGCAGATTTCAGCATTACTAGACAAGAATGGATATGGTTTTCCCTCTAAGAGGAAGAAGTACCCTTTGGTAGAACTGGGATTTGGTAGAGGGAATGGAAACCCAGTACGATGACTCAGTGTGGGCTTGCTGCACAGCGAATGTACTCTCCCATTTCCCCATTGATTTCAGGATGACAGCACATTTTCACTAGCTGAGAATCCATGTTTTTTGCCTGGAACAGCACAGCTCAACGTCTGGAAGAGAGGATTAATCGAGCGTCTAACACGGGGTTTGGCATTGATTCACTTCACAGTTTTGAGGAACCCAGCTTCTGTGGCTCAGTTTACTTATTTGTAAAATGCATTTTGAGATCCGGTTCATTAGTACTTACGTATTAGTCACAATAAATACTTACATAGGATCCCAGCACAGTCAACTGCAGAACATAATTTTTCCAGTAAACACAAATAAAGAATTAATAAAATATTGACAAAAGAGGAAAGAAAATTAACACATCAACTAGATTTTTTTTTTTTTTAAAGTCATTCCCTTCCTGCTTCGCATCTGAATTACAGAACCTACAAGCCACCAGCCTTCCCAGTTACACGTACAGCACTAAATAACAGTAGGACACAGAGGGTAACACTCATCCATGTTTGGCGAGTTTTGGACCTGAGACATCACTTGCCCTTTGCATACTGTACATGCTATTTGGGAAATAAAGCCTGCTTAAAAAATGGGGAGAAGGCATATTAAAAAAAAATATGGAAAAAAAATGCTATTGAAAATATGCTTTCTGTTTTTCAGATGAGAACTATATAAGAACCTATCTCTGCAACTTTCAGAAGTGCATTAAGCTGCATAATTAGCATCTGTCACATGTAGCCTTTTCCTTCCCTCTTCCTCTCCCTAGAGGGAAACTGCATGAAGAAATTTTAATATAAATTTTAGTATCTACACTGTGCAGTGCATTCATATTAGAAACGATACAGTCAAGTAAGTTTCTGCTCAATCTTAGGTTCATCTTTGTGTAATATAAACTTCACCAGTTAAAAAAAATGCTACTGATCCAATGTAAATATTAACTACTCCTTTGGAAAGACAACGGTAGTGGAGGCGGGGGTGAGATGATCCCTGTTGCATTAGATTTAAACCAGTGGAATTGGTAGAAGCTGGGCAGTTAATGCCAGTCACTCCTCCTGGTATTATGTCCTTATGCTCTCATGTAGTCACATTGAAACGTGTAGTCAAAAGTAGTAAGGGATAGACGATTTTCCCCTTTAGTCAAAAGTATTTATTTTGACAGGCATAATGATACTTTGAAAAGCATCGAAACAAAAGGTAGGACCTTATATTGCTTTTTCATTCACATTAAAAGACACTCCACTGTTGAATATAAAAGGTCAGTGGACTACAGCATCTCCCAGTGAATCTCTGCAGAGGAACTTAAAAGAAGATGCTACCTTTTATAAGTAAATACTAGAAAGACAGACATGCAGCTTAAGAACAATAGCAACATGAAAACCAATGACATTATTTAGCATTTGATTTCCATTCAAACTCTCTCCTAATTTTTCAAAGTATTTATTTTCTACTTAATTAGTTCAAAGAAAATTAAGATTATAGGATTGAACATATTGCCAACAACCTGAGGTATGAAGTGGAGACTGAACACTTAAACTTCAGCTACAGAGGTGGTAATTATTGTAATTGGTCCACGTGAAGCAAATATATCAGGTATTACAGAGTTCAAACTCATGCCAGTCAGTCTCCAGTTGGCACCGACGGTTCTATCAGGAGGATACAGAGGTCTCAGCAGGACTTATTATTGGCAACTGTTCAACAGTTCTCTTCTCCAAATGGTTTCAAAGGGATTTTGGTGGAAAGAAAGATAATTTTTAACAAATTAAACTACCTAAAAATGGCTAGATGCCCAGAGCCACCTAGTCTGCATTAGTCACTACTACCACACAATTTTAAACAGAAGATTAAAAATATCATTGCTGTAAAGAAATGTCTATCCAGCTTTAACAAGATGATCAGATCACTGCAGCATTACCCAAACACGTACTGTACTCCATACTACAAGTATGTATATAAATATGTCCAGAGTAAAAGGTACAGCAGAGTATTTACATGGTGTGTGTTTCTCGGAAAACAACTAGCTCAAGTTACTGGAATCCAAGTATTCCTATAAGGGCATGTCATATAGTTTCAATAAATTAGAAGACCACTTACTTTTTAATTAAAAATGACAATAGCAAAGCCCTCATAGGAGATAAGATTAGGGGGACTGTTTATTTCCCATTAGTATTTATCTTACAGCATCTGTAAGGTGTCCATAATTGTGGTGTAAAACATAATTTAGATTTGCACTGAGAGTTTTCACAGCAGAGTCTGCTCTGTGCCGTATTGATGTTCAGCTCCTTTGTTTAGATTTTGCAAGAATGCTTTTTTCAAATGGTGAATATGTCATTTTTAGCAGAGGTCTCCAAGAGAAGATTTGAGTTTAATGCATGGCAATAAAAAGAGGAATATGAGAATTCTTGCTCTCTTTAGTGTCAGCTTTGGTTAAGACGTATGAATGCACATGAATAGTCTTGTCAGAATCTCTGGGGCTACTGACATTCAAGATCTAACATATTATTACTTCTGACCAGAACATTAGCTGCTATGCAGTAAGGAGAAGGGAAAGAGAAAAAGACAGGACCACTCCCTAATCAGACAGAAATTCTAATGTATTTCTCTGGTTGGGAATCTCTGAACAGAACTTTCCAGCTGTGAAAATACAATGCTGATTTTCTCCAATCTGAGATTAATTACTGTACACGCTCTTTAAATCTGAGCAGGATAAACTAGACAAATCATTGTTTAATGCCTAATCTTGCACCTTTTATTCATGGAAACAATCCTAGTTAACTCATACAAATAAAGACTGTACAATCAAGTATTACATCCTTGTAAAGGATGCATGCTTATCAGAAGAAAGGTTCTAGTGGCTGACTGTTTTTTACCACTGAAAGTTTCTTTGAATTACTAGTTCCAGATAAAAATAAGCTAATGAAATAATTTAGCTAAAATAAGATAATTTTCATTCAAATGTCAGTATAGATCAAATCTGGATACCACTACAATGGAAAGGTTCATTCACCAGAAGCAAAAACTTGACAATGTGCCTCTGGCTGAGCTAAGACAAAAATATATTTCAGATTTCTTTTGTTGTTGTTGTTAACAACTTGTTGTCAAATAAATTGAAATTATTCAAAAGCATTGAAATTAGTTTAATCAGTATGTTTGTCTTCTGAAATTTGAGATGAGTACCTTCCATTTATAGTGCAACAAAAGAGAATATCCTGCACTTTGCAACTGAAACTACCTTTAGTCCACATTCACGAGTTACAGCACGTCAGACAAAGAAACTGATTTGTTTGGTGCAATAAATGATAGCAGACCTTTACATATTTGAAGTGCAACAGATGGTCTTCCAAGAAGAGCATAATGACTGGCAGACAGTACACTTCGTTAGAGTGGCTTGGAATGTCTTCAGCAATTACACAGCGAGTGTTTTGGGGGGGAAGCCCTGTCATCTCTACGATTCTTCTCATGTAAATAGCGGTGATTTCCCTGTTTAGATGCTAAAAATTTGTATCTTCTAAAACCTGACAAGCTAGCCAGTGAACTGGAAAAGGAAGCACCTTTGGTGCTCCCAAGGCTACTCAAGATGAGGCTCCAGACATTTTATCACCTGAGAAGAGAAATGTAAGTAGAAAAAAAAAATATATTAGCATTAAGAGGAAACAACTTGGGGCATGTAACTGTAAAACTGCCAAGTATTCCATGGAAATGTAATTGAGGAAAAAAGGAAGGTTTAAAACAAGGTCCTTCAGACTTTTAGAAACTGAGAGGTCTACAGATACAACATGCAGAGTATCTAGGAAAAAACCCCAAAAGACCAAATTACCGAATAATAACCTCCTTCCTTTGGGAAACTGGTGACTTTCGAAGAGCCCTCTTCAACATAAAACACTGTGGCTGCAGTTCTTCAGGGCAGAGTAAAGTGAGCTTTTTTTGAGGCTGTGACAGTCTTTCCATTGTCATAGAGAAGCTATTCCACAAGCCAGCAAGTAAGAGTTATAATAAACAGAGTAATAAAATGCTGATCTTTAATACTGTACATGCACGTTAGAAAAAATTAACTTCTATCTCTCCCTCCCTTCCCCCTAATACTAGAATTTGTCTTTTCTGTTACAAAATCTTCCCCACCAAATTCACCCCCAGTAAAATTTTATGTGGCAACATAAACACAACCAAAATGTGTCCTTTAACAATGTAACTTAAATGTTGATGGAATCATAACTGCATTATTCCCTCTCCAATTAGCAGCAGCATTCTTTATCTTTGCTTATGAAGCGTAAACTGTTCGCTTGTCACTACAAAGACCTTCTGTAGAGGACTTAAAAAAACAGCCACAGCAATTAAAATGACAACAGAGGTGGTTGGTCACATTATGACAGAAAATATCGTCCTTTTTACCCGTACAAATTTCCCTTTTTGCTGGAACTATAGATACTCTATTCTGTGAGAAATTCTGTAAAAATAAGAAAAATTTGGGGTTTTGTCATCCAAAATAGGCAAGACAAAAAGTAAACTGATAGGGTTAGGACAAGTAAATTAGATTTTAAACTTATTTACTTCAGTTGTGTTAAAAACATTCAAAGAGCTGTTAATTAAGACCGTAAGTCTCATTACACCCAGGCTATTACTTATAAAACACTCACCTCTGTTACAATCACATCTGTCTGCTGCTGGTTCCTGCCTGTTCTGCTTCACAACAGTAATAACATGGGGAGTTATTTGTAATACATGTAGGGATTTTTAAAAAGTATTTTAAACATACATTAAAATAATAAAAAACATCTGAAAAGTAAATGTTTCAGGTTAGCTTTTCCTAGTTAAGATTATAGGGACTGAACATTTGAAGTGGTAAGATAGGTTTGATTTCTAATACAGCAAGAAAGACCATGAGAAAATAACTGACACATACAGAAACAGCCATTTGGGGCGGGGGGGAAAACCGAACACTGTCTGTAGAATCCACCTACAGATATGTCCTTGGAGAAAAACTGATGAGAAAATTATCAGGAAGATTTTCATTGCCATTTCTTTTCTGGAAGTTTTTGCCTCTCATGGCACAGACATGGCAAGGGATACGTATCAGAATTCATCCATGCATTATATTTTGCACATCAAATTAAGTTGATTATCCATGACTTTTTAGGTAAATACAGGAATACAGAAAACATGTCAGCTGTTATATATAGAATATATGGGCATTTCACTCCTTACTTTACATTTAGAGAGAGCAGCAGATAATGAGCTCAACCATTACAGTGAGAATATATTTCATTTGCAAGTTCAGAAGTATCTCTGGCTCCTTATCTGTTTTGTGAACCAGAACTTAAAGGTAGCTCACAACATTTGTCTTCCGAGTTGTGTTTGTCTCCAAGAGTAATTGCCATAAGTGGGCAAAAGCTTTAATGTCTTCATCATTATACCTTCAGCCATGATGTTTTTCACAAGCTGAGAACTTAGAGACTCAAAACAATTACTGCAAAATACAGAGGACAAGAATGAAAAAAAAAAAAAAGTAAGAAAACTCAAAAAACCTGTCTTTTCCCTTCCCTAAATTCCCAGAATTCATCTTCAGATTTCATGCCTGTAAATTAGCTAAAATATTTTCAGACTGTAATATTACCCTTCTGTATGTTTCATCTGATATAATTGCTTGACAACAAACATCTCTTTCTCTGCAAGTATTCTGTAGTAAATTTATTCACATCAGGAAAAGAAACATTAGAAAGGTGTCTAATTTTAAAGTGTGCAGATTAGACACCAATGACAAACAACTTGGTGTGACAGCATAGGCAAGACACAACCTTGAACCATTCTGCTGTTTTGTGGACATGCAGACTGTCTTTTTCATCAATAGCCACAAGAAACAGTAGACTGCCAAAAGTTCTGAAATCAGCAGGTTTTGACAAACCAGTAATAAATCCTGAGCAATAAAAAAAAAAAAAAAAAGTATGTTTGAGCAATATCTCATAATTAGTCTTTGCAGATGTTTGCTATTTAATACAATGGAAAGAATGTTTTGTTCTATCTGGCCAAGTGGTATCAGACACCATTTTTACTAAGACAATGAGCACAAGACTGTTCAATCTGAAAAGGTAAATTCCTTGACATTAGGCTGATAAAGTAATTTGAGGTTTTGTAACATATGTCATACAAAAATTATATTTTATTTTGTAGTTTACAAAAATCTATTCACAAAAATACAGAAGCTTGTCCTGCATTCTTTATTTTCAAAGAATGACACTCATCCATGTAAACAGTCCAATTTAAATCACTGTGATTGCTTGCATATGATAATTACTGGATAAAGCCAATAGTACCTTATTGGAATGTACTGGAAACACAGAAATCAGAATATCTTTTGTGACTTGTTTTGCAACCTCCTGGAAGTCATATATACAACAGAGTGTGAAAGTAAAGCCTTACAATAACAAGCCAGAAAGTAATAACTGTGCCTATGTTATTGTCTTTGTTGGCTAATTCACTCATATTTGTCTCAGAAAGGAATGACTACCCATCACTAGGTTAGAAGGGAAAGTACTGTAACAATGGCTTAATAAGATGTCCATTGGTCCTCTGAAGTCCTAAGCTTTCATATGCTCAGGAAGCTAAAGCTTTGAGACTCTCTTATTATTTAGATACTCAAAACCAACCAGGTTTAGAAGGCATTAGGTACTAGAAAGGCCATCTGCTTTCAAACACAATGGGCCTTTCTGTTCGTGGAAGTCTTGTGGGATTCTACTGTGAAATACAAAAGAGTCCAAATGTGGAAGACGTGAAAACTTGGCCCCATAATGACTGCAAAATGCAAGTAAAACATTAAATTGCAACTGCAGTGTAGGAGTGAAGATGGAGTTCCAGCTGGAAGTCGAATCAAATGACTTGGTGTGAAGTGAATGACCACTAATTAATATCATAATAATAAAAAAAAAAAAAATAGAATTCTATGATTGGACCAGTATAAAACTGGGTTCTATTTGTCCATATGTCAAAAGTTCTAGGACACTTAGTCAAAAAAAAGGTCTTCTTTAAATTAATAACTTTCTGGAAGATTGATTGATATTTGTAAAGTACTGGATATGGTCTGAATATTAGCATGCTTCACAAAAGTGTAACGTTGCAATGTAATTCCAATAAGGCTGCAGACCATATAGAACTCATAGAGCAGAAAACTAGGGAGAAGGCAAAACACTTCTTCTGCTGGAAAGACCTAAAAGATTCAGTGAAGAAACTGATGGAAAGTGCCCTTCCTCTAAATGCAGATACCTGCATAGCCACAGTAATCGCAGTGAAACAACCAGCAGGCTGTAGAAATGAAAAGACAACAAGGCAGCCATAGAGCAGGACATTACACCGACATACGCATCTTGAAAACACAAACTTCTGGATTACCACATCTGGAAGTACAACAGAGAATAAAACCCCACTTCTGCCAGGCAGAGCGGGAGCCTACATCAACAAGAATCACACGCTCATATTGCTCAACAGCTGTACTTGAACTAGAAAGATAAACTACTTAAAAATACATGGAAGGTATGTGCAAACTGTTTTGCCTCTTGTGCCTCTTTCATTGTAGGGGAAGTGCATGCTAGTCAGGATTCAGAATACCTTATTCTGTAGCAAGTGGAAAAAAAGAGCAAAAGAAATCTTGTCAACACACAATCATCCAGCGTATTACAAGAAGATGGGAGGACAACCTTGATAAAGCACAAGCACAGATAAAACCAATACATATATAAATGAGAATATAAGAAGTACACTTACCACTGAAAAAAATTGTAAGAAAATCTCTCTGCTGAGGAAGGCTTTAAGACTATTTTCCTTTTTTCAAATCTATGTCATCAGTGAAGTCCCATAAATGAATATTCTCTTGCAAATAAAGTGGTGGTCTTCACTTTTTGGCAACTGCAGTAAGAACTGCCTTACAAAAAAGATCCCATAAGTAGGTTTTATTCCTGTGAGTAATCTCTTCAAAGAGTGAGGAGAAAATATGAGCTAAAATTACTTGCACAATCATGTTTCATAACTGTTCCTAGCCTAGTAGTATTGGTCCTTCCCTTTCCCAAGTACAAAAATGCACAAACTTTTCTCCCTCTTCTACTAAGAGGGAAAAAAAATATCTGCTTATCCTTGGATACTTACAGAGTTTGGAGGAGCTGAAAACAATGGAGCACTGTGTGCCCCACTCATCACATAGACTCTGGAAAAAAAAGTATTGAAAAGAATGCACAAAGTATGTAATTACTGTTTCACAAGATAATTTCATTATTAATACATCCCCAAAGATAGCATGCACAGTACTGCAGTTTAATTAGAGGATAACTGGAGGGGGTTTGAATTTATGAGGTAATAAATATATTTTGGACTAATAAACTCCAAGGCTGAAGTGTTTATTAATCTAGAATATAAAGATTATATAGCTGATAGGAGACAACCTCAGGTTGCACTGAGATGCCTATTGTTTCTATATTTAAAAATTAATATTTTCCTTCTTTTGGGAGCTAGATCAGAAAGCCAAGATTGCTGTGGATGGTACTGAATGATACTAGAAACTATCCAGCAACTATGTGTTCTCAAAGACTAAGTTTGAGAAGGTGTTGCATTTTTAAAGTTTCACCTTTTAATCAATTTGTCACCTCCTAAACTATGAAGTACTGCAAATATACCCTCTATACTGCGCCTTCTGACAGCTGTCAATGCCTTATTCTGATGGTAAGCAAGGACAGATTCCCCTGCAGGATAACCAGAGCCTTTACAAGACTAGCAGACCCCTCTTCTGCTTGCCCCAAATACTCAATTCTGTCTCCGTTTTCCTGCTTTTGGATTCACCTGCAAGACTACATCATGCGGTGAGCAAGCACATCAATTTTAGTGTCGCATTAAATTTTTTCTTTCCTTAACATTGTTCAGTAAACTTTTTGCCTAGTACAGCACACTAAGGATTTGGAAACTAACTGTTCACTACTGTGAGGATTTATATCCCAAACAGCTGTGCCAAGAAGTCAGAGGAATCAAATGGCATAATCTATTAACTTGTCCTCAGGTAGTTACAACTAGAGCTTTATAAATTGTCAGGGAGTCCAGTCCATTTAAACTACATTTCTCCATTATTTTGAAAGTGTTGATGTCCCACAAAGACAAGCTGGAAGACCAAATTTAGTCCAGAAAAAGTGTGCATGATTGAAGTCAAAGACCAGGTTGCTTAAGCCAAAACTAAATTTAGGCCTGAGAGAACTACAGAAAAAGAAAACAGAAGAAACACGAGGAGTAGCATGTGATACCCTCTGCTTGCAGATGAAACAAAACTAACAAATGCAAAGGGACCCCTATCCACACATGACTGAATGATGGCTGCTGCGGCATTAATGGACAAAAAACAGAGAAATCTTGGATGAGCCAAAAGAGCCACGGCACACTGGGGCAGATGCAAGGAGAGGAGGAAAGGGGCAAGACACATCACATCTCAAGATTTATTATTATGAAAAAATCCTGCTTCTCTGAGCCAGTCCATGTTGAGTGATAGCAGTAAGAAAGCTTGTGTTACCGAGGGCTGTAAAGATTTAAAGATATGGAAGAAAATGTTTATTGATTAGCTTAGGTGATCCAAATATAATTGGCCATGGGTTCAGATAGCTTCCAGGCTGGCTCCATAGGTTCAGAGCAAAGGTTTCAACACTAAATCTTGAGAAGACTATACAGATAATTAATGGAAGATGATGATGACGGCCATTTCCAAAGCTCCTGCGTTTTAATTCCCAGGCTTATATACTCTCTCCAAATGAAACAAGCAACAGAGCTGACTTTCCAATATTAAATCTCTAGGCAGTATGTTATTCATACAGCTTATGTAGATGTCTTTACCCTCTGGAAAAAACAAAGTTTAAGAAAAATGGTTGTACCTTTGGGGAACAGTTTAAGTCTCAGGATAACTACATTAGGAAATCTAACTCTATTACTTTGTATCTTACATTTTATTACTAGATTGGTAATAGGAAATTACCAAATAAAATTGGTATTTTACTTGGTAATTTTTTTCTGTGGGCCTCATCTAATATGAAAGATGGTGATCATCAAATTTATTCAAGTTTTCCTGTCAACAACATCATTAACCAAATCCCTCAATTTCAAAGTAAATAAAAGCATCTGGGCTTCTCGCACAGCAAGACTGACTTGCATATTTAAGCCTCATATATAGATGAATTTGCACTGGACCAAATTTGCATATTAATGAAGGACTAATTGCTCTTTGCAGTCAATTTTATGCAGATGAATTTACTCCTCTCAGTACAATTTTCATAATGTTCAGAAAGAACCAAAAAATGTAAAACTTTTTAAAAGTACACAAATGTTAGACAATCAAGGAAGAAATATCATAATGACATCAAACAGCTTTACATTAAATTGTATATAATTCATCTTTTATATTGTTGCTTTATTTTAACAGCCTCCCACAAAGAATGGAACAATTCATAGAATAAATTCAGCTTATTCCCCCTCCTCAGTCTCAAATTTTAACAGCTTGTAACAACCCATTATATTATCTCATTTCCAGCTGGAAGGATGGAGCCTGAATTTTTAGAGAAGTTAAATTTGCTAAACCGGCATTTATTTTCTCTCAGTCATCCTCATGCCACAGGTCAGTTAGGAGACACCCTGCTCCCAATGATTTTAAAGTAGTTTCTACCCAGTTTTGCACTATCAAGAAAAAGTTCAAGGCCCAAATCCTCGTTCTGTCTCTGCTTCTGAGCTGCAGTACAAAAAACTGAGAAAAAGACAGGAAAGTACACGGGAAAGAGAGACATCAACAAATGCTGAGGAAAAAAATAGTAACATTAGGGAGGAAAGGAGAAAATATAATTACTGGAGTAGAAGAGGAAAGGAAGTGAAAATGGAAGGAGAGAAAAATGATGATTTAATGTGTATGTTCAGGTCTAGCTAAAAAGAGGAAAACTGAAGGATTTGGAAGAAAGTTCAAGGCAAAGTAAACAAATAAAAGAGAAAAATGTAGCCAGAAATGTACCCACAAAAAAGAAACAGAAAGTTAAGGAAACAAGAAACAAAGTGAGAATTAAAGAACAGAAGATACATAAAGAAATAGATAAATAAGAAGATATGAAAAACACAGCTTTTCGTAATTCTGTCAGAACATAAGGGCAGAGTAAGTGGAAATGCATTAGGAATCTGATTTTGCATGTATAGCCTTCCTCTTGCTAAAGAGAAAAGCCTTATTTTAACCATGAAGACTGATACCCATAATATTTATATGTATCATAAAATCACTTATAGAAGATTATTTTAATCAGAAAAGGAATAGCATAAAACTATCTTTAAATGACTTCAAGGCCTTTTGTAGAAGGAACACAGGAATATGGTTCACAATCATGACATCTGCCATATCTTTGATTGCATTTGTTGCCCTTCTCTACAGCTTTTGCTGTTTTAACATGCCCTTTTCAAGACACTCAGAACTCAAGATGCAGATATAGGATGGTTTTATAGTGGTATCAAAAAGATTCTCATGTTTTTTCCCCTATTTCTTTTCTAATAATTCCTAGCATCCTACTTGCTCTCTGGACCACAGAGCATTGAGCTTACAGATCTCCTATAATCCCACAGTTTTGTTCCTGAGGAGCAATAGTTTATAACCATCACAATATTTCATGATCAAAACAGTCTTCAGTATGAACATCTTTTGACTGAGCTATAGAGTCCTTCCCAAAGAAGAATCAGAAGAGCTCCTGAGCCTCAGATGCAAGGCAGAGGGAGCACAGAAAAACTGCCAGAAGGTCACTTTGCAGCCTCTCCTTTTGGTCTTTCCAACCTTGATGACAGAAGCCACAACATATGGAGCGTTTATTAGGGATACACTCCTTCCATGAGCAATAAGGGCAATGGTTGTACTGAGGCAAGATCTAGCCATTGCAGAGGAAAAAAATAAGAAGAAAAAAAAAAAAAAGGCTTCAGGGCAGGAGAGCTGGCAGAAAATATCAAACTGAGGGGAAGGCAAGGGAAAATGACCAAGAAGCTTTCACTAGCATTCAGAAAAAGAACAGACCACAGAACAAAGACAAATAGAGTTATAAAATAATAACAGTAATAATTGGAAAAAGAATTAGAAATACTCTACCAGAAAAATATTGTAATGTTACTGCTGAAGAATTTTCACTGAGGAAACAACACTTAGTTCAGCTAATTAGGCTGGATGACTTGCTTTCAAGTTATTTGAAAACAAACTACAGTTCTTTGTGTACTTAGAAAATACAGCTTTTATTCTGGATTATGAATTCAAAGTGTCTTCCTATTTTGCTCATAGAGAGGAATGAAGAAAAATGCATCCTCCTTAACTTACCTGTACAGCATTTGAAAACCTGCTATAGGCACTCCCCCTTTTTTCCAAAGGGTGTCTGGTTCAAGTGATTAATGCTGTGTGAATGTAAACAAAGATAATTATTCAAACAAGAACAAGATGTTCCACCCAAAATGATTAGCTTTTTCAGTGGACGAGATGCCTACTTCTAATCATCAAGAAAGGTTAACCTGACCAGATTTAATTAGCTACTTAATACAATAATAAAGATGCATACATAATTGGTGAGGAAAAGACTGCAGAAGCAACACTGAATCCAAACAAAATACCTCCGTCAAGCACAAAGCCTGGGCTGTTTTTAAGTTTTTATATCCACTATACTCACTTTTGCAATTGTCTTTGTGGAACTTCACCTGATTAATAATAATAAACATATATTAAACAAACAAAAAAAGCAAGAAACAACATACCTAAAATTCAATGATAAAACAAACCAAATGGTATTTCTTAACACTGTGCTTCAAATTCATAGACTAAGTCAACTGGTTTGTACAGACTATTTGAGGACTACAGCCTTAAAATGAAATAAGTTACTATTTTTTCATAATCAAAAAACCTTAAAAATGTTCATCACTTCTTTGGAACCACAGCTGCTCAACTAACCCCTACAAAGCACGTTTCTGACTCTGAATTAAGAGACAGCTCTTCCTGCTTAAGTGTATTTTAATAGCTACTTCTCTGCAGAACAGATGTTTTCAAGTTTTGTGGGTACCATAAATATTAAGAACTGAGCAATACATTTTAGAAGGCAGTTCTCATTAATCTGCTAGCATTCGATTTCTGAATGAGAAGGACTACATCTTATCGAAGATTTTAATATATATATAAATATATATATAAGGAGATATCAGACAGATGTTTTTAACACCAAGTTGGTATTTTCAGTGAAAAAAAATACTAGTCTTACTCTGGAATATTTCCATAATAATGAAATGAAAGCTTTCTATTACAATAATAAAACAACTTGCAAGTATTTAGATTTTATATGTTGGGAATACTGGAAAATATATTACATTTCAGAGAATGTTTAGAAATGTTATTAGCCTTGTATCTCTGGATAACACGTATAGCACTTGCTTGTTAAGGCAGGTTGTATCTCAAAGTGTTACCAAATAATGAGTTTTAAAGTGGAGGCCTGGGCATCAGACATTCCATTTTCTTTCAGTAAAGTTTAAACATCCCTTAAAATAAACAATTCAGTGCAAACCAACGTATCTGATATTGATTTATTCTATTCATAAAAAGTAACAACATAATGGTAAATTCAATCTATTCAATGAGAAGTTTATGAGCTTAAATATATCAAAAGGGCAATGAAAGCTAATATATAGTGATTAAATAAAAATCTGTGAGAAAAAGACACACAACCTTCAATTCCATTATACTGAAATCATATACTGACAAAAAGCAGGCTTTTGAATTGTTTCAAAAGAAGCTGCAGCCATTTGCCCTTTTTAACAGCTTGGAAGTTCACAAGGAAGGATTAATTTATAATTTAACTGAAATGTATCTCAAATAAAGTTTTTGATTAAAATCTACATTTCTGAGCCTCCTGGCAGTGCCAATATCACTGAAACAGGACATCAGCTGCAACGCCAGCAATTCTGGAATGCAATGCAATAAACTGTAAATCAGTTTTGTCCTACCTTAATATTGGTTTAACAATAAAAGAACTTTGATGTTTAATATTTAAATAGTATAATTATTCCTTTAGAACTAAGTCCAGAAGAACCCTTCATGGGCACACAATGCAAAACAACAACGAAGAGAATGTGTTTTTGCTACACTAGGAGGCTTTAATTTGTAGGACCCAGTTGAAAGGTACAGTACAATTTCTGTGTGCTGCTGGAGATTCCACAGAAATTCTTTAGAAGGGGAAATGCTCTCCCATGATGAAGATGGATCCACGCACAAAATTGAACAACAAAGCTTAAAACTGTCAAAGCAGAGAATTGTGAACAATATCTACCACAGTTGCTCAGAAATCATCACCAGCTGGCTATCCTGGTGCCTTGGTTTTGAAACCCAGACACAAGGGTTGCTTGCTTCATCATTATTTTTGAAGTCAAGATTTGAGCAAGCAAAGCCTCCCTTTCCCTTTTCCCCCTCTCCCTTACCTTTTGTCACTTCAGGATGGGTGAACACAGAAAAATTTAGATTTTTGGGAGGAATGCCTGTAATTATGAGCCAAGTATTGTCTCTGAACAGTTAGTGAATTAGTAATGTTCAGATGCAATAGTTTTTCTGGTTTGGAGGAAGGTTAGAGAGAAGGTCAGTTCTGCACTTCTGCTACAACCAGGGAATGCAGGGTGATTATAGCTGCAACTGTCAATTTTTGCCAACCATACAGGACACTAGAAATACAAAAACATTTCCCACTACTTAAGTAGATCCAAATTACTACTGTAAATACAAAGACAAATACAATTATCTGTTGTAACAGAGAAAACTCTTGTATATTGAAGGAAATGCGAAAGAAAGATGTCATTAATTTTGACTTATAATGCTGTTTGTCAGATCAAGCAATTACAGAGTTACACCCACCAAGGAAGGATGAGAGCACTGAACTACGACTTTGTGATGCAATGAACATTCAAAGTAGCAGGAGCTTCTGCGATGCAGAAGACAAGCATTATAACATGACTTCTAGCAGTGGGATCACATCAACGGCCTACACCTACAAATACTCGTAACCCGGTGCTGTACTCCACCATGCAGTATTTGGCCACCATGTTTCATACATGTTACAATACAAGATATGCACTGGAACTAAATCATGGTTATCTAATTAGGAAGTCAATTGCTTATAGCACTCTGCCTTAATTTGTTCTAGAAATTAAAAACAAAAAAATGTAATGAATACAAAAGGAAAATGAAAGAAGAGAAAGAAGAGAAAGTTTCATGACTAAGGCGGATGAATACTACCTAGGGAACTGAATACTCCCACTACTTCTACCATGGAGTTCCAGTGCAATGAAAGCTAAGTTATATAGAGCCACGCTCTTCAACATTTGGTTACTAATTGGGCTCTCAACATGAAAGCATCATTAAATGTAAAGTCTAGCTTCAGCTCTATTGCCTGGAATGTTACACTGCACAGTTCAATTACAGGAAGGAACTGTGACAGCTGGAACAAGCTCAGGAAACAGATTCATCTGAGATTTTAGTTGCTGAAGTCTATCAGTATGTTTACATAGTTGTGGATGCAGACTCTAAAAGAGATTCTCTCCCACATTTTCCTTCTAAAATGCCAAATTTGTAGCTACATTTAAATTTTAGTACAGGCTAAGGTCTTTCATACAGCAGCGGTGGGATATGATGTCTCAAACCTGAGGTATCCTCCCAGCTGTGCCTGTCTGCTTTAACCGTAAGCTGGAGCCATGGCCCGTTCTCTCCACCCTGCTACTTCACATGGGCTTGACTTCAGCCTGTGCATGCACTGAAGTGGTTACTTGTAGGCATAAGGCTCGTAGATCACTACTATAGGACAGACACCATGGTGATTCATCTACACAGCCAGGGCCTACACAGGCTTTACTAAGCACTTACATGCACAAAAAGAGAAAAAGATAATGAGCGCTCTTAAGAACGCAGAGTTTGCAGTTCCACCAATGTCATTAAGAAATGCTGCTAAAAATGTAAAAAGTTAAATAGTGATAATTAGCATAGCAATTGCTGTTAAGATCAAAATTCATATTGATTAACATCTGAGTACTGGAAAACAGCGCTCACCTTTAGCAACAATTGCAACCCTGACTTATTTCACTGAATTAATTTTAAGAATAAAGAATCTGTTTATATGAATGCAAATAAAGACATCTACTTCATCAATGTAGTAAGAAACTGGTCACTTAATGAAAACAAGATGGATTGACATTCCCTATTTATCGTTGCATTCTTACCCCACAGTTTTCAATGGCCGTGTAATAGCATGGTGAACTGAAACAAAAACTAAACCACAAGTTTACTTGCTCAAGCATTATTTACTATTTGCATTATTTCAAAATGAAAAATAACTATATTTCTTTGTATCTAGTATACTTGTACAAACACTCAGATACTTTATACACAATTATTCCTAGTGTCTAGTGATTTAAGTCCAGAAATTGTATGTACACTTATGTCTAGACAGATAAGGATCTACAGATTACATGTGTACAAAGAGGGAGTGCACGTGTGCAGGCATTTGTATGTAACAAAAGTAGAGCGCTATTTACTACCTAACGCAGATGGATAAGTTCACTTTGGAGATCTCTGCAGACTTGTGAAATCAGGATGACGTGTTTGGAATTCTTCCTCTCTTCTCCAGTGCTGAAGTAACTCAGGTAAATGCTTGTTGGCAGCTCGTTGAATCTTTAAGATTCAAACCAACCCATTTTACATAATAACCTTCAGCTGCATTAAACACAAACACACAAAAAACAGGTAGCACAAATACTAAAGTCTAAATTTGTATTACTCACATATACAATACACAAAGTCTGAATAATTTTTCAATTAAATCGTAAGTATACTAAAACAATTTTTACACTAAGTTGGATTGTCCGTGAGACAGATTATTCTTTCAGGAGCAAAGTCCGCACCTAGAGCAAAGTTCCAGTAAAAGTGGTGTGCTTTCCGAGGCAACTGAGGAATGGCAAATAGATCAAGACATCTCTAGACCTACTGTTTCCTATCAAACCAAGTAAAATCCAGTTTCCTGGGGTATTGTAAGCCCCTGGTCAGAACAGCTCTGTCAAATGCAGAGTGCAAATCTTCTGTATTAAAGAACCCCCTTATTCCATAGCTCTTAATGAGCATTTGACTCAACACTGAAATGCATGGCTTTCATACTCTCTGCCTAAAAATTTATTTGTTGCTGGGCATAAGAAAAGCTTAAATCATAACTCTTTGAAACAGCAAATGAAACTAAACTATGTCCAACCTAAATTTTAATTAACTATTTTACTTCAGCATTGCAATTTCTCTCTACAAATTACTTGGAGGTATATGCAATAAAGAAGCTCTATAGAACTACTGAATGCATGAGAATGAATATAAAAATATTTACTTTGAAACTTTCATTTATTTTTCTCCAAACTGTTAAAAAACGTATTTGGTTGGTTGAAATAATGTACAGACAGAGTAACAGAAATATTAGGTGACAGAAAAGAATGGACTAGATCCTTGTGAATCAACTCCATTTTACCAGGCACATAAAACTAAACTAGCCTCAGCTTGATGCAACTGTTACAACTCCAAAATGAATGTTAGACACTAAATAGAAAAAAGGCTGGTGAGCCAAATTTATCTTACGGGGTTTTTTTGTTATTATTCCCCTTCTATATAGAGTTTCAAAATATCACTTAATGCTCTTTCCTTTCAGAAGGAAATCCAAATCTCTCAAAATAATATTTACAATCTCTGCTGCAATCTCTTTCATGGTAATTCACTCTGGATGTTTGTTACTTTTTGTGAGGAATAGTTCTGCTTGAGTTCTCTACTTAGAACAAAACAAGTCTGTTTTCCTGATATACTTCATATTCAAATTATTCCAAAGTGTAGCACAGAGAAATGAATTAGATAAGGGCATAGGGAAATGTGTAATCCATACATGGCTGCCATGATGAGCTCACCAGTAACTGATACAGCTTTGAACATTAAAACAATTTTAATGAGAGATGATACTGACCTAAATGCCAGAGTTATCACTGCTACCTTCTTAAAAAAAAAAAAAAAAAAAAAATTTATTTAACTTCCACTGCAGTCTCCACTGACAAATATTTTAGTGTAATATTTACTACTGATTTCCACTTAAAATACCTTTAGATTGTTACTTAGATATATGAGAATTTCAAAAGCAATCTCCATCTTAGTTTTCTGTAGTCCCATGATTTTTACACTCTCTTATGATTAATTGAAAGAGATTCCAACTTCTCTCTTTCTACCTAATT
This sequence comes from Burhinus oedicnemus, assembly GCA_008921705.1. Lineage (NCBI taxonomy): Eukaryota > Metazoa > Chordata > Aves > Charadriiformes > Burhinidae > Burhinus > Burhinus oedicnemus. The sequence goes on from VFFE01006875.1 coordinate 263,320, forward strand.
CAAAGACACATGTAATATACCCCATCTTTTGCTACCTCCTCTCTAAATTAATAACATCGTTTCTATGCAGCCTTTCATAAAGTTTCCAGATGAAAATAACAGTGTCTAGTGCAGTGCATCTGTTGTTTCTGGTTACTGCTAACACAGAGCTGGATACAATTCTTTCTTTTCTATACCTATGTCTACACTGCAGTAAGAAGCGTAGCCCAACGCACACGGGTACTCAGGCTGCAGCTCTTAAAACCAGCAGCAATATAGCTGCAGCAGCACAGCCTACAAGCCCTGCCCTCAGTTTCTGAGACATTGCTGTCCATGCCAGGTGGATGAATGTGAGGTTAACTTCCCTATGCACGTTGTAATCGCACATCTGACTGCTGCAGCAACGCTGGTTCCAGGAAACTGAAACTATAAGGTAACTTTCATGATTAAGACGAGCTATCAATAATCATCTATTTTTAAGTACAGCATCCTATAAATCCTCCTAATTAGTAAACTAGATGTCTTCTTTTTAGCAAACAATCCCCAGCCTACTTCCTTATTTATTTGCTTGAATTCAATTATATTTGCCACCTGCTGGCCCAATCACCTAAATGACAGATTCTGGATGTAAGGTAGAAGCTGGGCCATAAACAATAATTTCATTATAGTTCAATTTAAAATATTTGCCTGCACCTATTTTTCTCTGCTTTATGAAGAATGTTTATGCTATTTCCTCCTCAGGGCTCTGATGGCTGTGGGACTCCACACTCCCATTGGGAGACGCAGCAGCAGCAAGAATTTTGCACTGCTCCCTATCCTCTACTGCCGACCTCGTAAGAAATCAAAGCCGAGATTTTTCTGGAGGGAAGGGACCACTAGAGGCTGAATAAAGAGGGAAGAAGCAATTTCCAAACCTGGACTGAAAAACTGCTATGGCTCCAAAAAAAGGACCCTTGGTAAAATAAAGGTTAGGAAATACTTCTTCAGAAGATAAAAATAATAGAACTTCTTTTGTCATTAAAAGAAACAGAGGAGGCTGTACTCCTGTTGTTATTTACCTATCATGGGGCTCTAAAAGCCATCTACTCCATAAACCAAATGATTTACATTTCCCAAAATCTTTCTGAATGAAATCCAGTCTGTAAAATGCACACCTTGCAGACAAACAGTTTAACTTGGAGGATGAATTCAAATGCTTTGTTCAGTGTAATGGACTACCCTCAAGTTTGGTAAAACGGCACTGAAGCCATTCATTGCCTTTAAGGATTAAATAACACAGAGGTGGATTGCTAGCCAACTGTGAAAGCACACAGTCCTATCATGCACGAGCAGGAGGAAAGACTGAAATCTGTTTTGGTCCACTTTGTTCCTGACTAGAAACTCAACAACATCCAAAACATCAGGGTTCTGCAATTCAGGCCTTCAAAGAAATCCACGTTTTCTTCCACCACCTTTTGAAATATAACTTGCAAACCTACCTTCAAAAACTCGCTGGTACATTCTGAAGCCATTACACCTTCCTCAAAAACCACCAAACACATGGAAAAGCTGCCCTTCTGAAATTGAGTTAACAAAACTCAATGTTGTGATAAGTGACAATAAAAGCAATGACCCAGATTATTGGGCATTTTCCCCACTTGCCACTATTACAGTATATATAAATCCATGCTGCTTCCTTTGTAATTGCAGACACTTTCTCCATTATATTTTCTTGTAACTAGTTAAGAATACATATAAGCACAAGTTATTCTCTAGCAACTCATTTATTCCGTGATTCTGCATCTTTCATTTCAGCAGTCCTCTCCCAGATTTATTTTCCATCAACTTTCACAGTTTGAAAATTAATGTTAAGCCAATATTGGGTAAAATTATTATTTTACCATACTTATTTTGCAATAATTAGTAATTTGAGTGAGTGTGTAAAACTGTATTATATATATAAATGAAAACATTAACAAAACTGGAGGCATACAGTCAGTTAATGCCCTAATAGAGGAGCCTTGGAGAGAGAAACTGTACAGCATTTTTATGTAGCATGTGGGAAAACCGTGCAGCATGGGAGTTTTGAATGTTAATACTGCAGCTGTACTAAATCTACTGTGTCAGACTGTCTGCAAGCAAACCAGATTTAAGGAAGTACACTTTTACTGCAGCACTGGAGACTGAAAAATGGTTAACTTGGTTCAGTTCAACAGAAGTAAGTTCAGCTTACTTAAAAAGAACAGACATGAATTATGTGTACCTGCTAAATAGTCACAAATAGTTCTGTACGTAGACAATTACATGACCTGTATTAAGGTTCAAATTATGGGTCAAAGAGTAATGTATTTTACACTTATATTTTAACACTGTGGCAATTATACGTGATAGAGAACAATGACTATATCAGGATCTAAACAATGAAAAATAGAAAACATTTCCGTTGACCATAATTTCATTGCTTAATGTCTTTTATCTGCTTTCATGTCCTTCTCTGAACGTACTGTAATATGTTAGATGGATATCTGAGTGACCCTGGGCAGGATTCACAGATATTATCTTGGTGTAGTATTTCATATTTTCTTATACGTTAAAAGAAAAAAAAAAATGTTCTATTGCACACAGAAATACACACAGGATAAATGCTGTTCAGCTGCTGTTATCACTGCGACACATTTAAGAAATGGGAACAAACATGCCAACTCTTCTGCAAGCCTTGAATTAGTTGTTTTTCCATAAGCACCAAACACAATGTTGGCCTCACTGAAGACTGTGCAGAAGACATTCTGTGGGCCCTTTTTGAAGAGAGGCACAAAGAAATATCCTGTGTACAGAGAAGTTCTCCAAGATGGGATACACGACTGGGAAGTCTGGAAAAGTATGGATGCACACATACACACACACACAAAAGTTTTGGGCATCTGTTACATTATAGCTGGAGTCCTAACAGTGGTATGACATATTTAATTTATAGGTTAATTTACCTATATCTGTCTCCCTTCTCATGCTGTTCTCTAACCCTCTCCCCTTTCACTGGGCTGAAGAGAATCTGTTGTTGGTCTGTATATACTCAAGCACGTGTTCCTTGTCCACAGCCCCTGCTCACAGTTGACATCTCTGTTTGGTCTTCTCTAGGAAGCTACTGTCAAAATTATAACTGTAATGATTTCAAAACAAACACACACACACCCCCAAGCAGTGTGGTGTGATGAGCTCAGCATCAAAAGCAGAAATGACAGAGTGGTAGACCAAACTTTTCAAATTTGAATGCCTGAAGTTACACATGCAGATCCTTATTTACACGTATTAGGAAGCCTGTTTTTCACCAGACATGCTCAGGCCTCCCAGTAACTAGGACTTTCTGCATCACTCAAAAAAGGCTTTTTATTTAGGTGCTTATCTATGGATTTCTTGCCTAACTTCAGACAATCAAGTCCTTCAATTTTCACTTACAAACTTCGGCACTTCAGCTGCCACATCAATAAAAATGAGTCTGTTAACTTGCTGGAGCTTGAATGGCCCTCAGCAAACTTTTTGTTTGTGTTTTTGATCTATGAGCAGTCAAAGACCTGGCTGAAATTGATGGACAAGACAGTAATTTTCTACTGAAAATAGGGAAGACAACGCCATACTTCAAATCATGTAAGCTTACATGCTTAATCGTTATAATGTCTTCTGAAAGAAGTTATAAATATGAGCCTAAGATTAATTCCAATATTCCTTCACCAGTATTTTACTTCATAAGTAGTTCTTAGTTAAGTGGTAAGTACCTTTGTAAGTAGTCTTCCATTAATTCTTTCTATTAAGGAAGAAAAGTAGAGTGAGCTAGAACTCACTCTTAAATTAAGATAATCATTATTATAAACAGATGTTTTATTTGACAGTTTGAGGGATATGGGTGTGCTGTGATTTAGTTCAGAGATTTTAATTCAACTGAAAACTCAGACCGTAAGATTAAATTAATTAAACAGCCTCACCCTCCCCTCATCTCTAACTGTACAAATCATAAAATCACCACTCTAAGGGACAGAATTAGAGATCTTTGCAAAAAGACACTAGTTTTGTTTCATGACGTAAGTGCAAACATACTGAATTTTCTCTGCCCACTCAGAACTGGTTTTAAGTATGCCACTGCAAGAAAAGTGTACATTACAGCAAGATAACAAATGTGTCTTGCTTAACAAACAACAGCGTTATCTCCTTTGACCAGACACCAAGTAGATGGCACTATCACTTAACCATATGCTGCAAACAAAGCCTCTGGCAGGTTGAAAGTCAAACACCTCGTACTATCAGATATCCACTTATAATACAACTGAATCACTGAAAAATAAGCATACAGCCAGCTATGATATACATATGGAATGCATGGGGGAAAAACTCTTCTGTGGAAACCAAGTGTCACATTTGGAAATACGGACTAGTCAACTATAAGGATCTAAAGGCCATCTATGCATTTCCTCCTAAATCATACAAGCGTGACTACTGTACTTACTCCGACTTAATTGAAAAATGACTAACTTTGTGCTCGCTTTCAAAAACAAAAATAATTTTCAAATTAGGAGGAGGAGTACTCTAATTTTATTCCAGAAACCTTTGCCTTCTGAATTAACATCTGCATCCTAGTTTTAGCCACCAAAACATTTGCACGGTTATGCACAGGGAAGTATGATGAACAACTGCTTAAATGATACCAGTTTTTTATGCCGTATTTAGTTCAGAAATGTGCTGCCTCTTCACCAAGCTGTTGAAGTCTATACATGATTTTGTAGTAACTAGGGGCATGTGACATCCATAATATCAGCAACAAGTAATCCTGCATTTTGCATAATTCAGTTACTAATTTTTCAGCGTTACTACAGCATACTATGCTACTAGCCTCAAGAACATCTGGAAACACATGCTTGTTGCTGTTAAGGTCAATGGAGAGTCTATCACTGATTTCAACAAGGGCAAGCATGATAAAATTATAGACGCATGTTTCTGTGTGATACATGTCCTAACAAATTTTGTAATGAATAATCGTAATTCCGTAAATTACACAAACATCAATATCTCCTCTCCAACTAAACCATTTTATTAATGAAATCAGAAAACAGCAAGCTATATGTGGGCATAAGCAGAAGGATATCCTAAGGGCAAAGCAAGTATTTTTATATAATGTTGAGGTAAGTGGAGCCTTGATCCTACAAACTCATACAAATAACTTCATAGACAAGGAGCTCCTTGATTCTAATGAGACTACTCACTTATGTATTCTAATCACATACATTCATAGGATTACATCCTAAAAATTACAGCAGAGGTAGACTGCAATGCTGAAAGAACAGTAAAGTTCTTGGGGAAACTGCTGCCAACATATCTGAAAATGTTTTACTCGTTCTTTGCATATTCAATTTTACCTATGATTCTGACAAAATTAAGGAAAAATTATATAGCTTTGCCTCTAGATTCATAAACCTCCTTGAAAATCATGATAGGCGTAGTTTCTGCCACTTCTATAAACTCTGATGGACAGAGATTCTGTGGTGATTGCTTTGTAACAGGAAGTACTTAGACATGGCTAGAAACTTGTATTAGAGATATATGTCATGAATGGATACAATAAAGTTGTATAAAAAGATTTTTTTCCCCCCACAATATTTACATTTCAAAATATGCGTTCAGTATCTTCACTAATATATGCTCCTTTTCTGAATGGATTACTAACTTCAATTAAAAGCCTGTCAGCCTTTTTATTTATTTGGGTTTTTATTCGTTTTTAAGACTAGGTTAAGCACCTTCACTCAGCATTTGTTTTTCAGGCAGCCTCCTCAAGTACGCTAATGCCAGACAACTTCATTGTAAGTCTGGCCCACAAAAATCCTATTCAGCAGGCTATGTCTGCTTTTATTCTAATCCAGCGGTAGCTTTTCCCATCAACACATAGGAGTATCTTGTCCTCAGGGAGCTGGGAAGTTTGTCCTAATGCCATTTTTACAGTTATTAATGCTTGAGCCTCCCATTATTATAAATCAAAACTAGCAGAATATGTTGGCTTCCCAGGGCTGGAAAAAAAATCTTCTAGCATTACATTTTGTATTACAGCAGTCACCTCTACTGATTTGTAATATACTTGCAATATATAGCTTTGAGTTTTAGTTAAACCAGATCAATTCTGCTCAGGCTATTAGTCAATTTTAACAGCAACATATTGCTTGTACAGTATATTAGTAAGAAAAAAATATTAACATGTATTAAGCTAAACATTAATGGAATACAATGTTTTAACAAGGAAGAATTTTGCACTAATAAGAGACTCCAGAAAGTTGGGATGAGTGGGGAGGGAAATGAAGGAAGCACAGAAGAAACTTTCATTTAGTGATGGTCAACAAGAGCTAGTGCAGAAAAGATGACCGTAATTTCTTCAAAATATTGGAGAACATTTATGAGAGGGAGCAAAACAGTGTGTTCTTGAGCTTTGAAAAGGACCTAGTGCTCACTTCTATTACAGCTCTAAACTGGGTAGCAAGGACTCTAGCTGAGCATCTGAACACAGTCCAGGATTTCTGAAGTAAGGATCCAGGCAGTGCTCACCTACTATCAGACAAGAATCTTCAAAAACACTTCTCAAGATAAATTAAAAATCTGAAGAGAAGCAAAGATGAAAGCAATAGCATCATGCAAAGGCAAACAACCACAGCTGACTTTAAAGGGTTTTTTCCTGTTTTTTTTTTTCCTCCCGTTTCTTTTTCTTTTTTTAAAGACATTCGACCATAAACTACAAATTTTCAAAATGCCAACACTAAGAAAACCCCCAACCCTCCAAAAAACACACCACAAAAATCAGAACCCGCAGCAGGGTTCTATGGTTCTTTCATGGGAAGCTGGGATATGCAAGAAATTACGTGCTGGATCTAGATGACAAGCATTTCCTTAAGACATGTTGGTGATTTATGCAAATTTAACTCCCAATAACACTTCTATGAGCCAAAAATTTACATGTTGTTTCCAAGGTCCTCCTTCAGTCTAATTATTTTATCTTATGCAAGGAACATTAAAAAACAAAATACCAAATCATAATTTAATCAATAATGGTACATTTTCCTTTACTGAAGAACTTGACAGGCATAAAACAAGTACAAAAAATAACTGATGTGAAATCCCTATTTTACTGTCTTAGAAAATAATTTTTAAATTATTTTTAAACTCAGTAATCTATTTAGTCATTCTACTTTTTTTTTTTTTA
>VFFE01006875.1:271514-405489 GCA_008921705.1 Burhinus oedicnemus
GGGGGGGGGGGGGGAGGAAGCGGGGACGCGCCTCCAGGGTCACCCCCTCCCTGCGCCGGGGCTTCTGTGGAGGCCGGCGGGGCCCGCCCCCGCGGCGGCGGCAGCAGACCCCTTCCCGCCGCCGCCGAGGAGGCTGGCGGCGAGCTCCGGCGGCGGCGCGGCCCTGCCGGGGGCGCGGGAGAGGCCGCCGCGGCCCAGCGGGAGCAGCGGCGGCGTGAAGCCGCCTGCCCGAGAGCGGCGGGAGGCAGCGGCCCAGGAAGAGACGGGGAACGTTCGGGGAGAAGAGCCTTTGTCAAAGAGCGTATTTTATACCGTTGGGGGGGAGGGAGGGGGGGGAAGAAATTCTGGAAGCCGTCCGCCGCGTGCGGATTTCTTACGCTTTGAAATCCCGTTTAATAACTTTGTTACTTGAAAGTTTGTTAGGCAGGGTGCCAAGGGAAGCTGCGTTACTCGAACAATGGGATCTGGGATCGCTCACTTGTTCCAAACGCCGAACTGTCAGTTTTTGCAGAGGCAGGCCCCAAAACACGAACTGAAGAGTGCTAATGAAATATTTAATTTATTTATTTTTTATTCCCCTCCTTTTAAAACCAGCATTCGTGGCCTGATCCTGCAGACACACTGAGTAATACTGTTCACGCAAGTCAGCACTACCTCCAGTTTATTTGCTTTATTCGTGGGCATAAAACCACAGAACATGAATTTTGGCTGGAGTGAAGTATGATGTAATCTTTGGCCAACAAAAATATAGTAGTAGTAGCAGCAGCAACAGCACTTCTAAATGGTATAAGTTCCTGTATTCATTATTTAAATTAATGCAATTTACTCTTCTAATGTAATCTCCCTTTTAAAGGCTAAAGAATTCTAGGTTTGTGCAAGTATATTAAGAACTTCTTGCTCTGCAAAACCAATTTTGCTTTAACCTTTTTGCATCCCCAATGAAACTAGCTGTATATACACTAAGATTTGGAAAAAATAATTTCAAAGAGGAATCTGGAAGAGTGTGAGTTATCAAAAAGGGATTATAACAAACTTCCCAATGTTTCAATATTATTCAATAGTGACAAGTATTGTGCCAAATCCAGCATTCTCCAAAATCATTACTCTCGTGTCACACCAGTCCAGCAAAGTAGATTTAACACTATTCTGACCAACGTAGAGACTGACACAGAAGTGAAAAACTGCCCAGGAAGACATGAGAAAGATGCCAAAGGAAAGATAAACAAGACCTCATTTGGGTGGTCTCACTGCTAGATTACTGCTTATTGGCTGCACCACTTTTTTCACCTAGACCAGATGGTCCAGGCTCCTTTAAATGCTTCTTACAAAATGGACTAACCTGGTTCTGCTCATTTACCCAGACAGGATAATCTTGTTAATCTCATAATGGCCCTCAATTTTGAGCATGCACTGGCTTTTGACTCGACCTGTCTGAACCAATGCTTACCATTTTATGGATGCATGTAAATGTACTCTTTGCTTCCTTCCCATCATTGTTTGCTCCTTTGGCCTACTACTGTTACTATTTTTGTGAAATTATGCAGCACTTCCAAGATCTCTTCTGTACAAGCTAGCACCGGTCTCCTGTTCAGCAGCTTTTGCTGTTTCGATTTGCACTGAAGCAACTTCAGATTGTACTAAGGCAGCCGGGTTCACTGTAGGCTAGAAAATCTGCACATGAATGAAGGGAAGTCATTTAATATGGCACGCAGAAAGTTGCCCCATGGAGAGAGGCTGCAAACCCAGTGTGCCAGCTTTCAGAACGAAGGCAGTATCTGTCAGAAAGAGAATCTTTACTTCATGCAGGCAACCACTCAGTACAGGCTGTTGTATTTCTGTGTTGGGTTGTTTGGTTGGTTTTTTCACCCTGAACTAGTTACCTCTTCCTTCAACTATAACTTTTTATGTCCCACTCTAGGAGATAAAATAGCAAGAATCTGGACCAGAAAAAAATCCCACCATGCAACCGAGTTGCAGTCATCTCCACAACATCCAAGGGAGTGGTGATGACTCTTCATCTTCTCAGAGCGCCCACGCAGTGAGGGTGTCAGGAGAGAGCTCATGCCATCACAGTGGAGATGTTCGCATACAGCTAAACTCTGCTGTGGGAGAAGCCAGAGAAAATGCAAGTTCCCGGCATTCAAGGCCAGGTTCCCAAAGTCGCTCACACGGACATGCCCACAGCGAAGCAGCGGGGCTGGACGATTCCACTCCAGACTCGGAGGAACACAGCGGCAGCTCCCTCTCAGAGCTCAGATATCTCCTCCAGTGGCTGCACAAAAGTCTACCATATATCTTGATTCTGTGTGTCAAACTGATCATGCAGCATATAATTGGTAGAGTATAACAAAATAAGGTCTGAGAGAACAGACCCCTCCCCCCAAAGATACACTAATGCTTGAAATATAATTCAATTTCTTTTTAGCTTTATTTTTATTTGCTTTATTCATCAGAAAGAGAGATTTACTAAACTACATTTCAGTGGCTTCTGTTTCCTTTGCTGGCATATGTACAATGTGCTTAATTATTCTGACTTGATAGTCTGAACTATTAATTGTAATTACAAAGACATATTAGAAATGGCTGCTTTTTTTAACCCAGTTCAGTAAATTTTTTTATTTTCTTGTGTATAACTGACCCTTTTTTCCTAATAGGCATTTCTCTTGGAATTGGGCTGCTAACAACTTATATGTATGCAAACAAAAGCATAGTAAATCAGGTTTTTCTAAGAGTAAGTATCACCCTATGCAACAAAATTCTGTAAGTTAACCAAGACCTTTATCCATCAATTTTTGAAAGACATGTGAATGGATATACTGTTTTATTTACCTAATAATATTAGGTGTCAGGGTTTCAAGATGGAAGTAAAGTCTTACTGCTTCTGTACAGTGTAGAGCTTCTCAGATAAGGCAGGTTTGCAAAATTCGAAGAGGTTTTTTTTTCCTCCCTCTGACTTTGAATATTGAAATCACTTCAACTGATAAAAGCTTTTTGCAATTTATGGAGAAACTTCTTAAATGTATTTGTGGAATCAAATAGCAGTTGACAGTTTAAACTTTCAGCTGTCTCTGTTCACTCCCAAAGGAAAATTTCTTTTTTCTTTAGAGTGGGGTGGGGTTTGCTTGTGTTTTTAGAAAAAACCTTGATACATATAGAAATTGCTATGTTGAACACATTAAAATTACTGCTTTACCTTTCCATTGAGTTATCCTATTTCATTTGGCCTGAAACGTCTAAGAGAAAATCCTCTAGCAGTAAAACTGTTCAGGTGCAACAGACTTAGTGCTTTGGAGATCTATTGAAGACACTGATACTGAGATAAGGACTGTAATATGTCTTTACAATGATCTTACAGGAACGGTGCTCCAAGCTGCAATGTGCTTGGTTACTAGTATACCTAACTGGATCATCTCTCCTCTTGTATTATACCTTTCATTCTCAGTCACTGTATTACAGGTAAGCAGAGGAACATCTCTACTCACGACATAAATTACTCAAATATTAACTGGGAACATTTTGTCTGGGCTGCTGCTGTTTTTGTTTAATTGTGGCATTGGTTTCTCTTTCATTTTAATCTCCATTCCTCCTCTTCTGCCAAACTGAACAAGTGCTGTCCCTCAGTATGTTGGAATTTACAAGATTAGACCTCATACTCAGCTTAATGGCACTACTGTACCATGGGGAACGTACCTGGGTTTGTTTCCTAGCTTTGATCCTACCACCTTGCTTTCGGAATACTGAATCTGTAATTCTGGGGCTCTATGGAGTTTGTCTCCAATTTTTTTTGGGTTTTTTTTTCCCTTTCCTTACTGTCCTGTAGCTACAGTCTTGGCTCTAAATCAGTCAAAGGCTGTTTTGCTAAAATGGGAAAGAAAGCCTATCTCTAGAGGATGGGCTTTGTGATGAAAATATAGGAAAGAAGGTTCAAAAATGGAAAGGTCATCAGAGATCGTAAGTGATCAATTTACAATAGAGTTCATTTTCTTAGCAAATATTTTTCCTCTTTGTCAGCCAGGTTTCCTTTTTTAATTAAACCTGCCATGATAATCTCTGGTTATGTTTTCCTCTAAACAGGGTGCTCCAGTAACTTCTGATAATTCTTTTTGTAGCTTAATCTTCTTAAACCCTACTGTGGATTTTATGAACTTCTGGGAGGTACTTTGGATTGTGGGAGTCACAGACTTTATTCTGAAATTCCTCTTCATGGGCTTCAAGTGCTTTATTCTCTTGGTGCCTTCTTTTATGATGTCCTTTAAATCCAAGGTAAGGAAACAAGCTATATTTTTACTTCCTTATGAAGATTCTTTTACAGTAAAATGAACTAATTATTAAATTCTACCCAGAGAAAAGTCTTTTTAATTAAAGGTCCGTATATAATCTACCACTACGCTGTGGGTGAGAAAACCCTCTGGATTTCATGTTCTTCCCTGCTTGGTGCTAAGGAAGGTTTACAGTCTGATCTGAAACAATTGCTTGTATTATGTCATTGGATAAATGGGTTTATTTCTGTCTCTAAGTAGGGGGGATGAAGAAACCTTTTATTTGCTGCAATGTAAGAATGTGCATACAGGCAGTTAGCATGGAGCAGCTAAAGCACAGTAAATTTTTTACGTGCTCGACAGTAACTGACATGGGAAGATTTTTAAGATCTGCACATGCAAACAGCTGTTTTCTCTGTCTCTTCACAAAATAATTCTGAATTTGCTTTTTGTTAATAAACTTAACTGATATTTGTGTCAGAGGAATGAATTTGATTCATAACTTAATTCCTCAAACCAGTGAAGTTTAATAATTTTCACAGAAGCCTACGCTGATTGGTGGGGGTATATTTTTATCTGCTTCCTAAGGTGAGACAGGCAAAACCAATTAAAATTTATGTCAAAATAGCAAATACTAGTATTGGTTAAAAAAAAAAAAATTTAAGTACAGCTCATGTGTGGTAGCACTTGAACAGGATGTTTTAGTAGGTTTTCTCTCTTAAAATGTACCAGAACAAGTTTTTCTCGGTACAGCTGATTTCTCTAAATACTGGTTTATAATCAAGATCTCTTTTTTTCTACAGCTAGTGATAATAACATCCAAAAAACAGTTATTGAAAATTCCATTACGCCAACTGTGACTTAAACTGTGGCTAAATTAAAGAAGGAATCTGGTCAATAGTGGCAAATTGTGGCATTATCCAGTGTATATTATAGAAAGAGTACTTCTTCCCTGTTATAAGTACAGTTTTAAAGACAAACTTAAGGAAATAAAGTATGAGCTAAGCTAAATATCTATGATTATACATGCACACACAGAGAGTTTTCTGTGCAGGACACTTGTGCTTTGTTAGTTGTTATTCAGTAATTTTTAGGGTGTCATTGAGCTCTGTTTACCTGCTCAGTCCAGCTACGCTATGCTTCTTTCCTGGCCTCCCAATCTTCTATCACCCCATCCTATTTAGGAGTTAATTAGCACAAGATAAGGCTTCTTACACAGCCATGAAATAATGTTTACAGGAAAACAGTTTGTAATTTATGGTTTTTAATAAAAGAATGGGCCTTACTCTTATTTTTTTAATCCTGAATGCAGGACACAACTCTGCTAATGACAAGCTGATCTATGTGACCAGATTTGTCTTATTTTCCTTTTTCATGTAACTTTTATTTTCTTTTTTAATGGTTATGAAATTAAGTCTGATAGCATTGTTAAGTAGGTAGGCATCTGACAAAGCAATCCTATTTTAGCCTATTACTTTGATTTTCTGCAATTGCACAGCAAGCAATTGTGTTACTGTTATTTGTACAGTTGTGGTAAGACAACTCATCTGGTCTTCATTCTTTTTCATGCTTCATATTTAGTTAAGATATTATGAGAGGAAGTTACTCAAGAGAATAACAATGCATCTTTTCTCTATATTTTAAAAATCCTTTGTGTTTTAAATCTTGAGCGATTCCTTTGCATGTCTTGCTTAGGGCTACTGGTACATGCTGTTAGAAGAACTCTGCCAGTATTACCGTATGTTTGTCCCCATACCAGTTTGGTTCCGTTATCTTATTGGCTATGGGGAGCTGGACAGTGTACTAGGATGGACCCTTGGGATATTGTTGGGCCTTCTCTACCTCATCCTAAAAGTATGTAAGCTTTATATTCCTCTCAAACTATTTTGCAATAATTATCACTAGAGGGTTAGAGGCACATAAAACTAACACATTTCTGAACGTTCCCCTGTGTTTGAACTGACTTGCAAGTTGATGCTTCAGTTTAACTGACACAGCCTTCCAAAACTGATAGGAATACTGGCCCAGGGCACTAAATCTTTTTCCTGCACTTGTCTGGGAATGGATTGGGGTTGCACAGCAAAGAACATCGTTACTATAGGTCCCCTCACATCAGACCTTGACAAGACTGTTACCAGATATTGAGGAAGAGAGCTTGCCAAAATAAAGGTAAAATTAATGGCTAAAAGAATCAGCATTTTCCAGGAAACTAGATTTTCTCTCTGCTAGAGTATCCTGTGTGAAGCTAAGCAAGTTAAACATAAGTGTTCATACTGGCTAATCTGCCCCAAATGTAACCAGACTCAGTAAAGTTTGACTTTGAACACAAAAAAAAATACTTTATAGTGCTAAGGTGTCTTAATTTTAACTCTGAAGACTATGATAATAATGCTGGTATATCTGAACTTGAGTGTTTCATTTCAGAACCTCAACACTATTTTTCTTTTAAACAACAGACACCTACTGGGAAAAACACTTCAGGCTAAATTCTTAGTTTGGTTACATATTAAGCAACTAGAAGAGGGTCAGTCTGAACTATAGCTTTGCTGATGTTCCTGCCAACACCAAACTAGCAGTGACACTTCTAGTGTTGGAATCTACACAAAAGCTTGGAAGCTTTTAAGTTCACAGAGAAAAATATTAAGCATAACTCCGGTTTTCTTTACCATTTCAGCTTTTGAGCTTTTTTGGACAATTGAGAAACTTCAGACAGGTCTTGAGGATATTTTGTACACGACCAGTGAGTACTGAATTCTATTATGACAAAACAATAAACCCAATTTACATGAAAAGATTTCTTTTTTAAATACCTCATTCCTGTATTACTTTGTATCCTTCTAGTAATAGACAACTGCTTTTTTAAAGTAAATCCTGTATATTTATTCTCCCATTTCACAGTCTGAATTTATTGACTACGTGATTACAGTGTCAGCTGAATAAAACAAAAAAAAAAATCCACACAAAAAAAATTATACTGCACGTCTCTTCAGATAAATGTATGTGAAATAACATACCCTTTTTGTCCTGCTTCCTACTTTTTAACTGGAATAAATATTTGTTGGATGTGGGCAAAGCTTTATTCTGAAACGTAGTAAGAATCAAAGCTTGCCAAAATAATTGACATGCAAGTAACTTATGTTAGAATTGTAAATTTCTACATAATCTTCCTCTGTAGTAAGAGGTATTGTTTAGAGTCTGCTTTTCACACAGCAAAACGCATAGAATATTTTGTAGCACAGTGTCATGCACTAAAAGTATAATAAAGCACTTAATTTTTTAAGTGCTGTCTTTATCAAATTGGAACTTAGCAGTCTTCTGCTCAGAGGTCACTGTTAAAATAAAACTGCTACAGATTCTTCCAGTAACTGTGATCAGGGGAAGATACTAACTAGACAGCATAGTAAGTGGGAGCACGTAAGATTTAGGCCCCAAGACAAATACTAAAAAACTTAGCAACATTTCATTGGATTAGGGATTGAATAGTTTTCCTGATATAGCAGCCCTTATTCCCAACTCCTTTCTGTCCTGGTATTTTTGTGTTTTGTATTGGCTTTTCCCTCCCCCTAGAAACTAATATCAGCTGAAAATACCTTGTTTTACAGCACTATGGGGTGACAGCTAGCAAGAGACAGTGTTCTGAATCTGATGATATTTGTTCAATCTGCCAAGCTGAATTTCAGAAGCCTATTCTGCTTATCTGTCAGGTAATACACATAATCAGAATTATTTTTTGCAAACTTAATATTTTAAACAACTGGTAAACAAAATGACATAAAGTTAGATTAGTGAGTGTATATCATCTTATTATTTTTAGAAATCAGGCTATGCAAATAATATACCGTCTTACAAATGGAAGAGCTTAGAAGCTCTAAGTTCTCATTCTTTTCATTACAGCACACATTTTGTGAAGAATGCATCTCTTTATGGTTTAATAGAGAAAAAACGTGTCCACTCTGCAGAACTGTTATTTCAGACCATGTTAACAAGTGGAAGGATGGAGCTACATCTATGCATCTACAGATTTTCTAAAGCATGTCAAACAACTTGTTTTACAGTTTGTTTGTTCAAGCTAAGGTTTTCAGTTTACTGCAGATTAAATTGTAGGTGGCACAAGGAATGAGCTTCTAAATTCTAGATATGCTTCTATGAAATGTTCCAGTATTTAAAACAGTGCAGAACGTGTGAACTTGACCTTCTTAAGCATAGAAAAGTAAGTTTTCAGAACGAATGCAGAAAAGCCAGCATTGCTTCTCTTGTGATTCTTGTAGGAAACAATCAAGTCCTTGAAAAATGCTGCATTGCTTCTTAAGTCAACATTTTTATTTAAAACTTGAAGTAGAGTTCCAGACTGTACTAAATTGTATTTAGCCTTCTACCATGACTCAACCCAAAAGGTCAACCTACCAATTTTATTAAGATTATGAGCAAATTTTATACTCTGGACTACAGTGAGAATTAGAGCTACTTGTCACACTTGGCATTAAAGGTCCTTTAATGCTTGCCCAATAGATGACAGAAATTAGCTTTTTATTCATGCACCTGTAAGAGCAACTATTTCTCACTGTACCTGGAGATAAGCCACAAGGATATTTCCCCTTTAGGTTCTTGTAGACTTCTAGTGGATCTTTGGCTTAATACATAAACTAACCACTGATGTTAGTTTTTTACTTAGCATTTTATAAAGTTGGTATTTTTAAAACAAATCTTTAATACTATATTTTTGTCATAACAGGAACCAGAATTTCTTACAGGGGAGAATCTATTTTATACTATATTTGCAATTTGTAGTATGCATAAAAATCAGAGAGAATAAATGCATTTAAATCTATTTGTTTGGTGCATGTTGAATAAAGAAACAAGATTCATTACTGTTTCAGTATTAACTTACATGTAAGCACATAACAACAGCTCACTACTATGCTAGGTATCCTTTTCCTGTTAAACTAATGTCTCTGAAAAACAAAAAGCTCCAAATGCTACCATTTATTTATGACTAGTCTTTATGCTAATTATAGAGCTAACTTATGTACAATCTTACTTTTTTTTCCCTGCTTGTCTTTTTTCACCTTGCTATTCAGATACAACTAAAAAACAAAAAAAAAAAAAAAAAAAACAACCCACTCAAATTCTGTTACAGCAAAGTTAAATTGAGTTGCCATTAACTTAAGCTTGTCTTAACTGAATACCTGTAGGAAACTTCTAAATTGGGAAAAACCAGAATTAAAAAGTTAAACACTTACTTGATGAATGACATAGCAACTCTAATGGCCAGGCAGAGTAAGTACTATAAAGTTGCAACTGACACAGCCAAATTTATAGGGCTGACAGGGCATGATGGGAGAGTGCCCTTAAAGGTACAGCTAGAAGTGTCATACTAGCAGAGTTTAGTATTCTGAATAAAAATCTAATGAGATGGAAGATTCAAGCTAAAAGGCATCATTTTATGTTCAACCTGGGTTTTGCTATAGCATGCTGTGTATCTGCTAATTGTATTTTTGTTTGAGGTTTACTGCAGTTCAGAGTAAATGTGCCCTGTGATTGTTCCACCACGGTATCTGAGTGACTGGGGAAAAAACCTCCAGCTTAAAGCAAAAGGCAAAAGCTTTTAAGTCTGTAATTGGAAACTTAGGGGAGTAGAAGAGACCAGTTCTCATGGAAGCCTTTTCCAGCAGGTGAGGTACTTAGTTTGGAGAATGTGCAACTGAAGGGTGTTAGAGCAGTCCTGAGGGCAGCAGGGAGGAATTAGAGCTTGGCCACAGCCAGAGCTGTGCTGTAATGGGCTTGTGCCTGCACCTCCACTATGGTCAGAACAAACTGCTCTTTGTGTCCTCAGAGAGATCTAGCTATGCCTTAGTTTGCATTTGAAGTTCATGCAAGATCAGAACTGTTATTTAAATTTCATCAGTGCTGATATCCAGACTGCTGCTGCAGCAGCAGAACTTCCCTTGAGAGATGGACAAGAACTGGTCAAGGAACAAAAAAGAGTAGGGGGAACTTAAGGCTGGATTCTGAATCTCCGATAGGCCCACAGAGACTTTGGCAGCTCACTTGATCACACAATCATATTTAGACTTTCCCAAAATTAATCATGAACATGCAGTTTAGCTAAAGAGTATTTTAAGGGTTTTTTTCTTCATACAGGTATTGTGCGAGTACTGTGTAAAACAATGTGAGTGCTATATTTAATTCAGTCAACAAATAGCACCTTTAAAAAAAGCTTTGCTTGTGTGAGTAAAATGCGTGACTAAGCCCAATATACAGTTTATAAGGGCAGATGTAATAACCAACCCTTTCTAAAATACTGGGCAAAATAAAAATTGTAACTTATCCTGGATTAGCTTTTCCTGAAATGCTAATACCAACAGCTTAATCGCTTCTTAATTCAAAAATCCTCTGGCAGAAAATATAAACTAAAATTCATTAGACTTGGACATGATGGTAGAGCAAGGAAATGCACTTGAATATTGATTAAATTCATTGCCTACCAGTAATGGGTAGCCACTCATCAGAATTCCAGTACTCTGTGACAGACTTTAAAATATCTTTTTAGAACAATAGGTCTAAATCACCTAGTCCATTCCTGAAATATTAACTGGGAAGGTACAGGTTCTGAGATGCACCAGCTGCTTAATGCAAACAGTTGTCCTGAAAGCAGAGCCACTACCCTGCTGACTAAGGGAAAAGATCCGGGAAACAAGTAGAACAAGTATGCTTTCTTACTGCCTCGTCCCCCAAGATGAGTATTCCCTGTTGCTTATGCAGCAGGGAATAGTGAGAAGGAAGCTTGCCGTTCCATCATAGAGTCAAAGAACAGAATCATAGATCTGTGACAGTGCAAAGCTGAAGTGGTCCATCAAGACCAATAGCTTGGACTGGCAAACCTAAGACAAACTAGGAAGGTAGCTGCAGATCAAGAAACACGCCGCTTTACACATAGACATTCAAAGTATGCAGGGAAATTTGAAAGAAATTAACCTGAACTAAATATTCTTTTTCTATAGAACAAAAGTATTTATAAACTACTTACCTCAACAGGTAGTTCAGCCTCTGAGACAGGTAATTGTACATTGAGGAATTAAGGCATCAAGGACTGTATGCAAGGCCAGTATTATTACTAAAAAATATGAAACTAATTTAGAAGTATTACACTTGTGGTTAAGAAGAAATTCAACCCAAGAACTTGACGGTGTCATCTGGCCTGTAAAGCTCATCAAGACTATTTTATGGAGCACAACAAAACATGGTGTCACTGCTTTTAAGTCAACCCTGGATTGTTGCTGATCCTTTGGTCTTTGTCTATCATATAGTAGTAACAACACCTTACTAGAATAAGGGTGAATATTGCTCAGAGATAGGACCAGGGAACAATCTGTCTTTTATTCTCTCCCTGTTGATTACTTTTTTTTCTTTCCTTTAAAAGCCAGTGAAAATTATCCAAACCCAGAACTATTATCAAACAGAGTTTATTAAAAAAACAAAGGACTAAAAAGAGATTTTGATCAACCAATTTAGATTTACACTTCATAAATGAAACAAGTCATTCTCGTCTTGGTTACAGAGAGGGGGAAAAAAGTGAGTAACTTACATCCACGAATGACATCCTCTCTGATCCGCTTGTCAGCATCATGCTATTAAGATGCAACTCTTCCTTACCAAGCCCACTCAGGCCAGGGTAGCTGCCCTGCTTTCCACACACACAGACATACAGACACCCAGCACAAGGCTGACTCTGCAGGAGACAGAACAGAGAAGAGGATGACAAATGGCAGTCAACAGCCACTTCTTAAGAGCCCAAGAACCTAGGTGAAGGTACCAGCCCTTGGTAAGACAGACCGATCAGAACTAGCATCTGTCAGGTCCTTTTAAGTTCTAAGCGGAATTCCTCCTCCCTCCCTTTCCCTTCAAAGCTGTCAAGAAAGACAATGATTTAGATCCGCAGTTATACGTGGGGCCTGCCTACTTCCTTAAAAAAATAAAAATAGGTCACTTGGATTAGCATATGTTTAAATTTGCATTTAATTGCTATTCACATCCATTTTATTCAGCAGTTGAGTGTATTTAGTTCCAATAAACTGTGAAAGATGAAAAACGGAATAGGGATTACCTTTATTTCTACTAAGGCAGCTCAAGTTTGTTTCTTGAAGACAGCTACAAAGCCAAGCTAATCTAGGAGAGAACAATCTGTAGAAGGTTCAGATATAGGAACTGCATACAGTGTATCATCAAGGATCTGCAGGAAGAATATTTCAGTAATTTGCCTTGTTCTTAATAACTTCTCCTCCTCCTTTACCCCTTAGGATAAAGGATTTCCCTCTAAACTGGGAAAATGAAACAGCAACTATCCTGCTGTAGAGCCAGAATTTTAAAAACAACAACCAAACCCCAAGCATCTGTCCTAAGCATAGTAGCGTCCCTCAATGTTTGATGCACTTTTTGATTAACAGTGAGAGCAGGTTGGGAGTTAACGTTAAAAAGAGAATAGACCCAAAGTAAACATCCACTGTATAGTTAGAGTGGACTCAAATATTAAATGTTCTCCAGCAGTTCAGCTTTTAGATAGCAAGACCAAAAAAAAGGGATATTCAAAAGAACAATTGACTCATTTATTTTTATCTTTTATTATGAGCTAATACCAGGATGACATTCAAATGTCAGATGGCACAATTAAGACAGTCTTGGTAGGAATTATTCCAGCATTCCCAAAATTACAATTTAGTACACGAATGGCATCAAATGTATGCATCACTCCCACAGAGAAAAATTACGAAATTCTGAATATCTTGTACCAGAATAGTTTCTGCATCAAATGGGAAAAGAAAAACTGCTGGTAACACAGCTGACCTATAAACCTTTTGTGATAATGACCTGCAGAACAAAATATTCCCCTATTTAACATCTAGTAAAAAAAAAAAATATGACTTTTGTTCAAGTTTAAGATTTAATACTTTTATATGGTTAGCCACAACAGGTATTAACCTCAGTTTTACTATATTTTTGTAATGCTACAAAAATCCTATAAAATCAAATTATAGTGAATTTTTCAGTGATTATAATTAAAAAAGCGCAGCTTGTACAAAATAAAAAAAATAAGATTCTATACTCTAATGAAAATTTTAAGACATTTTTAAATGAACAAAAGAAAGCACTTGTTAAGCTCTCCAATATTCAATGCATTCTGCACTTATCTGAAATAGCCAGACAGGAGCTAGAACTCCACTCCCCTTAGTTCACGAATAGCAATTTTGACACTATTATATATATATAGAGGATCTATGTCTGATATTTTTACAAATAAATACAGGATAAACCATATTGCATAGTGTGTGCTTGCTGTCTGAGTCACACTCCAGAAGTTTCACAGTTATGGTAGGGAATTAAACTTATAATCTATGGGATGAAACATTGACAGTACATGAAATTTACTTTTAAAACTGATGAATTGTATCTGTAATTAATCAGTGAACTCAGACAAACAACTCTTGCCATTCTTGCCAGCCATATTAAACCAATTCTACTGGACAATTATATCCAGCCAACCAAAAAGCAACTGTTAGCTGTAGCTAGGACCAAGAGAGATCTGCCTCAAAAAAAAAAAAAAAAAAATTTTTTTTAAAACTAAGTTTCTTTATACTCAGTAAACATGTTAGGAAACCTATGTTAACAAGTGGCACAGAGAGGCACTGCTTGAAGTGTTGTGTATTTGCAAATATGCATAATACAAACACACATGAGCACTTTGATTTCTGTTTCACAACATGTCACCAGTGGCCCTATTACCAAATGAAAAATGGCAATCTTCCAGTACAATATATGTCACTGTAAGGTTATTTGATTTTCCTTATAAAACTAAAAAAAGAAATTTTCCAACAAAAGGCTTATCAAGAATTAAAAAAAAAATACTAACTTTTGCTCAATCATAACCATCTTTTTTGTTGGTTCTTTGTTAGTATCAACAAGATATCAATGAATCCTTCCAACTTGCAAATTTTAGAAAAAAGCACTAATTGGAGTCAACATGCTTAGAGAGTTTTATGGCTTGGATCCTATGGCTCAAAAAGATTCAGTATACACAGAGTAAGCAGAATCTGTAAAAAAATCCCTACTGTTGTGAAACGCTAGAAGTAGACTTTGCACAGTTTGACTAAAGATAATGCAACGTGTGGCAGGCAAAAAGTGACAGGACTTGTATGCAGTTGCATGATCATATACACACACACGCACACACCATACACACTCTAACTAGTGTAAAGCTCTGCAGATATTAACCCTTTCACCAGCTATGTCCATGGAAATGCTTTCTTTAAGGCAGGAAGTATTTAAGTAAGGTAAAGTTACCTTTATTTTATTCTTTGTACCTGTAAGTCATTTGTACAGATTGTGACAATTTCAAAAACATAAATAGTGTCCTTAGAACATGTTTCCTAAATTAAGTTGCTAAAGTTCTGACCCGCTGTGGAAGACATTCACTGAAAGGCCATTTGACACTTTTCTCATACAATCAGCAGATTTATTGCCCCAGCATAGGAAAAAATGTTGATAAATTTAGAAATGTATAATGGCAGGGAACTCCCATAAGCAAAATTTTATTAAAAAAAAAATCCTCAAATTCTTACCCACTGGTTACAAAAAGGTTTATTTCCTCATACTAGGTGGAATTTGGGTATGTTTCCTGTGGTATTTCCTATATGTTTCCACTGACCTTGTATTCCGATACACTTTTTCCTGATCTTTTCTATGGGTAAGAATCTGACCATATTCATCTGTCTCCATCTAAGGACTAGTGTATACAAAAGTGATGTTTCCCAGTGAAATGTCTGCTGAGGACAAGGATGAAATAAGCAGGACACGTATGCGAGCCCATGGCTTCCAGTTAAGCCTAGAACATAGCAGCATTGCCATTTGATTAGATCCATTTGTCTTTGCAGGAACAGCTATTTCAGCTGGGTAAGCAAGTGAAACAGTTCTCTCCCACCCCATGTTGCCAAGCTGGTAATTGAGTGATTTGCTTATTGATTTGTTTCATGAGGAGAAGAATCAGAACTACAGCCTTTACTTTCTTCACAGCAACCAATTATTTTGCATTTTTAATTTTGGGATACGTTCCATAATGAGCTGAATCAAAAAAATCTATTTGAAAAATATATATTTTTATATATATAAAAAACTCATTATGTTTTGAATGTGAAATACCAATTAATTTTATCTTTCATCTTTGATTCCGCCCCATTGTAGGAAACAGCTTAACCAAGCTTGCATGCTAATTATTCCTCAGACGCAAGCATATAGGCATTTCATACTTTGCCTAGTGAAAGGGCTAACCCTCCTTGACACATTCACGACTAGACCAGTGATTCCGAAGCAACATCCTGACCCTTAATACTGTCAGTTTCAAGCTATCAAGCTGAAAAATCCTTGATAAGGTGAGAAGATGTCACTGCGAATCAGTAAGATGATGTGCCTAGAGTTCTGCAATACCATTTTCTAAAGTTTTTTTATGCACCATTGATTGACAGAAAAAAAATCCATTTTTCTTTGCTTTCCAGGTCGCTCTGTGCAATGACTGACTCTTTGATACTGTCACTTTTTAAAAGTAAACCATACAAGCCCTCATATTTCAACTTCAAGGGGGCTTATGTCCGTTCTTTGTTTTCCACCTTCAAAGGCTTAAAAAAATTGTGTTGTCATAGATTCATGCGCAAGTGCTCTGGTCGTTTGGAAATCATGGGAAAAGCTTGTTTTTTGTATGGCCCAGAGTTTGGTTGCCGGATTGGAAGGGGTGCTGAGGCCTCTCCACAGACTGTCACATCCATTTGTTCTATTCCACTTGTCTCCATTGGATATTCCACAGGTGTCTGAGTATTTGATGCGCTGGCAGAAGCACCTCTTCCCCAGAATTCCCCAGGGGAAAACTTTACAGGGCTTTAAAACAAGAAATATAAAAATCAGAGATGAAGATATACACAGCACCAAGGTACGTCCTTTACTCTGCAGGAAGCTGAACTCAAATGCCTATTGAGAAGCATTTATAATTCTTCCTTCCACTTCCAGAAGTCTGAGAGAGTTTCCATGTCTAGCTTCTACCATGGTCTCTTGTAAAGTAAAATTCTCCGATTTGAGCAGTGAGGATATATTTCTAGATGAATGCAGAAGGAATTTTCTGTACTAACATGATTCTTTAGCGGCACATAAGTACTTAGGATGTTCTGATACAGTTCTAGAGGAATGGTGTACCAAAGACACCAGACTGTGAGGCTGCATCAGTGCTGAATACCAAAAGCAAATTAGTACTTCTTGTGCTGCCAAACACCATAGATTTGTCTCTAATAATGTGGTTTGTAAAATAGGATTGATGCTGCACTTCTAATGGAAGTGATGGGCTTACTGACAGAGGCCGCATTTTTTATTTCTACTGCAGATCTATTTCAACTAGTTGCCAAAAAGTGTATTACAAAAAAAGGAGGGGAAAAAAAAAAAAAAAAAAAGATACCTGACTGGTGTCCTAGGGCTACCTATGAATCTGCGAGGTGATCGAATTTTTGGTTCAAAAGAAAATTTCTCTTTTACACTTTCAAGTACAGATGGAGCCACATACGTAAAACCCTGCAAAACAGGAATGAATGCACTGTAACTTAAAGGCAAGATTTACATTTATGAGCACTTGTGCAGTTACGATTGCCATGAATAGGAAATGAGAATTATAAAAAGGAGAGTAAATGTAGACATATGAACTTCTACTCACTTCCTGAAGCAAACAGCAGGACTTTAGGGAGTTCCTCACCTGGGTGCCTGCACACCCCAGATAATTCTACTTGGGTCACAAATTCCCACAGGCATGCTCAATTTAGTTAATTTTGATCTACAGAACGGACATCGTTCTCTCTGCGTGACTATGAAAGCAATCACATGTTCAGAGTTCATAATGCAACTATGAATGAGAATGCTGACATTTTGGAAAGTAAGCAACATCTGTTGATTTATCTATATAAAGAAAATGTCAGCAATAATCAAACTAAGTATTTTCAAAACCCTTAAACATTTCAAACCTGTTACAGAATGTGTGTTTAAAATTATGAGTTTGCTTCAAGTATCAGGTGTTAAGATTCAATAGGATTAATTTACCTGAAATGCCCTGCTGTTTCCAAGTAAGACAACATACCTCTCCACAGTTACACTCTCGTCCCTGGCTCACTTACCAGAAAGACCTGGTTGGCACTTTCACTGAGAGTAGAGTCATCTGGGCTATCAACAGGTGTCTGACGTGTAAACTTTGAGTCAAACTGGCTCACATCCTCTTCAGATTGCTTTGCAAAAACAAAATGATTAAGGGTTTATATTACAGATATCAACCAAATGGCTTAGCGGTGATCAGTGTAGCCTCTGGATGGAGTTCATTCCATAGGTTTTTGGCAGAGCTCTGCTGTAGTAAAACCCTGGAGTGGTGTCGGAATCCTGTCGCTGCCAGTGGGAGGTCACTATGGGCACTGACACTGAGAAATAAAGGCAAGGGGGAGGGGCAAAAATTATGGATCAAAAAGGAACACAAATTAAAAAGATGCCTTAAAAAAAAAATATCTCAAATTACAAACAAAAACTTTTAGAAATACAATGCCAGTTTCTTGCAAGTTTAGCCCTCGTCACAACCAGTATAGAACAGTTGCAACTATTAGTTTTTGGAAGCCTCTCCAGATAATTTCATCCCATTTTTGCAGATACAGAAGCGTTTATACTTTGAGGGATAGCGGACAACTCTGGAATAAGTGACTACGAATTCACTCAAAGAACAACAGACATAATTCCAAGATCCCTTCTCTCATTCCTAAGTGTAACTGAAAAGGCAGTATGTATTTATTTGTGCAGGCCTTCATGCAACCACAGAAGCACATTTTCAAAAACCATCTGGTTTGTACAAGTAACTTTCATAAGATTTGCTAATAACACAACACCCCAAAACTATCTTCGGATAGTTCATTTGGAAATATCTGTCTTGTGTCATTCTGAATATCATTCAGAACGGTGAGGAAAAAAAAGGTCTGAGTCCCCATGCTGTAATATGTTCAACATTAGTGATGCCTAAGTCAGTTTAAAGTGAGATTTTTAGTAGCTGAGAACTATCGGGGTGGCAATACCTATTGCCGCTGTAGCTAACTGTACCCAGAGGGAAAAAAAGACAGACACTCCACGCCATCAAAATATAAGATAGGATAATCGAGGCTCATTCATCTCATCACTGGTTTGAGGTAAAATTTAATCACTGCCTATAATGCACAATAAGCAAACATATAAAATGCTTAATTAGGTGACTTCATTTACTTTTGCTGAGCAACTATCTATCATCTTAGTTTCAACTTAAGTACTGACTTACTGTACAATGTTTAGAAGCAGAAATTCAGAGATAACTGCACTTGTAAGTCTGTTTAACCTCCCGATTAGAAGCAGGAGGAATTAAAACTGAAGCAGAACCTTCTTCCTCCAGGAGACTTAACAGAAGGATAAATTAGGTCTTAGCTGATTTTTGCCACCTTCTCACATAAAAAAGCGAGATCCTATTCCAGTGACGGATGAGCACCATGGCTACAGAGTAGTAAGACAGAACAGCACACTCATGACAGACAGTATTTCATGTGTGGAGACTTAACATAAAGAGCTTTTTTTAAAATGCTGATACAGCATCAGTTCTCAGGAAAAAAACCCCAAAACCTGCATCAGGTAGTTTCTCTCTTTAATTTGACAACAGTGAATTTGAGAACTAGTAACCTAAGTTGATGCATTTAACTATTTAAAGTACCAGAAATCAATGGCACTCCAGTTTGTGAGAGTGAGCATTTCTAAGTTTCAGATTCCACATTGTTTAAAACCTTTCCTAAAGGTGTATGAGGAATATCTCACAGCATTCTGAGTACATACCAATAAGGGTTTAAAAGGAGGTTCCACCTTTCGTGCCAACAGCTCATCCCAGTTAATGTGTCTGAAGAACGGGTGAGCCTACAAGAGTTAGCAATAGCACAGAGTCATAATCCACCTTCTGGGTATAAATCACAGAAATTTAAGAATTAAGCATGTTCTTTTCAGACCCTCGCTGTGGTGTCTTTCCAAATCACATATGGGTCTAGCGTAATATATTCTGCAGCACTACATCAGAGTAGCTGGAAGAGCTGAAAATGGATACCATACCTCCAAGTCAGACAACATATGTCCCTATCATGTTTTCCTTGAAAGTATTAGAAAAAGCCAGTTTACATGCAAAAGACCCCTACATTTTTCAACTTTAAAAGTTAGATATCTAAAAATAATGAAAAAACACTCTGTTAATGACAAATTAGAACTGTGAAATAAGGAGGACTGTAGTACATTGTTAATCTTGCCACAAGTCAAGCTGGAAGCAACAGGAACTAGGCTTCTGCCTTAACTTTTAACAACGCAACACTGAATGCAAACTAACAACACTTTCCCTTGAAAAGAGCTGCACTAAATGCAAGGGCTGGAAGGTTCTTTGTCAGGCTGCTACAGTATCATTGCTCTTATACGGCTGACTATACTATTAGTATTGTGCAACTGGTAGAAAAGATCTACTGGAATACAGAGCTAAAGAATAGAAGTTATTTTCCAAATCTCAAATTATAAATAGGGAGACAGCCGCTTTCGTTAAGCTTTAAAGCATTCAAATTTTGATCAGCTGTCACATGTGGCTGCCTTTTTGCTCATTACACTTCAAGATAGACATACTCTCCTTCTTTGATGTACCCTCAAAGCTGTTCTGTTTTCAATGAGGTAATTTAAGAATTCTTCAGTTAAGCAGAAGTTACCTGAACTTCTCCAGCATCTCCAGGACCAGCTCCTAGACGTGAGGCAGCATTTCTTTTTAGCAGCTTAATGAGAAATAACATCCAAAAAAGCAAAATTAGTTATGCTGTTGTGAGTAGACTAGGCCTGACACGAATCATCATTTGAATCAATACCATGCAGAATAAATACAGAACAATCAGAAAATCTGCATTCGTTAGAAAACAATTGTATTTTCAAGGAAAATCACTTTCGGTACCACGCAGAACACAACTGACTTATTTAGTAATAAAACAAGCTTGGACTGCATAACCATAGTAGCATCATTATATTTCTGTTTTCTACATACACCCGTAGTACTGACATTCATTAAAATTCTACCTTTTTAAGCAGATCTCTGGCTTCTTGTGTGAGGTAGGGAGGCAAGTTGAGTTTACACTTGAGAATCTTGTCAATTGTTTTCTTTCTGTTCTCCCCAGTGAAAGGAGGCTAGAAAGCACCATTGTAATGGGAGGAAAAATAGGACTTGTTCAGGTCTCTTATTTGTGTACACAGAACTCACTTCAGTAATTTATAAAGCAGATAAAATTACTGCAAATGGGACTTCCAAATAACTGTTTGGATGAGAGCAGCTCATGACTGTAGTCAACGTAAGTGTAGCTGTATTTTAGTTATTTCTTACTTGCAGTCTGTATATATACAAATATATACGTATTTATACACGCATCTGAATTAGAATACAGGTAATTACAAAAGCTACGAAGATAAATACATGCAATTATAACTGTGCACCTACTGCTCCAGTCAGCATGTCATACATTAATGCCCCCAAACTCCACCAGTCCACAGCACGATTATGCCCACTCCTCATCAAGATTTCAGGGGCCCTATAATCAGAAAAAATTAAAAATATGACAGTATTTTAACAAGCTTAATACTAATTCTGACTACTAGTTTTCAAACAAAACCACACTTATCAGGTAAAATTTACTGAAGTGACTGAACATATTAAACATCAGTTAAAAAAGGCAAAATTTAGCCATTACCCCCAGACCAGAGTAATACTTTTCTATTTCATCATGCAGCTCACATGTATTCAATTGTTCCACAGAATGTGTGCGTGACTGTTCCATCGTGAATAGATTCTTTACATAATCCGAAGTCAGTCAATTTTACATGACCTGAAATTAAATATATGAAATTTAAGACCTGCCGGAATTCTGACATTTGTGTAAGTAACGTTAAAAAATAGGAATTTTTAACATGGATATGTAATAACTCTGAACTACTTCCAGGTATCTTCAATGGTCTGACAAAGCAATACAGAATGAGGTAATCACACTTACAGATAAAACCTCTGCATTATACCTGCATCAGAAAGTGCTGCCACTTCAAAAGAAACAAGACAAACTACCAAAACTTAATCACTTATAGACAAATATAGTTAAACATAAAGATTGTAGAGCATCATTCACATGAAAAAGCAGGCTATTGAATTTTACTGCTTGCTTCAAAGTTCAGAGAACAACCTTCAACGGATTGTAAAGCGCCCCGGATAATTCAGTACAAAAACTTAGACTACGTAAACAAGTTGTTTAACATAACATGAAAATACCAGATGATAGAGATTGCCAGACTAATCAGTGTCATGCAGTCAACGTAACAGTGCATTCAGAAATCACTACTACTGTCAGGTAAAGTGTCAATGGGTAGGTAAGTCCTTTCAGCTACAGATGATTTGGCATCCTACCCAAATTGCCTTTCCTAACTAACCTTTTTGGTCATCCCCATTGACTAAAATGTCACTGATACTACACTTGAAGACAGATCTTTAGGTACTTTACAGTGACCCAGTAAAAGAAAAATTCCAGAGCTGCAGAAATAGCAAGTTAACCACTCAAAAAATGCCTGTGTCTATGCATGTGAAACTTGAGAGCTTGCGGTGGCCTATTAAATCTGAAGAAGCTGTGTTTAAGGGCAAGCAATTAGCTTTGGCAATTCTTCAGTTATACCAAGAGTGATAATGAACATGCCATTGTTCTAAGGAAATTCACGTAAGAGTGAAGTGTTGTGACCTTTGAAGAATTGTTTTCAAATGACTGGCAACGTAACTGTCACTATATTTCTACCTTGATGATTAAGCATGATATTTTCTGGCTTCAGATCACGATAGATAATTCCTTTTTGATGCAAGTGCCCCAGTGCCATTGAGATTTCTGCCAAGTAAAAGCTGAAAGGAAACATATGCCACAAAATTAGACATATTCAATCATGCAAAGCATCTTAAGCGCTAAGACTATTACGTACATAGCAACAGTTCCTTGAAAGTATCATTAGAAGTGTATCAGAGAATAAATGAGAGAAACAATGATGCCTTTGAGGTTGGTTTTCCACAAGGCATACAGATTCCAAGATGAACTACAAAATTACGCCATTAGCATTAGGTTTAGCTGTTCAGTAGCCATCTTATCATGAATATATTTGGAAGAATCTGAATTTACCAGTTAGTGGTTAAAATATGCTTCAGTTTGTATTACCACATCTAGATGGCAAAGTTGAAGAAAAAAAAATTGAAGCTAAGGAGGTAACGGGCAGCACCCAGAGTGCTATCTGTGGAACAGTATTACAGCCCCACAGGTACATCAAAGCTCTTCTGAGGCATTACCAGCATGCGCTCTGGAAAGATACAACTGTATTCAGTTGTGTGACGCCTAATCAATAAGGGATAATTTCAAGTAAAATATCACTACTCAAAGGGCTTTTTCTCCTTCACTAGAATAATTACCTTTATCATTTCACACACGTCACACATCTGATCATTAGAGTACAGCCATTACAGTGACTTGGAAATTCTGTAACTGGCTGGTAAAATTGTGTGTGTGGATCAAGAACAACAACAACAAAAAATTGCATTGACAGCAAGTCTTTCACAGCCTCTTCTGCAACACCCAAAACACCTCCTTTACCACAACCCTATGGAATATGGCCTCACTCAGCAACCAGCCATGGAGCCTCTTCTGTAGTAAGACTGGCACAAACTGGTAAGTACAGAACACATACGTCTTCCCCAAACCCAGTTAACTGCTCTTTTCACTAGACTATGAAATGAATGAGTAGTTACACTTTTTCAAGTCAGAACATACCATTTAAGCACTCAAAAAAACCCCCGTAAACCTATTAATTTACCACAATAGTTTCACTTACCAAGCTGTGTCTTCCATAAATATCCCTTCTCTCTCTAACTGCATAAATAGTTCTCCTCCTGTCATGAGGAAAATGAGATTATATGCTATTGAAGTGCACTCTATCATTTCAGTCAGTCAAAAGCCTATTTTCTAGAAAAACTATAAGCAACACTTATTCTGTCCTGCTCCACAGAAAGTTGTTTCACAAAAAACAACCAAGAATTTACTATTCTGTTATTCTCAGAATTCTATCAACCAAAGAAATGCCAAAAGAAATCACAACAGCACACTGAAAAAAATAACAGCGTTCCTGTCTCTGTTTTTTCCTATTGTTATAACTTGAGCAAACTGTTTCTAGTCTGTGTCTGCTTTCCTATCTGTGAAATAAAGATAACACTTCCCTGTTTCACAAAGAACCTGCAAGGACTAAAACCTCAGGTACTCCGTATGACTGCACAGGATCGAAGTGTAACATACAAGAATTACAAGCCTGATAGAAGAAACGGTATTAAAAAACCCTCCTCTCCTGTACTGTCATGAAAAATAACTATTTTATGTTTCATTCATCTTCGTTGTATTGAATTAGAAGGTTTATTTATGTTATTCTATGTATTTTTAATACTAACCTATTCTACATTTTTAAGACACCATGCCAATAGTTAGCTGGCCTAACTATTTGTGATTATGGAAGATACCAAGAAACAGGTAACAGAATTTCATATACTGACCACTGAGATACTCAAGGATGAGGTAGAGTTTTCCACCAGTCTGAAAGGCATAAATTAAGTCTACGATGAAGGGATGTTTCACTTCCTCCAGTATATTCCGCTCTGCTTTTGTATGAGCTGTATCCTTTGCATTCCTTACAATCATTGCCTACACAAAGCAGAGATACATGAGCACAGGAACATGCTAAACAAGGCAGACTTTTATATTTAGTTCCATTCTGAGTTTGCTAAATCACAACACTACATATGACACAACAAAAAAAAAAAAAAAAAAAAAAAAAAAAAAGAAATTTTCACCACTATATATATATATAAATATAACATGACAGGTTTCTTGCGGAAATTCAATTCTTTATTTATTTCATAGAATCATACAATAATTTAGGTTGGAAGGAACCTCCTGAGCTATTTAAGTTAGCTGCTAAGAACTACACAGACAGAACAGTTTAGTTAATGACTAATTGTAATTCCAGCTGTACCTGCGTAACAAATGTACATATGACAGATAAAGTTTCATTTTAGGTATATGATATAATGACATAATTGTAACAGCTAAAGGGAGTGAAAGAGTTTTTTAGATTTCGACAGTAGTGAAACATGAACATTCAGTTACCTTTTTAAGAACTTTCATGGCAAATATTTTTCCGGTGTTTGCTCCAGTTACTTTTCGTACTTGAAATACCTATAGAACACCAATACAGAAGCAATCACGTATTGCAATCGCATTAGCTGTCTTAAGTTAAAAACAAAGTTTTGCAAAAGAGAGATGAGATCACCTACAAACTGCAACGCTGCCTGAAGGAGAAGAGCTAGTGATTTGAACCAGAACGGTTTGGGACATTTTCTACTGCCACCAGCTGGTGAGGCTCTGCCAGTGACCTCGGTCCTGCAACACCAACCTTGGCAACCCTGAGGTTACCTTCTGGTAGAATGAACTTTTCAGAAAACAGGATGGGAAGATTAGACCTTGCCAAGGGTGGCAAGCGAGCACTTTAACCACCTTCAGTGTAATGGATTTACTTCTATAGAAAAGAGTTCCTTACCTTTCCATAGCCACCTTTGCCAAGTACGCGTAGTAACTCAAAGCACTCTGGTCGGATCTTTTCTGGACCTCTGTTTACACTAGTTTCTGAAATCTCAAATTTTTCACAATGTTCCATGCCACTGGATAAAACCGAAACAAGAATATAAGACTACCTGATACTCAAAAACGATCAAATGAAAGTAAGCAAGCAAATTACTTTCTGAAAAGCATACACTGTGTCTGACAGCACTGAACGACTGCTTTGGAGATCTGGAGAATTCTCAGCATCACAAATTTTATTTATGTGTGTGCAAAGCAGTAAGTTGCACAGAAAAGATTACCTGCAAATTCTGGGGATTTATAGTATTAAGATTTCCTTCAGATTCCTTCATTTTAATGCCTAATAAATCTCTGTATTACACCAGAATTAAGTTTAAAAGACCAAAGCCTTGAACTGACTCAGATACTCCTACAAGATCTCAAGTAAAAGTAAGGCTATAAGGTGTGTTTAAGTTTCAGATCACATTCAGCAGCCCCAACGGTCATGGGAAGACTTCTACAACAGAAATATCTTGCAGAAAAAGCTGTAACAAAATTAAGTCTCACAACTCTGAACGTGCCACAAAAGAAGACGGAACCATAATTTAATGATGTTTCTAAATTATGCAGCAGTTCTGCAAAAGACTAACAGATTGATCCTGCTAAAGTAAATGTAACTAAACTGTTTTAACTATCACTGCTTTCTTCTCACAACATGGTGTGCTGAAACAATCTGGAAATCTATAAATGAAGTAATGCTAAAGGTTGCTGTCTCATGAACTTCAAATCAGAACTTCTGAATTCTCATCTGCTTCAGACTGCTATGCAAATCTGCAACTGGAGCCTTTATAAAATGAACAGAACATACAATGTTCTGCAGACAGTGCATTACACTGATATTACAAATACTATTCAAGTACAATAGATAACGTTAGGAGAAGCAAGGATTAAAAGACAACAGCAAGTTTTGCCAGAATTTTTTTTTATTATTATTATTTTATTTCAAGATACAATTCACAAATTTTAATGTGAAGAAATAGTGAAATGACTAGAAACAACTCAAAACTGAACAAGAATGACAAGATTTGCTATTTAAATTAACAATGTAACAAAATTAGAAATCATATGTAGTTGGCATGAATGGTACAGAACATTTTCTAGCAGCAACTTACAGGTCATATTGGCCAACTCCTCCATGGTCCATGCTCTCACTTAATTGACCCTGGGGATGGGAGGGGTAAAAGGAAGATTAATAATAACAAAAGAAAAAAAGCAGCATTAAAATAAATGCACTGATGTGTTTTACAGCTTCTTAAATGTCATATATATATAAAATAATCATATATATAATTATAATTGATAATATATAATTAAATAGGCCTAAAAGTCAGGAATAATAAATTGTCAGCAGAAGATAAGAAATCTACAAAGTTCTATGCAAGATTTGCAATACTTCTGCATAGCTCAAACGGTGACACATGAAACCACTGTTCTACCTGACTGCATTGTTAATCACTTAAATATTAGAGGTAACGATTTCACACCCCAACAAGTGAATCTGAAAAATGTTAAGGTACTGCTTTTTTTTTTTTTTTTACAGTTGCTCTTACATATGAATTTTAAAATCCTATTACAGTATTATGCAAATTAGAACAATAGTAAAGATTACGTGATTAGATGAACTGGCATTCATACGCACTAGAAACAAATAATCTACTGAGAAGGTTTTATTAGTCTATATTGATAATAATCAAATCCCAGTAGTAATGAAAGAATTAAGCTTTACGCTGATGTTAAATACTTTTGCTGACCAATAATCATTCAGATAGATTAATGCATGCAAATATCACTAAAGAAGGCTCAAGCACTTCAACATCAGAACTTATCACCATTAAAGAATGTAGTTCAATTTTGAAGAGGAATTTTCTTCAAAGAATTTTCAGCTTGATCCCTTATGCAAGATAATACTTCCCTATGATTGTGGCTGTACATGGCAAAAGAAGTGCAAACCAAGCAGACAGCTGGAATGAATACAAATAGAATTTAATGGGTAAGCTTCTAATGAGCTTTAGACTGTACCTTAACATTTTTATTTTTAAAAACATGTACATAACAACTGCAAGTTAGTACGAAACAGCCTGGAATCTACAGACTGAATACTGATACACTGAGTAACGTGTGAAATTCAGAGAATCAGAAGGGAAAAAAAATCCAAACCATCCAGAGATCTGCAAAAAGCAGACCAGGCCAAGGAGTGTTTAAGTGAAAACACTAACCAAAGAAAAATAGAAACTTTCAATAGCTTCAAAACCACTTAAAAGTTTACAGAGGCTGGTTTATTTTGGTGGGTGATCTAGAGGGGAATTTAACTCCTGGTTCTACCTACTAGCACCACAAGCAGTTATGGAGTCAAAAAGTTTGTTCCCAGGTCAGGCAGTTGCTAGCTCATGTCCTCTTGATAACATTTATTAGAGAAATCCAGCTTATTGACATCTCTTTCACAATAAAACCCACTAAAGCTGCCCTTGACCCTACCGTTAGATGCCAACAAACGAATTAAAAAAAATTCAACAAACACTGAGAATAAACACCCATCACGTTCCTAGAACAACAACTCAAGTTACCCAATGGTTCTGGCAAAGTTTACACATGCTATTCTTGCTCCTGTGAACTATGGTTTTCATTCTCAGTATTAACGTGAACAAAATTCATTTTAGATACCATTCTGCCATTTTCAGGATTTCTTCTCATTTCACAAAACCAAGAAATGCAATGGTATCCTGGCTGGAAAGTGAGCAGTCCTTCAGTCTATACTTATTGTTTTATTTATTACAAACACAAAAATTTAAGGCTGTTTTTTTCACCATAATAATTAACGCAAACAGCCATATGGCTTATGAATAAACTCTCCATTTAAACAATTCTTCAGATTTTCCAGAATGGCTGTGCCTATCCAGAACTACAGCTGATCTGTTCTTGCTACTAGCAGGCTTACAGCTTTCAGCAGGTACCAGGGACCAGCACCACAGAGATCAGACAAGACAGTCCAGGCTTTACACTTTGCTCACTTCCAGTTTAGTGACCTCAACTGCTCTGCCTGCAATGTCTTTCTGATCCTTGTTAAGACATGCACAACACCTACAGAGATAACTTTCAGTGAAACATTTTTCCCCTTACACTTCCTGAAGCTTCCCCTTCTTTCCTGCTCTTCTATTTCCTGCCTTTCAGCTCTATTTTAATTTCAAGGCCATTCTAATCCTCCTTTATCTGTTTTCCAAAAGGCACCGGAGAACCAAATCAGGTTGCCAATGTGCATTCATGTCCACAGTTCCGCCATGAAAATTTCAG
Source organism: Burhinus oedicnemus (assembly GCA_008921705.1). NCBI lineage: Eukaryota > Metazoa > Chordata > Aves > Charadriiformes > Burhinidae > Burhinus > Burhinus oedicnemus. The sequence goes on from VFFE01006875.1 coordinate 299,878, forward strand.
TCATCGAAATTTTTAAAAAATCCACAACAAGTAATGATTTTTTTAAAATTATTCTCCAAGACTGAATTAATGGAAGGTGAGCAAGAACAAATTCAACGTTCTTGCCACCTCCCTTAGAACCTGTTCTTGGCAACATTAGAAGTGTGATGCAAGCGACATGTTTTTTTAAGCCAAGTACTTTATTGATTATTGAGGTGACAGACAGTGCTTTTTCCTGCAGGCTGGGAAGTTCAAGCCTTCAGCTGTCAAACAATGTCTCTGCAGTTTAAATGTAGTGCGGGTATTCCAACTGCGATACAGAGTACCTGGTTATCTCAAAGCCTCCAAAAGTGTCATTAGTATTTAAACAGCAAAAAATAAATGCAGTAGCAGTTTAAGCAATAGCAAATGTTTAATATATAAAATAATGTAAAAAAGCAACAGTAGCACTAAAAAAATATAAACAGAGATCTTGCAATAAAATTCCCCCAAAGCCTTAACAGCATCTATATGAACATTACAAAATGACAAACCACAGATTACAAGGTGAAAGCACGAGATGGAGATGCACGTTGATCCATACAGACGTCTAATGCATTTTAAAGCTTTGCTTTTAATTTTGGCGCTAGTGCAACGACTTCATACAGTTCCAGAAAGATTAGCGTTTCTGCACTGACGTTAAAACATGTGACAAGAAAGAAGGGGGGGGGAAAAAAAAAAAACAACCAAAAAACCAAAAACCAACCCCAACCAAAAAAAACCCGCTGCGGCACTTATGCTAGGAAATCCAAAGCATCACTGCCAAGTGAAAAAAGCTCCCGCAGGTTTGGCGCAGCCCCCGCCAACCAGCCAGCCGGAGGGCAACCGCTGGCCGCCCGCCCTCGGCGGGGAAGCCCTGCTCGCCGGCTGCCTACAACCTGCTCCACGGTCGGGGCACGACGCCGATTCCTTCGCCCGGATGGTAACTCCCCGGCCGCCTCCCGAGGCCGGCCCGGGCGCGGAGCCTCCCCCGGCGCAGCGCGGCCGGCTCTCCCCGGGCAGGGCGCGGCCGCGGGCCGCCTCACCTGCGCGGCCCAGGGCGGCGGCCGGCGCCGCGCTCCGCCTCGCCCGCCTCCCGCCCCACCGCAGCGCGGTCCCCGCCCGCCTCCGCGGCGTCCCCGCCAGGCCGGCCGCCGGCGGGATGTCCCCCGGAGCGGGCCCGCGGGCCGCCTCCCGCTCCCTCCCCTCAGGCCTGCCCCTGGCGCCGCTCCCCGCAGCGGCCTCCCGCTCCCACCCCGCGCCGCGCCGGCTCGGGCTCCCCCCTCTCACCCCCTCCTCCAGCTCCTCGTCCGAACCCGCGTCCTCAGGCTGGTCCAGGTCGATGTCGAACACGCCCGCCATGGCGCGGGTGCGAGCCGCGGCGCCGCAGCCCCTTCCTGGCTACGCTGGGTGCACGGGGCCTGGGCCGCCTCATGGGCCCGCACCCCCCAACTCCGCCACGGACGCCATCACCGGCTGCCCGGCCCTCAGCGCGCCTGCGCCCCCTCCCCGACTCCGGGCACCGCGCAGGCGCACAACCCCTTCCGGCATTGGCCGGGGCCGCACTGAGCATGCGCGGCAAGGACACTGCTGGGCGGCCGGGCGTGGGGCTGGAGCTGAGCATGCGCAGTGGGCGCCCGCCTCCCTTGCTCCTGGCACAGAGCGTGCGCAGAAGGCGCAGCGAAGCCACCGGGCAAGAGCATGCGTATAACTCTTTGTGAAGCCCAGGAGACCGACCCTTGTGCCCGACCTGCCCGGAGTCCCTTCTGAGCATGCGCGAAGCGGGTCGTTCGAAGGCGTGTCTGGGTCCGAACCGGCGGGGAAGGGGATCGCGGAGCCGGGTGGCTGCGCATGCGCCGTCGGCGCTTGAGCGCCTCAGCGAGGGGCGTCGAGGTCAGCCCTGAGGAGAGGTCGGCGGCGAGCGGGGCTGCGGGCGGCCGGCGCTGCCCGGTCGAGGGGGCAGGCACCCTGGGAGGGCAGCTGGACCGGCGGGGAGACCAGGGCGGGAGTGGGCCGGCGAGGAGAAAGGCTCTGGAAAGGGATGAGGTGGCCGAGTGAGGTGAGGGCCCGGCTGGCGGGCAGCACCGGGAACATGGGGGCCCCGGAGGTTGGGCGGGAGATCGCCGGGCCGGCGGCCGTTAGCGCGGCCCTGTCGGCACGGCAGAGCCCGAGTGGGTCTCCCCACGCAGGCGGGTGACTGCAGCTCCAGAGAGGAGGGCGCAAGCGACAGCTGCCTGCTCCGAGTGACGTGCGCGGGGCGCACCGATGGTAGGCACGGGAGAGCCGCTGTCACACGCGTGGGTTGGACATGAGCCTTTTCTGAAAATCGTTTACAGATTTATTTATTTTCTGCTGTGAGGAATAACTCGGCCTTGCCGTAACACACAGACTGGCTTTAGGCTGTGAGGTGCAGGCTGGCAGCACTGCTGAAATCGAGCACAGGAATCAAAAATAGCACATACCTGCCTGCAAAATGCAGCAGGATCAAGTTACAGGCACTGGCAGTTGCCCAAAGAATGCTGCTACAGAAGTGCTCCGGCACAGCTGGGATGATAATGAAAAATAGCAGCCCAGAGTAACGAAGTGAGGTAAAAAAATTGACCTTGTTTCTGTGAAAGGAGAATAGAAAAGCGAGAAACCAGAGCTACTGCAAAATGCTGAGTGGGGAAAAATGTCAACTGACACGGTACTGAATCAAAAACTTTGCTGTCTGTGGTGGAAGCAAGGGGAATACTCTAGGGAATCCTTTTGTCACCTCAACAGATTTTGGCATCAGGCCCGTCGCAGTACAGGACTGGAAATCAGCTAGATTTTTGAAAAGGCTTCGCATTTCTAAAGGCATACGGTCCTTTCTTATTATGCTTATTATGCTTTCACAGGCTAATCCTGTAACTTTGTTGGAGTTATAATTATTTCTATCCTGTGTTACTAAGCAAAAGTAAGAAAACAAAGACTTTGCTTGCTGTATGGTTGATTTCAGCCTGTTCAGATGGATAGCAACAGTAAACAGACTGATTTCCTGTAAACTCCCACCTGCATTCTTCTGACATTCAGGAGAAAGTGCTGACAGTCCATTTTTCCCCAGAAATAGCCAGTAGTTGGAGTGTAGCCTTCTCCTTCTCACTAGAGGTTCTGAAAAAATTGCAAAACTGCTTGGAAATCTACTTGTCAGAACTTACCCCCCACCCCCCCCTCCTCTTTTCCACAGTTACTAAAGGCATACTTTTCTTTTTTAGGCTTCAATATAAAGTGAATAAGAATGTCAATAGTCACAGTCCAGCTTGGTCAGTGTGGTAATCAGATTGGTCATGAGGTGTTTAATGCTATCTGCAGTGACGTCCGTGGCACACATGGGTTGTGTTCCAAGAAGGAGAATGAATCCTACCACGATGCTTGCAAAGAACGTTTTTTCAGTGAGGAGGAATCTGAAGGTACAGCATTTAAGTGTTTGTTTCCCACAGAGGGTCTGGTTTTCAGCCTAATACAAATAAGAGTACAGAAATAATATGTCTTTTATGTTCAGTTGAAGAATCAGTTTTACCTTCATTCTTGAAGAATTGTCAGAACCCTCTGCCTTCACAACACTGCTAACAACCATGGAAGCAAAACCAGTGCAGTACCGTGTGTGAGACCACAGAGCAAGTCTGCCAGGGACGCAGCTGGAAACTGGGCATATATACATACATAATCTTTCCTTCCAAGCATCTGTATTTTCTACTGTAAATAAATCATACCATGGAGTAGGACCCAGAGTGTCTGAATTTGGTGTTATCAAACATATTAAGTGGCTTCTTTCCTGAAAGATCTATGGTCTCTAGAGTTCAGATTTGTCTTTGGAACAATAGATGGTTCTGCAGAAATCCTGGTCATTGCCAAGTCCTCCTTTCTGTACCTGTCTGTACTGTCCCATTAATAGTTCGGCTTATGTGGGTGGGAGGAATACAATTTGGGCCATGGTGCAAGTCCGTCCATCTTACGTAAAAAAGTTCTAATATTGGCACGTTATTCTTAGTTTTGTTTTTCTTCCTATCCAGTACCTGTTGCCCGAGCTGTACTTGTTGACATGGAACCTAAAGTAATCAGCCAAACCTTATCAATAGCTGCCAGGTCTGGCTACTGGAAATATGATGATCGGTCGCACTTCTGTCAGAAGCAAGGATCTGGGAACAACTGGGCAAATGGGTATGAACAATTGTTTCAAGCTTCACTAAGTGAACTGTAGAGGCTAATGAGATGTCTAGACTCTCTAGGAGCAGTACGATTGCAGCTGTGCAAGGTACAGAGTATGTAACATTAACTCGATCTATTTTTAAGTTAGAACAGCAACACATATAGCAGCGAAATTTCTCAACTGCTTTTTGCAAGGTGAAATTTGTATTTATAGTGAAAATGTAGCATTTTAGAACAGAGTGAATATATTTGATTTAGGAATAGGAAACGATAAGCACAGTTTGCACAACAGCTGTTTATAAAATGTCACAGGTGAGGATTGTTTACTGCAGATAGAATGGGTGACGTAATGCCAGGTTATATAAATAATAACAAGAAAAGTATCCTTTATGAATAGCTTCACCTTACTGCTTTTATTTTTATTTAACCTGCCATGCCTTGCTGTTTCGGTTTTTTATTCAACAGTTATTCTGTTCACGGGCCTAGACACAAAGAAGTAATAATGAATCTGATACAAAAAGAAGCAGAGAAATGTGATCGACTCGGTGGATTTTTCACAATGATGAGCATGGCTGGTGGTACAGGATCTGGCTTGGGAGCATTTGTGACCCAGTGTTTAAGAGATGCTTTTCCAACATCATTTATACTAAACCATGTTATCTGGCCCTACGGCACTGGTGAGGTGAATGTCATATTTCCCAGACATACTCTACACGTTTATAATCACTGTTCACTTTTAAACATAAAATATCTGCAACTGAAATAAACTAGAAAAGAGGTACATTTTACTTTTCAAAAGTTCAACATGACAAAGTAACAGAGCTAATGAACTGTTTGCCTAATTCTTGGTACATGTCGTTTAAAAAAAAAAATTCTCGATAATACAAGTGCTAAAGTATAATGCAGTTTCATGAGAAGCTCTATTAGCTAACTAGCAATCTCCTGTTATGATAGTATCTTAGCATTATAATCAGTTCCCAGACATTTCATTCTAGCATGTTTGTATGAACTGAGAAGGATAACGTGATTTTCACAGGTCTTTCTCTTTTTCCATGAAAAAGCTCTGCGAGCTCCTGACCTCATTCTGCACTTTGGCAAAGAAAATGAATGACTTCTTAATTCAAAACTGAGGAGATTACAGTAGCCAGAGGATTATAAACTAGAAAGAGATTAAGTTGTTTGATTCTCATTTGTGTGTATTTTTTGTTTGTTTGTTTGTTTCCAGGTCATTGTTCAAAACTACAACTCTGTTTTGACTATGTCACATCTGTACCAGTCTTCAGATGCCCTTCTTGTTCATGAAAATGATGTCATCCACAAGATCTGCGCTCAGCTGATGAATATTAAACAGATCTCCTTCAGGGATGTAAATCAAGTCATTGCACATCAGCTCGGGAGTGTTTTCCAGCCCACTTACACAGCAGAAAGTGGCTTATGCTATAGCAGAAACCCATTAGGTATCTAACTATAATATAGCTGCCTAATGCATTCTCACACATATTTCTGTAATCATTTCATGTGAATTTAAGTTCTTCAGTCTCCTTACTCAAGTATTTGGATACGTCCCAAGTTTTAAGATAGGAAGAGTGAAGCAAAAGACTAAATTAGAAGTTCAATCCCAATTTTGTAGCAGAGTCAAAAATAGATCCCCCTGCTTCTTGTTTCATTCTTTACCAAAAGAACCCTGTTTCTCCTTTTTCAAGTGCCTACAGACACATACCTATTTACATTTCAGAGGAAATTTGTGCAGGACAGTAATTTTGGACCAAGTTTTACATTTCATGTTAGGTTAGAAGTTTGTATAAACTGAAACAAAATGAAAGTTCTGTGTTTTGCTCAGGCAGAAGACAGGCTAGCATACAACTTGGTAGCAACGAGTAAGGCTGACGTTTGTGTCTTTAAGGGATTAGAGCAAGTTACCCATATTGCCAAGAGTTTTGCTTGTAAAATGAAAATTTCACAACTGTCTTTCAGTCTCCTTAGCAGTGCGTAGAGTCTTTGAGATTCAGAGCCAGACTATAAAGCGAGACAAGTCTAAATCATAAAACAAGAGCTACTAACATGCTTGTTTAGAACTTGTAGTTCTAGTAGTACTTTGTAGTATATAGCAAGTTTGCGCTGCTTTGTCTGATGTCTGTCCATATATTTGTCAAATTAAAACTATATATCCTGCTTTGTTTCTTACCTTAAATCACTAGATCTTTGTAAAATTCCTCATTCTCTTCTCCTATTTTAGCTAGCCTATGCAATATTTTTGTCCAACATGAGCAGCTGTTAATTTCTTCTTTCAGGAGACTTAATGGAGACGTTAGTTCCACATCCTGAATTCAAGATGTTGGGCCTTCGTAACATACCTCAGATGCCTGAAAACTCCCTCGCTTATAGCACATTCAGTTGGCCTGGACTCATCAAACATTTAAGGCAGATGCTCATTGCTAATGCTAAAATGGAGGAAGGTAAAAAGCATTCACTCATCTTCAGTATCCATCACTCTTTAAGCATTTATTTTTACAGATGAAATAAAGCTTACTGTTTTGTGGAGCTCACTGATTAACTTTAGTCCAGAAATGAGCTGCTGCCCTCAGACAGCAGGAATTTGCCTCTACATAGCCAGCTGCTCCTTTAACTATTCTCTCAGCTGCCACAGCAGCTCCTGGCTTGCTCCTGTTTTTGTTACCAGGCATCTCAGTTAATTATAACTATTGAAAATAAGCAAAACAGTTTTTGGCTGTGCACTTAATTTACGTGATTCATTTGGAACATTCCTTGGATAGTTAGTTCTGCTATGCTTTTTCTACTAATTAAACTGATGCTTAGCTCTCCCATATCATTTACGTGGGGAATTCAGTATAGCTTCCAGTTATGCAAAGAATGGGCTGGCAGATTGCTAAGTATAGAAAGAAGTATCCATTTTTCTCTGGTAAGACTAGTGACTACCAGGCAAATACTGCTGGTTTAGCACTGTTTTTCTCTAAGAATTGTGTAATTGCTGCTTAACTAAGGCGCAGAAGCTACAAACCCTAATGTGATCTCAGCTTGAGGTTAGTTACCATCTGACTCTTCAGCTAGTCTGAATCTGTATTTCATGAAACACTTTCTTTTATATGTTTTTTTGCCAAAATCTCATAGGTATTGATTGGCAAGTAAGACCACCGCATCTAGGTTCCTCCATGCCCACCAGTCATTCCACAAACAAGCCGCTGCATTTCAATACTTCCATTGCCAACCTGGTTATCCTGCGAGGAAAAGATACACACAACGTCGACTTAGGTAAGAAGGAAAAACACAGTACCTCAGTGATTCTTGTTTCACATCTCACTGTTTTCTTTGCAACCATATCTGATGAAAGTGGAAAAGAAACTAAGGCCATGTATTTGACTACTAAAGTCAATATTCCCTCTAGAGACATTTTCATGTCCAAGGCCATGTTGTCTAATTGCTTAGGGCTGTTATATTTACAACCAAGACTTCTTTGTTTCCTGAAGCACTCAGGGAAGGAGGAAGAGACTGATGTCTGTAGATAAGATAGGATTCTTAGCTATATTGTCTGAAAATATATTTAGCTGCTTCTGGAGTGATGAGCATAGCTTGCAGATGAAGTACCAATACAAGAGTATGCTTCCAGATAATCTAATAGATCTGTTTAAAACAGTTATATTTTAAACAGGCTGACCGCTCTGCAGACTTTTTTCAAGGCCTGACTTGATCTGCCAAGCATTGATTAGGTCACACAGGACTACTGAGATCAAGATGTAGGAACTTGTAGCTTTATGTTTGTCAAAAGGGCTGTCTTATTTTTGCTACAGGAAGTTTCCGAGATCCCTCATTATATACATCATGGCTAAACCCTCAGGATGCTTTTAATGTGTGGAAAACACCAAGAGCATTTAACAAGTACGAAAAGTCTGCTTCTTTGGTCAGCAATAGCCAGTTCCTGCTGAAACCTCTTGACAGTGTTGTAGGAAAAGCTTGGAATATGTTTGCTTCCAAGTAAGTGAAAATAATTATCCTGATACTTCATTAATAACTGCCGATATCTTCAGTGGTAGCAAAATCATTGTAAATACAGCTCGCTCTCTTAGCAATGTAATGGTGAATAACCATGAAGACAGTTCCTACACTTCAGTGGAAACGTTTTTATGCTTGAAACATGACAGCAGGGTGAGGAACAGTGCTTATGTTCTGTGGGTAAGTGAGACCACATATTCTAGTCCTGTCACTTTGACTGTTTTCTCAGTACTAAAACTTCACAAATTTAGTGCATTCCAATGTGACCATTCTAAAAGTAACACATGGAAACCCTTTTACTGATCATACAGTTTCTAAATTGCATACAGACATGCTTCGCCGTCCAGGAAGCAAGTTCCTTGCTCAGGTCAAAAGCATTTAGGGGATTTGTGTGTTTACTAAGGCTACCATGCTATTACTTTGATTTTTCATTATAACCAAGAAATCTAGAAAAGAATTGCCTCTTTACTTTGATCATCATGAAGCCAAGGTTACTGCATGTCTGCTAAACATGAGTTTACAGCACAGGAATTCTGCAATTAAAAGCCAAAAGAGGAAAACTTCTGCCGCTAGCTGTGCTCCTGGTTTTACCACCTGTTACAAAAACACCAGTGATGAGAAGCAAGCTATCCTGCACACACGGGTTTAGGCTTTGCATCTCAAATCTATAAATTACTTTTCTCATTTAATAATCACTTCTCCTTCCATTTCCCAGTTAGCCCAATTTTGTTAGCTGCAATTTTGTTTCTTTAAGCAATACACAAAGTTATAAAAGCTATTAGGAACAAGTCATGACTTACCAGTAAGTATTAATTAGAAAATGAGTTCAAGAGAGCACAGTAGAAACTAACTGGCATGGTTATTGTGAGGAAACCAATCTCCATTTGATGTTTTTACAATAACTATACATTCTGATTTCATGTGTCAGATTCTTCACTGATTTCTGATGTCTTATCCATTTTCCTATTGTGACTTCAACACACAGAGCCTATATTCACCAGTACACTAAATTCGGAATCGAAGAGGAAGATTTCCTGGACAGCTTCACAGCTCTGGAACAAGTTATCTCCAGTTACACCGTTCTTTGATTTTTTTGAAATGGTCTGAAATAGAGCTTTCCTGAAAGAACCAGCACTGGAAAACCTTCCGCCAACTTCCTCGAGTATATAAATTACTGGACTGTAGCTATTTTTCAGTCTTGTAAGCAGTGTGTGCATGTGTTTGTTAGAATAGTAAGAACTGAATCTGGATATATTCATATGGACAGGTGTTACTCATAGTTAATATATCTAATAAATAGCTATTTTTCAATACATTTGCTATGTACTGTAGCTAAGTCTTTGAACATTATTTTTGGCACTTGGATATTTTTCATAAAGAATGTCTATACAGAAGGATTTTTTCTCCAGGCTAAACTCTCAGCATCTAAACTATCATGTGATAAAAATTGAATGTGGGCAGTAGTAAGGCATTCCTAATCCTCCAATTTCAATTTTTCATTATAACATTTCACCCTAAAAATGCTTCAATATTGATAAAAATGCACAGTATCAGAATTATTAATCCAAACTTCATTTAGGTACTATTCAAGATACAATAGTGTGCCACCTGTTCCTTTAAAGCAAAGTAAGACTTAAATTCTATTTTAAGGACCTTAATCTTGACAAAATAGCAGAAGTTTTGAACCATCTTATAAAAAAAGTTATGAAGGATACTTCATTTTCTTGTCATCCTGAAGTTGTATTAGACATTATAATGCATTATATGCGTTTTCTGGCCATTTCACCATGCCATGTTTTCAAGTGGTGTTACCTACCACTTGAAAAAAAAAAAAAAAAATCCCTATACCACATCAGAGGTCTTGGCTATTTGTTATAGGCAAAACATAAGTTTAAGCAAAACTACAACTCTTGCTCTTCTTCCTGTAAGTTAGAAGCAGATAGTTTTTATAACTAATTTATTATTTATTTGAACATATTTGGGAGGAGCATTGGCGGTAGATTTCAGATGTAAAATGGTATAATAGATGATTGTATAATTTCAAAAGTCGATTTAAGAAATGGGCTCTGTTTTGCACAAATTTTACCACGACCACAAGGTGGTGCCCCTGTGAAGCTGCAGCATGCAAACACAGCTGCACCAGCCTCACAGGAGGAGGAGATTGCAATAGTTTGTGGGGGCACAGACTGGATGCTTCTAAAAGAAAAGAATACAGTAACATTAAGGATTATGTTGTAACACTGAGCTTTCTTCTGCCTCTGTTAGTTTTTCACTTAATGGTAGGAAAAGCTTTTGGAATTCTTGCCATTTCTACCCCCATGTCACACTGTTCTCCCATGGAAATAATCCCACTCACTATTACATAGGCATAAAAGTTTAAAAAAATCAGTCTTAAGGACTTTTCCCTTGACAGGTGGGTAAATCTCATAGTTTCCTTTTAGGTTTTAGTGCTGTTTCATGCTAGGCTTCTGAGCTTTTAAATAAAAGATGAGCACACGCATAGTATGACGCTAAGTATGTTAAAGAGGTTTGCAATATGGCTAATAATGCCGACATAGAAATCTTGCCCTGTTAGAAATTCTGATTTAGATTTTAAATCTTTAATGAATTAACACGGTGGTAGATGCAGAAGTGACCGTGTAATTCTGCTAGGCTTCAGTTAGAGCACAGCAGACACTCTGTATTACTTTTATCTTTATTTCCTTTCCTGGTTTCATTTGCCTCTTCACTTTTGTTTGGACCAGGCACAGAAGCACTAAAATTCCCACACACCCCCAGGGCACCTGGTCTCAAAGCAGCTGTGGCCCATGACACCTGGGATGGTAAACAGACTTCCTGACAAGATTCAAGTAACTGTACAATTGAATCTGAAGAAAATAAATAAGTGCTGGGCCTAAGTTCAAGATTGATCAAATACACTCATCGTAATAGCTGTTCACCAGCGTGGCTGTGTCAATGCAAGCCACAATGGATTCTGATAAATTTCACGGTAGCTTATAGACACGAAATGTTAATCTCTCATGCCTTCCTCCAAAAGAAAAAAAAAAGTTTCAACTGCCTGTTACTAGTAGGGCGACCTTCAGCACACCTTACAGTTGAGTCTAGTCCTAGTTCATGCAGAAAAATTACTTGTGTAAATTAAGAGCTATATTGGTGCTTCAATTCAATAGCTAAATCATTAAATATAAAGGGGAATGAGAATCATTCGTGGGGTGGGTGGGTAAACACAAGAGAGAAGACAAAGAAGGGCAAGCAGATATAGCTTTTCATATAAAAAAAACCACTTGACATTTATGACAAAATATTTTAACAATATTCTTGCAGACCACAGTACATAATCCAACAACTCAGTCTGGTTTGCTTTCCATTTTCACTCAGCTGCTCTTATTCCTGTTTTAGGAACTTGCTCTCAAAAGCAGAAGACACAGTAATCATAGTTCAACTATCCAGCCATACTTCAAGGCCTATACTGCTCAGCAAAACTGGAGTTGTTTGGAAGTTCAAAACTACATATAACTTTTGTTATAGAATATTAGTTGTGATATTTAATATTTTTTCACTAAATCACTTCCTGGCAACTCAGAGCTGGGGGACTGTTATGATCAAAAGGGCTTTTCTAGTGTTGTGTTTTTGTCGGTTTCAACCATTGTCTTTATCTTGGGTATTTTCACAGAAGAAACTGGAGGAAAGATTGCACAAGAAGTTAAGATAAACAGCACAGGCAATTCAAGTTTGCAAGGAACAAAGGGTCAGGAAAGGAGACAGTATGGTGAGGTTCTCCCGCCTCCCTCCTTCAAAAGGCACAGGATGTTTAGCAACATAGAAATAATTTTCCCTAGTGTTTTCAACAGATATCAGACTGGGAACGTCTTCCCGCATCAGAAATGAGACTAGGTGACTCCTTGTCTAAAAAAATGACCAAGTCCCAGGAATGCATACTCTCTCTCATTGTTCCATAGGACAGGTAAAAGAGATTTTTAAAAAGTTTCCTCTCAGCAACAAGGAAGAGAGCGATGGGTTATTGTACTGCTACATCAATAAGTAACTTTATTGCACAAATAACCTTATGTTATCTCTATGTATTTATAATTCTGAGCATGAAGCAAATACAGCAGGCGCTTATTGCACCTAGGAATGACATACACCCATTTATCCATTCTTTGTAAGTACATTTATTATTTATGGCTTATGTCACTTTTAGTTAATGGAGCAGGATATCTGGGGGGTTGGTTTGTTTACATTTGATGGCAGAATTTGGGCCACATCAGGAAACACAGCACACTGCTAACATGTATAACCCCAAAGCAAAAATAAAAATTTCCTTATTTAATCTCTAGTTATAACATATGAAAACATAGAGCAAAGATTCTGCAGCTCAAAGACAGCTAGGCCAACATGTTCATTATGCTTCGTAAGAACTTGTTCACAGCTAGGATTCAGAGAAAATACTCCTACTTCCATGGGAAAACAAAGCTTTTCAAGGCAGCAATAGAGGATCACACCCATCAGCCAAATTTTGACAACACAGATTCCTCAAAACTACAAAAAAAACCCTGGAGGTGAAAACAAAAGTGTAACTGTTGTATTAGCTGTTACAATCCCTTTCATTGCTCTGGAGAGGAGATTGACAGGAATTGTTTTAGGCACCTAGAGGTGCCTAAGGAGAGCCTTCTTCCTGTTAGTGTTTTTCACAGCTGACCTCAGTTCTGAAATTCTCACACCCTTTCCCAAACTAAGCCTTCATTTTTTGATCTATGGATGGATTCCTCTATTTTTTTTCCCCAGGATGTGGAGAGGAGAGGGTCAAAGTGACAGGAAGTGAATAGCTATTATCCCATTTTCATCATCTACAATTATATTAGAAGGCAGAGTAGCAATTTTCTGTTTTATTGAGAAAATTAATTATGTAAAAAGTCTGAGCCTGGCAGAGGGCCTTTATTTCATTAGAAATTAAAATGAATGAGGTAGATCAAAGGTCAGCACAAGCCAATTCCTTACTGAGGCAGGGACAACAGAATCCATGGCCTTGACTTAGCTAGTTTTAAACGAACTACTCACAGGATGTCCACAAACCAAGGAACAATGCATCAAATCTCACTATTGTTTTTTGTAATGGACAGGTGCAGCTCACTTGGAAGTTGATTCAAGGACTCCAACTATAGCAGATACACTTAACGAATAGGATAACTTTTATTTGGCCACAAAAAAAACAGGAACAAAATTTAACTTGTTACAAATACTTTAAACATAGTAACTGTTTGGCAAGTGACAGGGCACTAATGCAGTTGTAGATACAATTTATTTGGACTTAAGTATACATTGATGCTTATAAGGTTAGACTGACTACCAGTACAGAAAGGACAGAATCTTAGTGTAAACATGTAAGGGCTTTTTAAGATGATTACCTGCACAGATTTACCAAACTGAAACAGCTCAAGATTAAGGGCAAAAATCTGTGGTTTCCACAACAACTAGGATTTTATCAATAAGAAAAAAGGCAGTTACGTTCAAATTACCAGCTGACATACTACTGGGAAATATTAAGGTACAAAAGGATAGTGAATGACTAATTAATTTCCTTCTGTATTTGTTAATAAATTTAGTGTAGGTAAGTATTATGAAATGAGGGACCAAACATCCGAAAGGAAATATTCTCAGACATCAAAGTGTACTTTAAATAAGTCTGCATTTTGCTGGACACCACTTTAAAAACTGCACAAGAGTCATCAGAAATGTGATTCATGGATCTGATGTGGTACAAAAAACTTCCAAAAGGAACTGAGCTGCTGCCTTTCCTCCACTGGTTTCAAGGGCAGCCCAGACACAGCTTTACCAAGGCAGCAAATTCCAGTGTAGGCTTCCTCCTGAAGCCTCCTGCCTCTGGCTTCCTACCCCACTGCCCACGCTCCAGAAGCACAGCCTGGACACTCAGACAGCTTTTAACTTGCCTGGACGTAGAGCTGATAATCCTGATTTTTAACTATAGAGCCTTTCCGGCTCTTTCAGTCAAACTCGAAGTTCACAATGGCCCCTTCTGATTTCACATTGTATGAATCCTCTCCCTCTAGACAGCCACTTCCCCTCTATCCGGGTGGGGTAATGAGTCACCTACCTCAGTGATTCAGCAGAACCCGCTTAACCCTTTCCCAGAAGCACGAACAGCTGCACAGAGGGCGGTGTTTCAGGCAAACGTTACCGCCAGCCATAGGGAGCACACTGGCAAAGCCTGAGATGAGAGATTAGAGAGGCTGCTTCTGCTCATTAGGAAATTTAAAGGCAATTTTTAAAGGTATAAATATGTTCCACGATAAAGATCATGGAAGAAGTCTAAGCCTTAACCCGTCGGTTCATACAAGCCCGAGAGATTCTGAACAGTGACGTCTAAGAGTCTAGTGGTATAAACCAAAGGCACAGGCCCCTGTACTTATCTGTGTGAATCAGACTGCAGAAACCTTCTTCTCTGCTAGCCTTAAAAGCAACATTTTTAAAATATGGAATGTTACACCGTAAGATAGAAAAATAAGTAAAATGAGGATGCTCTCCAGGCCAAGACTCCTGTTTTAAAAGTAAGAGCAGTAAGTAGAGAAAATAACTAAATGCACTGATTAATACAAAAAAAAGACAGAATAAACATTGCTTGAGCTTCAGTAAGCTATCAGCTTTTGTTTCACTAGTTATATGTGATGAGAAATAAATACCATCTTATATGGTATATTTGCATTTAAATGGGTGCGTTCTGTGAAAATGATTATTGTACATATTTGGTTACATGTACAATGTAATGTTTATTTAAAGGCTCACAAAGATACACTTCAGTTGCCTGAGAATGGTGTAATTGTGGTCAGATGGCATGATTTAATTTGAACTTTTGCCCAGCAGTCTCCAATATGTAATAGATCATTTACAGGAGCATGTAAGCAGAACACCGCCGAAGGAGCCAAATGGAAAGCAGCCTTAGCCCACACGCTGAAGGTGTAATAAAATACCGACTCTGTACTTGGTTGGCAAGGGCGGCTGTAGCTGTTCATTATAACATCCTCAATAAGTATGGTGAGAGCTGGGCAATAGTTCAGAGCTACTGCTCTCCAGATGGCTCAGAACAATACTGAGTTCAAGAATACATATTTCCATGTAAGACTGCTTGCTGCTGGCTGTCGTGCATTTATACCACTTGCAAAGAAAACACCGGGAAATTTCCTCCCTACCCCGCTTTGGGCAACTTCAGCCTGTGTTACTACCTGATTCTGAGTCATCTAGTCAGCAACTGCATTTATGTAGTTAGTCGATGTTGTGAACTAGCAATTTCTCCTTCCTAGGCTGAATTTTGGTGAAGAAACCTAATGCAACTGATAAAAAAGTTAAAAACATAAATTTGGCACCGGATTAACATAAATCCAATTAAATACTCTTCTCCCAAGAAGAAAGCTTCTGTTCCCTCCCTACCAGACATTAACTCAGGTTTTCACATTATTTTCCTCTACAGAGATTCAGTGAGGCTTCTCCACAAAGCCGGTATTTTCACAGTGAAGTATTCTTATATAAAAAATGGATACAAACCTAATGCGTGCTGTGAAAGGGGAGCTTATTCTTCAATGACATTATAAAAGAAACCTGAACTTGCTTTAGTATACATGGGGGCCTGTTCAAGCTGAACAAAACTCCAATCAACAGGACTGAACTTATCCAAAAATCGTACCAAGGCCAGACAGGGCTACAAGAAGGACTGAGAGGAGAAGAGACATCAGTGACGCTTTTAAGCTGGGACTCTCGGGATCAGGTCTGCCAAACAACGCTTAAACGCTTTCTTCATTCACTTAATTGGCATGATCCTCTCTGTCACAACTGAAATATTTTGCCAAAGGATACCACAGCAGAGTTCCGCCCTTCGCTTAAACCCACCAGGCTCCTCCCGGGCAGCCGTAACACTTCCAGTTCACACACAAACACCGCAGTGTGATTTGCCACGTGGTCGTTGTGCACGTGCAGAAGTGTTTAAGACAGGTTTATATAGAAGTTAAGGGAGGCAACAGAAATAAAATCACCAACTGCATTAGCACAGCTCTAGTAGAAATACTGCTTTGAAATTTTTTTTGGCATCCGCTGCTTTGAGCTTAACTAAATATCAGCTTCAGGCATCTTAAAAGTTTCTCTCCTGCTGCTCCCACCTACAGTCTTACGCAACACACATGGATGCGTGTGACTGTATGTCACGAGAGGTCAGCTGGACTGAGGTGAGACATAAAAATCAGGGAATCGGAGAAATGAAACGTGTTGTTATGAAAATATCTTAAATATTACAGCTCTCAAGAAAACAGCTGCAGCCAACGAGGCACTGAGAGAAGCATGGTTTCTAAACAGACCAGAGATTTTGTGAATGTGGCTAGATTTGCATGATGTTGTAAATCTAAATGTGTATTTTCTCTTTGTGCAGGTCCAGTTTCTTTCAGACAGAAAAGAAATGCTGAGCCCACAAACCTGATTTTCCAAGACTTTCAACAGGTGGAAAGAGCCTAAGAAACATGCAGTCTCAGGAAGACAAACACAGTCCCTTAAAACTCACCTGGTTTCTACATGTAAGTTTGAGCCTCGAACAAAGCATTTACGTGGTTTAGTTAGCAGCAGCTTCTGCAAGAGAACTGCCAGTTTCTTTCCTGACAACATGGAAGGAAAACAGAGGTACCACAAGGTCACTGCATGCAGACAGAACAAGCTTTGGGAAATGCATCTAAACTCTTGAAGAATTTCTTAAACTTTGTCAAATGGTTCAAGGCAGAGTTTAACCTCCCCAGGCACACCGGGCACGGGTGGTGCCTGTGCTCAAGTAGCTTAGAGCTCTGGCTGACGTCTTCCGCCAAATTGACGCCACCTTCCAGTGAAAAGGCTTTAGACCTTAGAAATGTCACACAGATCAGCTGGTACCCAAGGAAGGTGATAGGCGGCTCCCTACAGAGTGATGCCATCGATCGCAACTGTGGTCGCAACCCTGTGTAAAACCAGGCTAACGAACACTTTGGCGTAGTTCATAGAACTTGCCTAGATCTGCGGTATCTTCGAGATAAGTGCAATACTCCACACAGCAAACAGCAGCTAAATGACACACCACCAAGGCCACAAGGAAAAGAAGTTCCAGCCACCTCTCACGAGGAGGCAGAACCAGACCCGTGTGACCTGCTCTGTCACATTAGCATCAAAAAACCCCAAACAAACTAAAAAAAAAAAACAAACCACAAAGAAAAACGGTGGATTATGTCTTAAATCACATGTACTAAACACACAGCCATTCCCTCGCAGGAGCCCTCAAGCAGGAAGAGCGCAGCCGTCACCAAAGACACCAACTCGCACTTTTTACAGGGACAGAGCAGCAGTTTCTGAGGCCACGGGAGAAGGGTGCGGCTTGCGGGGCCCTTACCAGAGCCGGGAACAACACACTGAGCTGACAAGTCCTATCTCTTGCCTTTCATCAGGAAATAGCAGCTAGTTTCCTTATTACCAGCTGCCTGGGCAACTCATCTAAGCTTCTTGGGAAACCAGAAGAACAATTAAGCTGGGAGTAACTCCCCCGAAACACGGAAGATGCAGCACGCTTACCCGTATCTGAACAGTCAGATGAGGTTTAAAGAAAGATGACCTTTGATTTAATGCTAATGTAGTCAATGCTCTTTGAATCATTCCATGAGTGAAGAATAATAATAAAAAGAACCCATCTAGCACAATAAAGGGCAGTGTTAAAAGCAAAGTAAAACAAAGCCTGGCCCGCTTAACAGGTTCACATTTGCACACTTCTTTTACCACAACCGACCATCACTAGCAGTGAATAGGTTCGATGACTTCACAGCTCAACAGCCTCTTCACTTGAAATTCAGCACAGAGTAATAATCAGGTTTTATTGACCAAAATACCATTTTGCTGAATTCCTGACACAAGCCAAGAAGCCCATCGCAGGTTGCTGGGGTCTCCCCACTTACTGTACCTGGGAGGTGAAACAGCCAGGCCTCTTTTGGACATTTGATGCCAGTTTCTGCATTGCAGCTCCTTTCACCAGGTTGTTGCAGCCTCTCCCATTCATGCCACTACCAAAATGGTGTTTTCCTGCCTTTTATGAAAACTTAGTGGGTGCATCAATAAGCAAGTGAAATGGATGAAGAAATAAACACTAGCATTTCATGCCCTCAATTACACACTTCAATTAGGAAAGTCACAGCAGGCTCAAAGAGTTTTTCAGTATAATCCTTTTAAAAATGAATTTGTAAGAGCATATGCAAATATTTACCCTCCAATCTAGTTCTGAATGCATCGGGAGAGTGTTTCACAGGGACAGCGATTGCTTCACTCCCCGTTTTCTGAAGAGATTATGGCAATCCAGCAAGGCTCCAGCAATTCAACCCTCCCCTGGCCCAGCCTGCTCTCCCCGGTGACAGCCCAGCAGGAAGCTCTCCCAGGCTATCGCTCTCCCGCTTTCACACTCCACTCACTGCTGCAATCTGGAGAAGGCTGGGCAAAGTACTTACTGTTTTTTCTTCTTCTCCTCCAAAAAATAGAAAATACAAATTGACGGAAAAAAAACCCAAGAATTTTAAATGTCAGAAGAGCATTTTCAATTACCCTGTATATAATTACATTCAAGCTTTTACCTGCTGATTACAAAGTATTTTTTAACTATGTGCTTCAAAGAAAGCTGAATTACCTTTACCTCCAAGGAACGCACCCAATCACCGCTTATTTTTACACCTGCAATCAATTTTTTTCACTAATATTTATATTTGTCCTTGATAATCAGGGAAACATCCACAGTATTTGTGCTTGCAATTAGCACTGCCTGCAGTGAGAGGGAGGCTGATTCTGACGAATTAAGGAATGAAACCCAAAAGCACAGCAGGGAAGGACTTTCTGGAACAGCATTAAGCCATCTTCAAGTATTAATGACAAGTATCTTTTAGCATGAACAGGCAGCTGGGTGATTTCAGAGGGAGCTGCTTTAACAAGAACCACAGTGTGACACCGCGATGGAGGTAAGAAACAACAAGCAGAGACAGGGAGCAGGAGGTGTCCTGGTGGCTTTGATGGAGCCGAGAGAAGTGTGGAACTGGACGATTTGATGTGACACGGCCTATGCTCGGCTCGGCCTGGCACAGACCAGCGTGACCATTTTAGCTTTGCTTACATCACCACAGTTCTTGCCCTGCTGGGGTACGTGGTGGCTGCCGGGGAGAGGGACAGCCAGCGTGCTCACTGCTCCCACGGCCTGCGTTGTTGGGCAGGCAGAATCCACAGGCCAGGCAGTAAGCAAGCAGGGAATTAGGAGGAGGACCAGCTGTGGTCCTACCTGATCTCAGCTCTGACGTGCTCCTCTGAATCGCTGCGCTGGCCAGACGGCCGACTTGCTGCTTTGCTTCCTATTTACAGGGCACTCGTGAGAGCAGAGATTTAGCCACGTTCCACACGTGACGAGACTAAAAAAATCTCTATCACCTCAAAGTCATCTTTCATGTTTAACCAAACATTAGTTGTCATTACTAGGGCTGTTACTTCTGTGTGATTTTCAGTAATTCCAAGAAAAAAAAAAAAAGCAAGATACTTTATTCAGTATCTAAACTGCAAGAAGAATCAGCTAAAAATACAGTGACCTGTGCTAAGACTGTTTCTCTTGCAGCAGAGCTCACTTTGGATTTTTCTCTAACACACTTTAAACTGGATGACTGCTTCCAACATGTAACTGAGAATATGTACAACAAAAGGAAATTTGGGATTAAGGGAGCAAAATATATATTTTTCAGATGAAATGCTAAAGGCTCTGGGTCTTTCTTTGAAGCCACAAAATGCCATTGCAAATGTCCCTTCTAGATCCACACTCATTGCAGAATGCTTGGGACAACAAATTTCACAGTGTAACAGCCAAGCTCAGTATACAGACACGGAAACAATCCAGCTGAAATAAACACCGGGAAACAGTTATTTGTTTGTTTATTTAAGCAAACATAAAACTATCCATTTGCAAATCTCATTAGGTTTGCATAACTTTCGTTTCTATTATTTTTTACCTTTTACCAAGTCTTATTATCTCCCAGCAGCTGAACAGGTAGAAGCAAGTAGAATGACCAGTCCCTTCTTCAAATAGTGTCAGACAGCTTCAAAAGAACAGCACAGCTTATTGGAACGGACACACACAAACAGGAGTTGCAGAACAATAGATATATATATTTCACACTATATGTATGTAAACATATATTGAAATAAAAGTAGGAGAAAGCTTTCAATTTGTCTAGTGATTTTTCAGTCAGCAAGGAGGCATAATTACGAGGAGACGGCTAAAGCATTTAGAAAGGTATAGTTTATTGGCTCAAGCTCTAGGAAGAGGGGTTTTTTTTCTTTTGAATTATTGTTACACAGTCTCCTCATTTCAATCTGACAGAATACAGGGGCCTCAACAGGGCTTAAATGTCATTTACTCTCACAAAAGGTTTTAAGACCCTACCAGAACCGTGTGAAGTAAATACCAGTGTCCCTAAGGTGAACGGCAGATTTGAGGACAAAAAGCTGCCACGAGAACTGGGGAAGGCAGCAAACGGCACTTTCACTAATCCAAGTATCCTGAAGAAAAATGAACCAAACAGCTAGGAACTGCTGACGTGCTCTATTACAAAGTGTGAAATTAAAGTTTTAGTAGGCTGAAAAAAGCAAAGCATCAAATAGAGCTACCTTTTTTTGAATACGTATTGAATTAGTTCTTTGCTGCATTATTTTCAAAGGCTGTATTTAGGCCAAAAAGTGAAAAAGGGCCAAGATTTAAGAAATACTGTTCATCTTTTAAAAATCCACAGGGGCAAATGAATGGCCTTTGTGCTTTTAATGATCTTGTGCTGCCTCCCAGCACTCAGACTTCCAGATATTTAATCTGGTCAGCAGCTCTAGTGAGAGAAGCCCCTATTAAAAGCCTCCCCGTTCGTTCATTAACATTGTTAAAGCTATAGGAAGCATTCAAGAGAAACATTACAAACCTCACACACGACTGAGATGAAACTTTGAAAGACGTTTCTTATGTAGACTGCCGCGCTGCCCGACTTCTGAGCTCACTTCATCTAAACCTACCAACATTTACATGCTATTGATGTTCAATGAAAACAGCTGGAGATGGATGAGCAAACGGTCAGATGAGAGATACCAAAATGTCAGACAGCCTACCGACTGTTGTTGCCATGAGATCCAACAGTCAACATCAGTCTGATAAGCTATCCGACAGGATGGTACAGCCATGGAGATGTCACGACGGCAACACAAGAAGACACTCAGGCAGGATTGAACAAAATACGTATTCTCACACCTGGCTCGAGACCTGCCCCTACCTAACGCAGGGATAAGTCTAACCTGAGCAATACCTAACCCGCTTTGTGCTCACGTCCCACCTTCTGACAACACTAACTGAAAGTCAAATTCATTCTTGCTGCTTACCCCTGGGATAAAAATAAAAAACAACAGCCCAAAAATTATTAGAGTAGCAACACATGTACAGTAGCAGTGGAATGGATACCTACTTACTAACCAGGGAAAAGATCCATTTTACTATTAGTTATGTTCACGTACATTAGAACTGGAGCACACACTGACTCATAACAATGTTTTAAAAATATCTGACTTCAAAAGCCTAAGGTTAAGGTTCTCTAAGGTTCGCTGCATCACTGCTGGGTTTGACATCAAATCTGTTTTCAGCTGGAATCTTTACTCTTCCCCTCTCTTCATTGCCCACGGTGCCGTGATCAGGGGCAAACATCCGAGAAGAATTTACGATAACAAGTATCACCAGCTATTTAACTTGCCCATTTTAACCAGTGAGTCACATTTCAAGCAAGTGATACGCTTTCTACTTCCTTCTGCTAAGTAAGTAGTTCTTAAGAAGGAAAAAAAAAAAAAAAAGAACAAAGGGCTTCAGCACCACTTGTGCAGGAAGGATGAGTAAAGCATGCGATTCATGGGATTAAGGCTTAATAAAAGTAACCGAGCATACAAAAGCGGAGAGGAAAAGAAACAGCTTAAAAAGACTGACACAAGGAATTCTGGAATGATCAAAGATGACTTTATAAAGTTTTATCTTAACTTCATTCTAAATATACAGAATAAAAAATGTCAGCTTCAGCATTTTGACATCAATCATCTCTGCTAACATCATGAAGTTTAAGAGGGCGGCTTTTCCAACCGAGAGCACGTGCAATGCAGCGGGACACCGGAGAGTTCAGATGGAACAGCTTTACTGGGAGGGACATGCAACAGTTTGTATCCAATCTGTACTCATTTATATACAGTTTGATGGTCTTGGAAGTTATGGAAAAAGCAAACCAGCCACCCTTCAAAGTACAAAGTTACCCTTAGGTCGGTCTGAAGTTAAATCAGGAAATGGAGAGCATTAAATCATCGGGTTTGGAAGTAATTTGGATGGACAACATTTGTGTTAAACACCATTTAACATCCCATTGTCCATCCTCTATAATACAACTCGGACGTGTAAAGCATTTATACCTTACCTTAACATTTATAAGTTTGTCAATCTGCTCTAATATCCAAATTACTTTCAAAATTAAATAGAAACTTGTTATAGTTGAAAATTGATGTTAAAAACTTTTCCCACATTTCGAATAATGCTGATTTTTAAACATATGGAAAGGTGTGTCATTTCTTGTGTCTGCTAAAACCCATTCCAAGGGGTTTTTTTCCCAGCTCATTTGGTTTTTTCTTCCGAGTACATCTTCTGTTGCAGCCGTTTGGCATAGCTTTGGGCCATGGAGTTGATTATAGATAAGATAAAATAACAAACCATGACAATCACCAATTTCTCAAACATCCAGGATAGC
This sequence comes from Burhinus oedicnemus, assembly GCA_008921705.1. Lineage (NCBI taxonomy): Eukaryota > Metazoa > Chordata > Aves > Charadriiformes > Burhinidae > Burhinus > Burhinus oedicnemus. The sequence continues at coordinate 322,893 of VFFE01006875.1, forward strand.
CAGTTTTCCCCCTGAAGAGACAAAGACAAAACAGAAGGAGGAAAATAAAGATTAGTGGGCAGCACGATGGAGAATTCCCCCTTTTCTGGGTGAAAGGGAGAAGCCCAGCAAGTTTTTTTATTATGTAATTTATCAAATTAAAAACAGGAACCAAGTGCAAGCTGACAGGATTCCTGCAGGTCCCTCTGTAAAGCTGACTTTAGTCCCTTGAAAGACAATGCAGCAGGGCTTGCCAAATACGCCGCAGGGCAGACGACGAATCCTGGATCATTACGAGGGTGCCAGTGAAGTGATTTATTATTCCCAGCATTGTTTCGTCTCTGCTAACAATTCATAAAGCTCAGAATTAGCAACCCCTGACTGTCATTCCCTGTCATGTTCGTCGCAAAGAAGACAATAAGGTCATTGGTTAACATTGTTTTTTTCCTAAACTGCATACACTGTGTTATCTTCCAATTAGTATCCGATTCTTCTGGTGTCACTAGAAGTTACGGCGATGACCTCGGCAGTCCCACTTCCAGCGTTTTCCATGGCTACGCTTAACTTGTATTTTTGTTGTCAAAGGAGGGCAGCAATGCACTGCACAAAAATCACTTCAACGTGCATAAAAGGAATCTGCATATTTAGTTATTCCAGCCTCATCCTCCCTAATTTAGTCTCTTTTGAGGTAAGAAATGGGCAAAGAGACATTTACAAGAGCTACAAGTATTACATGTGAAATGTGAGTTAGATTAATGGATTTTATCTAAAAATGCCCTACTATCCTAAGGAATTTCATGTCAAAGTTGCTCTGTCCCCACTGCAAATTCAGGGCATGGTTTTTAAAATACTTCTTTGTTTGTTTGTTTTTTAAAATGCCTTTGGGTTTTTTTGTATGGAAGGACACTTCTGCCCCTTTGTACCGCCCCTAAACACCCTACTTCTCTTTTCTTTTCAACACTAAAGGCTTAGGGATTTCATTACGCTCAGTGGCCGTTAAGCCACAGATCCCACTGGCTTCTGAAGCAGTGATGCTGCTGCTGCACAGTCTGGTACCATTTCACATGTAAACACAACTTTTTTCTGCTTAAATTTCCCTTTCAAAAGGGGCAGCTGATACAGAGGCGAGAGGTGCCACCGGTCCCACTTTATTGTTTTCTTTATTCTCCAAGAGGTTTAAGTCCAGTTGCACACAATCACAGCGTTAATTTTAATTCCCAGGTTGCTTTTAAAATTAGATTTTTGTCTATTCCCTGGGCCACTGCAAATCTTTGAAAAACAGAACGAAGAGTTACATCGGTAAGTCAACAGACAGCTAGAGGAGGGGAAAAATCAACTGAGGAGGGAGGCAGAGAGGTTCTTACCTGTGGGACGCCACTGTCAGGTTTGTGGTGAAGTTTTATCCTCTGAGCTTCCAAATATTCTTGAAATGGCTTCTGAAGAGAAGGACCTACACTTGGAATAGCACTGATGCAAAGTTCATCCCAGAGAACAAGCCAAAATAGGGGAGAAAAAAAACAAAAACAAAAAACATTTTTTTTTTTAAACTTACCACTTTGACCTACACAGAACGAAGTTCAGACTGAGCTACAGCTCAGAAGGGCATCGCTACTTGAGAGAGCAGATAACCACAAAATAAAGTGCATTTCATCTTTTTATCTGATGCTTCCGAAAGGGACATATTTCCCCAGGTCCTCGAAAAGTGCTTAAAAAGAAAAATATTTCGGAGCAAACCAGCGAGAGTGCACTGCTGTGAGCTAGAGAGTTTCCTTCAGGGCAGGGAGAAGCCAGCTGGGGCTGTGCGCTGGTGCAGGGCTGGGAAGAAAATGAATGACTTCTCAGAAGTCCCACATTTATCACCAGCAGTTCCTGTAAGAACTGGTTTGAACCGATTAATAAGGAAATGACTTGTGCTTGTGTCATCCCTCAGTTAAAAAAGAAACTGCTCGCCCTATGACTTGCCCCTATCTTCTCAAAGAAGACGGCCCCTTTCTCAAACTAAGTCCTTATTAGGACAATCTGTGCGTCATCCTTACCCAAAAAGAATGCATTAGCAAATTCTGCAGGCGCCTCCCACAAGTCAGTGATTAACAAAGGAACAAAGAAGGAACTATGAACCCTGTTCTGAATCATGCCATGGTTTATGGCAGATGACTTGCACAAAAGCTACAATACGTTACTAAACACCTTGTTCTTACATGAACGTTATAAAGATCACGGGTTTTGGAACTGAGCGCCCTTCTCCCACCTCCTCGGCACAAAGGTGTCAGCGCCGGGCAGACTCACGGCAGCTCCCACGGCCCCTCTCCAAATACCCCAGCCCGGCCAGACTTTAACCAAAACCAACTCAGGTAATTTTTCTTTAAATCTATACACCGTGCTATTTAGCAGGAGGTCCAAGGAGCTTTAATAATTGTCATGACACTTTAAAAAAAATAATATCAAAAGTAAGCGCTACACAGAAGGAATTACCCCCAGGGACAGCAGTAGCTGAGCTGGGGTGGTGAGCGGACGCGCAGAGTCCGAGGGCTCCCAGGGTTCCATCCACACACGCTCCCCACCACTCCCAACCCCGGCCACCACAGAGCTCCCATTGCTGACAAACCCCATTTTCATTTCAAAGACAACGGAGATTTTACATTTCTTTTTGTAATTTTAAAGAAATTAATATGGTCTTCTACATTAAAAAAAAGGCACCCAAATTTCAGCTCTACAGTTCTGGTTCTTCGCACTCCTGCTTCAGGGAGGGTTTAGTAAAACACGCTGAAGACACCACAGTACACACAGACAAACCGATCGTCTCCTCGCCGAATGACTGCAATTGCTACCGGAGCGCTAGACCTCCAAAATTATTTTCCTGCTCATTTGACACAATATTCCCCTTCCCAGGATAAGGCCCAATTACCAATTAGCAGCTTTCTAATCTTAAGAATTGATGAACACACACAGACCAAAGAAACAAAGTAGCTCACTCTCCTCCACTAAACCCAGTTCCTTCAATAGCCAGGGGCAGATATTTTTTTTTAACCTATTTACAAGAAAAAGATTGTGTCCCTCATGATTCACCATCACGATGATACAAATGGGTGAGTAAATTCTGTGCCTGGACTGGTAAAATTTCAGGAAAAAAAAAAGAAAGAAAAAGAGCCGAGACTAAAGCTCTATTACACACTCTAAAGACTGTTACACATTTTACACAAGATTATGTTGACTTTTACAAAAGATTTCCAGTTTTTCAGAACCGTCCCTTACGAAGCTGACTTGATTCGTGGTAAAAATCGTCCTAATGACTCGATGATCAGGACGAGTCACTGTTTTTAAAAATGAGTTACATTTTGAGGTTTCTTTTGTTTTTCAAATGACACTCGGAAGCCCGGAAAAGCAACGGAAAGGTAATAGTTTACTTTCAAACTTCTGCATGATTATGAAATGAGGAATATTTAAATGATGAGAGATGAATGATTAACCGAATGGCTGTTCAAATGCCTCCATTTTTTTTTTTTCTGAAAACTGAACTAAGTCAGTGCCCAATTAGCACTAAATAACCGAACAAAGACATGAAAACCAAGTTGAGACAGCTTGAAGTGATCCTGGTGCATCAACACTTTTTTTCAAAATTTTTTTCACTAAAAGTATTCAGCTTTTTTCTTTTTCTTTTGTCAGCATGGCTAAGAATGAAGCGCACAACATTCATTTTATTAAAGCTGTTTTGGAGAACTGTAAGACCCTGAACACAAGGACCTTGATTTCTAAAAGTCTGCACATTCGCAGAGACTTTAATACTGAAAAAAGTGCATAAATTTAAACAGGGAGTAAAATGAAGCAGAGTAACATCTAGAAAATCATAAATCCACAGTACTAGGACTAAAATTCTTGAAACCCCATTTCAGTGGGACAGTATCGGTTACTTGTGCATTTTCAACAAAATTTAATCATTTAATCAACCGGTTAACATACGTGTCACCTAATATCCAAAGCATAGAAATCATCTTAGATCTAAAAGTCTTTAAAAAAAAAATCAGTTTTCATTTTATTTAATTATGAAAAGTGAGTGGTACCCCCCCTCCCCCAAACTTGGTGAAGTTCAACTCATGACCCTGGTCTCATCAGAGGAGGAGGGGGAAGACTCGAGTGCACATTTTGGAGGATTACACTCAAACCCGAGCCCGGCACACATGCCAAAGGAACAGATTTGCATCATAATTCTGCGCCACTTGGCAATGACTTTAAGATGCACCTTCACACCCGGCTGCAGTTTGAGGATTTGGGCTGTGAACCACAGGCATCTTCACACCTCCCACCTGACCAGGGAGGATGCTGGAAGATAACCCTGTCTGTAGAATAATCTGAACCCAATTCCTTGCATTTTCCTTTGAGAATCGAGCCTGTTGTCTTTCAAACAAAGAATACGAACTGGATAAGAAAATAAAAGACCTCAGTGAACAACAGAACTTACCTTATCCCCACTTTGGAGTCTCTGCCTGCCAAAATGAAACACACAAAAAACCCAAACACACAACCAGCTCCCCTCTGAAGAGCTGAAAAGGCAGCTCTCAGTGAGCCGCCTTAGGACTTCAGTTAAAAAAAAAAATTAACAAAATCATTCACTCGGAGCTGTCTGTCGACATTAGCAATGAAGTGCATTGCACTAGCTGCCATTGTCATTATTTATGAATTTTGCAGTTCAGCAGCAGGGAGGAATAAAGGTGCTGTTCTTGTGTATTCCATCCTTCCAACAAAAGTTACTTGAAAAACAAAGAGACTAGCTCCAGTTTTACCATAAGATTCAGGAAAAAAAATGCTTTGGATATTTTTTGATTAAAAAAACCAACAACTCTGAAGAAATTTTGATTCAGAAGCAATTTTAGAAACAGTTAACATTAAACACCAATTTTTGTTTTAATTCATTCCGATTATCTGCTAAAATGGAATGTTTCACAAGGAATTGAAACTGAAAACAGGCATCCAAAAAAATTGCACTAGCCTTTGGTACAGCCTAAATTCATTAAAATCATAACATTTTAGTAAAAAACCCCATTATTTGCAGTCTAATACTACAACATAAACACCCATTAAGGGTTTTGATTCACTGAACAAAACACTGCAGAAGCCTGTTTTCAGAAGCATTACCTGGTATTTGTAATTAAAAAGATGCATCTTTGATAATTTTTTTTTTACTTCAGAGCCACAATTCTTATCCAAATGAAAAATTATATAGTTTTTTTCCCCCAGAAATAAAACAAAACTTCACATCTCTCTGAAGCACCACACTACAGAGATCCAGCAAAGTTGTTCTAGGGTTAGTTTAAAAATGACAGCACTGATGTACAAATTCTGAAGTGCGAGTCCTAAAACTTCTATTCCGGTTACAGCAAAGCCGTGTTTATTAAAATACACTGTACAGTTTATTAATTTGCTTTTCAAAGAATGGCTGTCAATATTTGACCCTCAAATGCACATCACTAGTCATGAAGTGGTAGGGAAGATTTGGGGGAAATTTAGCTTTTTTAACAGAATCTTTGGAACTACAGGTAGGAGTTTTCCCAATAGATAAAGCACCAAACTGAGAGAAGGAAAACAAAAAGAAGGTATTTTCCCTATGCCAGTTTAAGAAAAAGTAGAAAGTTACTCAGTACTTCTGTCAACTGCACTATTACGAGTATTAAAAATACTTCTTTAAAACCATTTAATCATTATATTTGCATTTTTGAAAGGTATATTTTTCATCGTATGAGATCTTTAAGAGTATAGGTTACTCTTGAGTTACTGCCATTTCCTACCCTATGCTTTTAGAGGCTGTGAACACTCAAATAATTAATTACAAGCTGCGCTAAATGCTGAAGCGCTGCTCTCTAGCAAACGCTGCACTCCAGTATCATTGTGCTAACAGTTCACAAAAAATCTATCCGTCCAGGATTTCGGATATAAAGTTCCTGTCTCATAAAAACATCTGCACACCTGCTTTTCCAGAGAGAAATGTTAGAATTAGCAGGTATTTTCAAGAAACACCGAAGCTGCCATTTTAGCCCCACATTTTAGCAACATTAATACAGTGGGGTTTTTACTGCTAATGAAACTTTCTCACTTGTAAGAGGCCTCTAACAGCCACTGATGATTAAGCAGCTGATTAAGCAGTTCTTAAACTCCATTTATTCTGATGGAAATGAAAATTAAACAAGAACTTCAGTGGCACTCAGCTCTGAATTTTATACCCAATTCAGCAGCTCATATGACCAACTGGAATCAGTCCCTCGGTTGTGATGACCAAGAGACATTAAGCACCACAGGTTTAAACCCAGGGAAGTCTATTTTATCGTGGAAATGATAATCTGAAGGGCAAGGAGAACCACAGGAATGGAATCGATGGTGCAAAGTGGCGGCCAGGCTCCCAGGCTGGAGCACACGGAAGCCCTGCTTGGAAAGGTGATGCAATATTGAGTCACAACCCCATTTTATGGATGACCTCGCTAACATCCACAGCTGTTGATTTGGAAAACTCATTTAACTGTGAAGAGGGGGACTGATTTGGTCAGACCCCGGCACACACGCTTTGTCCTCGCCCGGACCCTCTCGGGGTCGGGGGACAAACAGCGCCGTATATGTTTTGCTGAGGTTCAGCTATTTGGGTCAGTCCAGCTATAGAAAAACATCCTTTTAGGAAACGCCAGCACTACGACTCAAACCGAAGACAACAGCAAAAGAAGTTCTGAAACAACTGAAAACCAAACTGAGAGGAAAATACCACCCTGCGTTTGTTTCGTCAGCACAAGCCCCGCACGCACCGGGGATCTCACCCGCCCGAGGCCAGAGCTTATCTCCTGCTGCCAAAAAAGGGGGGAAGTGGCACTGCAGAAGGTGAGGCAGGAAGGAGGGAGAGTGCTGGGATGGAGTCTTCCCTCCCAGTATCCCCCAACTCTTTTTTTTTAAAGAATTTATTTAAATCAGATTAGCTATCGACAGCTAGGCCAGAGGGCTAAAGCCAAGGCTTTGGAACAATTATGCAAAACATCATTAAATCATCACACCCAACAGCCATTCCTCCCATCCAGAGTTTCTCTGTATTAGATTCACGTTTCTCCATTCCCCTGTAAGAACACAAGAAAAATCCATCCGGCAGCTCAAAAGCAGTAAGGCATTTGGTGAGAGGCACCGCAGTTGGTTATTTTAGCCATCCCTCCCTCAAAAGAAACTGGAAGTTTTACTCCAGCACGGTACCAACTTCTTTGAAATTTAGACATTTCATAAACCACTGAAAAACAGATTCCGACAGAAATATCTGTATGCCACTGGACAATTAGCAAAGCTGATTGATTTGCGTACCGTGCTCACTGTCTAAACACAGCACCTTTCTTCCTGCAAGTTATCTGAACCTTCAATGGTTAATTTTTTTCCAGACAGTGATCTAAACAGGCTTAACGGTTAGTATTTTAATGAGCTGTCATTTCCTGTGCTGATAAAGATTCTCACAGTATTTAAAGCATCCGTTTCCCTCAGGCTGGGCCACACCGGACCCCGCAGTGACTCAGTGGAGCTCCGGCTCCCCACCAGCCCCGAGAGATGCTGCTGCTGCTGAGGCCAACCTGGACCCCGGCTCCCGGCGAGCATCCCCGGCACAGCCCGGGCTGCCAAGTCACCGCGGGATTAACCGCAGCCTTCAGCTTCTAGCACCGCCACTTCGGCCTCAGAACGTTCGGTCAAACTTCAGACGTTATCTGCCTTCAGTGCTCTAAAATTGCAGAAAATAAATCTGGTGTATGGTCAGGATCAACAGAAACATTTTTGGGGGGTTAAAAGGCTCCTTGGCAGATTCACTTGCTTTGCGAGACGAAGAAAGAAAATACGTTATTTGAAGATTACTGAGCTAAAATTGCTACATGTTTAATGTCATTTATACCTGGAGCTACGCTCCAATACCCACGTTAACTAAGCTGCCTGCAAAACATTTTTTTCTTGGGACATTCTGTTATGTTAAAATCAACGCTTTCAGAAACAGGAATTGCAACATCTCTGTACTGCTGGTTCTTAACTCTGCTCAACATCGCTCTTTGTAAGGAAACTTCTATTTGTATTTTAAAGATAGAGCACTATTTCTGTACACAATTTATTAAAAAAAGCTTGCTCGTTCAGAGTTAAATCCTGCAAGCCTTTTGCAAATAAACTTTTATAATTCTGTTGTGGTCCACTGGAAGGTTTTCAACACCAAAGCTACTCAAATTTCATCCACGTCTGTGTCCCTTTCAAGACGCTAAAGCCTTTTTTGTGCAGAGCTGACCCATTGTGTGCAGGGTGTATTATGAGGGCACAGTCCCACAGGGTTCTGATACTCTTGTGGGAGGAGAGCCCTCGATTTATCGTACCAAGAAATGTCAGGTGTATTGGTACACCCTTCCAGAAGCATTTCTTTCAGGAGATTTTGAAGTTGCTGCTCAGTTAGCCATGTTCTCAGCCACTTCAGGTTATTTTCGGTTGAATTCTACTACACAGGTTTTATTTTATACGTTCATTGGAACCTATTTTTCCAAATATCCTTTAACGAAGACACCAGTCCAAGAGGAGATGGACTTTCTGGCATACATGCAAAACAAAGGTCCACCAAGCCCGCAGGCGCGGTTGGCAGATTGTACCTGGCTCCTTTGGTGCTGTTCTGCGCAGAGCAGAGCCATGGGAAGCAGGGCAGATGCGCCGGCAGAGGCCATGCCGTGGGCTCGTACCCTGGTGAAGGCCCCCAAAAAACCCAGGCAATCACATGGCACAAGGTCAATCAAAAAAGGGCCCTTCCCACCCCAGGACAACTGATTTCTGGTACAGCCTCTTCTGTCACTGTAGCTTCTTGACTTATATTTTAAAGAAATAACCTAAACCTACATCGTAAATGATTTTGGGGAAAAAAATTAAAATACAATCTTTAAGCAAAGTTTCCACTTCCATCAGTTGCCATGATTTCATTTGTCTTTTTTTTGTGAAAGGAACATCTCGCTCCTTACAAGAATCACCTGAGACTGAGTTGTGAAGCAAAGAATTATGGCACAATAAAGAGCGGCAAACTGGTTTGTCAAGGTGATGGTTCACGTACCTGTTACCAAAAAATCGTTTTTCCTTTAAGACATGCAGTCACTCAGACTAGCCTGCATGGCTGGTAAGCATGAAAATTTGTTCCACAGAAACCACCAGGTTAAGAAACCCTTCAGAAGCACTGATATTTTTGGGGAGATTTTCAGAGTTGTTAACACGTCTCACCCACAGAACGTGGCACTAACAAATTAACTTCTAAAAATCTGCGGAAGTATGCAATTTTTTTACACGCATTTCACTGGCCTCTATTTAAAATTCAAATCAGTTTATTGACTCCGTTCATTAATTGAACAGATTAGTTTCTACTTCCCTTAAAATTAGCAAGGCATCGTTTGCTACAGGCAGTAGCTCACGCCTTTTGCTCAGAAGCTGTCACACCTGGTGGATCGCACGAGCACATCTCAGCGTTCAGCCTCCCCTCGGAGTAACTATCCCAGCCTCTGGAATTAAGACTTTCTGCAGCGTACCTGCATTCATCCTTAATTTACAGTCAGAGGGAATCTCTCTGCCCGAAGGGTGGGATTCATCCCAAAGGGATGCGGCCACCACATGCCCCTGAGGTTCAGACGCTTCTGAGGTGAAGGCCACGTGCTGTCTAATGCTACATAAAACGTGTTTAGGATGTTTTAGATGTCTATTGAAGTTCTAAAGCTATTAGCTCATTTTCACAAAATATGAATAGTGCATGCTGAACTAAAAAAAAAAAAAAAAAGGAGATTTTTTTTTTCCCCTGAACATTTATCCAGAATTGATGGCAGGCAGTTTTGTGGATGGTGTCTGCTTTGAGAACCATTTCTTTCATAGCTTTCTGGGAATTCTTAATCTGCATTTGAAACTGCCACTTCAAAGAAAATATGATCGTGCTTAAAAGCAATACGCTTACTGCGACTTCATAAACAATCCTGCAGCTGTAGGTTAAAAAAAATTAAATGGAAAGATTTAAGAGCCAAAAGAAAACCCACAACACACATGATAATTAAACATTTGAAACGGGCTAGGTTTGCCCTAAAACCAGCACCAAAGTATTTTGCACGGATGATCAGTAAGTTAAACTCTTCTTTAAGTGACAGAACACGACGGAACCCTTACACACCACCTTTCCTCACAAAAGCTTAGGAACGTAATACAACCTGAGAGAAAACATTATCCTCTCCTAGCATTTTAGACAGCAACAATACGACTTCAAACTATTCACTGGTAGAACAGGTCGATAATTACCAGCCTCACGGGAGCTCCCAGTATTTTTGTAATCCTCCTCGGCTTCCATTTCACGACTCACGCTAACTTCACTTTCTTAAATCCATCCACGTCTCCTTGCTCCTTCCAACACGGGGCCATTTGCCTGGCTGCTGCCACCACCCATCCTCTTTACTTTCTTTTTTTTTTTGCACACTAGATACCACCAATGTTTTCAAAAATTTTTTGTAAACAGCTGCTTAATTTCCTGCCACATTTTCTTTCCCTTTTCCTTCTTTATTTAATTAACATAAGGAGTATTTTATGGTCCTTTTGTAATGGAGACCTAGACAAAACTGTAAAATCTAATTACCCTAAATTACATTAAAAAAGCCTGGTTAGGGCAGGCGGAGCGTGCCACGCCAGCAGCAGCCAGTAACAGAAGTAAACAACCATTGAGCTGTGGGCAAGGTCTGCAGGTGAATCATTTTTGCTTTTTGACTAAGACTCATGTAGTTATCGAGAAATTCTCTCTGGTTTATAAAATCAAATATTCTCAGGCTTTATCTCATAACTTAATCTTCTGTCTAGATTTTAGTTATGCTGTATATTAATCTGTTCATTATTTCAAAGTATTGTGCTTAGACATTTCCTATTGTGTAAGAGCAATACCCCAGACAAAAAGTCTTAAGTCATTTTGTCGGCTAGAATTTGATTAAAATAAAGTTACCAGCCATTAAATAGAACTATATTTAATTTAATAATAAGGGATTTAATGCAAGCTTTTGTTTAAGATGTTTTAGACTCCACTCTAAAAGAAATTGATGAGGTAATGCTAGCAGACAGCTTGAGAAAAGTCAAGGATACCGGGACATTCCAAAAATCTTACTGTCTCCCGAGAACATTTTTTAACTCTGACATCAACCATCTAATAAAATCTGAATCCAGCAGAGGTCTTGTGAATGCATTCGAAGTAATTCGATGCAAAATTATCTCCAAGACAGATGAAGTAGGAAAAAACTACTAGTTTTGGCTGAAAGATTTGCAGGAGAGTAAATCTTTGGAAATATACCTGACCTAGTAGCAGTGCTGATCAAAAGCTAGTAGTAAGTTGTCTGCTGTGATTGATACTAAGAAAAGTTAACTAATCATGGTTAAAAGTAGCCACATTCCTCTCTTTTTTAAAAAAAAATAATGTTCAAAGCAACAAATTAATTTCCAAGTTTGTTACAAACCAGACACCCAATCAGAAGATCAAGGAGTAATAAAGTCAGGATTTGTTTCATTAGTGAAATGCTCCAGAATGTTTCTTCCGACACTCCTTTTTCTTTGTATAGCGTTACTGCTTGAAGTTTACATATTTTAAAAGGAATTATTTCCAGACATTCCTCCCTTGAAACCGTTCTTGAGGAGTGTGGCTTTTTGGATTTTATGTGAAAATAGTTATTACAGTTTGGACAGCAAAGTGCCAATCAATTTGCCCCAAATAACATGTGAAAGACTTTGGAAAAGTAGAAACACCTTAGAATTTATTTTATGGATCTGTACTAGGTATCTAGTTTAAAAAAACCCCACAAAACAAACCAACCAACCCAAAACAAACCCCACAACAATAAGACTTTCTATTTAAAAGTTAGAGACTCCCATTTAAAACTTTAAACCAGCATCCCTGACGTTAACCTGACCAGTGTACTGAAAACAGGCAGCAGTTTCCCCCCCCAAGAACACAACTGTTCCTTTGAACAATTAAGCACGAATTTTTGATGAAATCCATATGATTTGCTCTAGTTGCCTACATTTAAATTAAGTTGCATGCTTTGTTTGCATTCAAGCAGTTTAAGAAACTTCTGCGTGATTAGAGAGGGACTGTTGCAATGCTACTTGCTGGATTACCAGGCAGGAAATGTTAACATCAACAATGGATTTTAAAATTACACAGAATTTCATGACTGAACAGGTAGATATGAGGCAAAAATCTAGCGCTTCATCATCAGCATCCAATCTTCATTCAAACCCACTAAGGCAACATGTAAGTAAGTTGTTCTAATTCTCTCCCACCTCCCAACCGTTGTTAGCTGGGTTTTTGCTTAGTTTTCTTGTTTTAGACTGAGATTTTCACTTAAAAAATAAAACAGTAATCAATTACTAAAGAACTCAGTCTAAAACAAAACAAAAGACAAACTTTCTCAAAATAGGAATGGTTTATCCATGAAAACTGTCATTTCTGCTATGACAAACCAAGTTTAGTAGAATGGGGATATAACTCTACACACCAAATTTCTCACTCTCACATTTTATGAGATTTAATATTTTTAATGTGTAAGGTAGTTCAAATTATGGAAGATGTTTCTTGTCATCTTGGGACACTGTATAAATCACAACAGTTCTTTCATTTTTTTGTCACAGGACCACACTACAACATTAAAGAAAGTCCATAAAAAACCAGTCTATTTGCAGCTAAAAGTACAGCAATCTATAATTGGAAGAGCTGTATCATATTTCTGGGTGAAAGTTAACTGTTGGTACTACACACTCAGGCCATCTGACCTTCAGTGCTATTATGTTTCTTGAAGCACTTGAAGCCTTTGAGGTGAGGAATGAAGCTGCAAATAAGACCTAAATTATGTGTTGGCCAAAGCTTGCGCTTCGAAGCCAAGCACAATTTTCAGCACATCTAATTCGACTCCTCCAGTACTTTTCCACTTAATGAGTGAAGGTATTACTGTGTTAAAGAATTACTCACCCGATTAGGGACACCATCTGCTCCACTATATGTTTGCTGAATGTTATAATAACGAAAAGTTTCTGTAGGAAGGAAAACATCAGTTAGAGAAACATTTGATCAAACGGGAAGCAGAGACAATGGGGAACGTCAATTCATGTTCCTTTCCAGCCAGGCAGCTTCTCCAGCACTCACACATAGTTCTCCCTTCTTTTTTCTTTCAAAATCTTTAATTTTCAATACCCTCTCTTCAAAAAGAGGCAGGAGAGAAAAGCTGTTTACTTTATTGTTCTATTTCCTCACAGATTTCATTTCTTGCATTGTTTTTGTAGCCTTTGTTACTAACCATTCGCATCTTCCCCAAACTTAAATTCCCAGAAGCTCAAGGTCACTTTACTCTGTCAACAACGTTTTAATGGAGAAACAGTCATCACCGTGCAGAAAAATTCACATCCCCTTACACAAACACATGTACTTAAAGATCACAGAAGTTAAAAAATAATATATCTTTTAGTCCCCTAGTTCGCGTGCTTCAGACAGAACTGTACCAAAAAAACACTTAGTGCAGAACAAAGAAAGAGCCATTGGGTACCCGTCTGTTCAAAAACTGTGACTGTCACAGTCTCTAATGCAACAGGCTATTTGGAACAGGGTAATTTCAACAGAAGAAGCTTCTGTAACACATTGCTTATTTTGCAGAAAATCCAAATTTCTATAATATTAGCACCTCCTTCTCTTTTATCACTCTTCTAAAGTACAAATTTTGTTAAAATAGCCTTTGCTAATTTCACTTTTGTCATATTTGACAGCTTGTTCGTTTGCAAAGAGCGAGCACAACTGTGTGTAGATGCACATACACACACAAACAGTTCCCACAGTCTCCTTAAACCAATTTAAACATGATCTAACGAGAACTGCATTCACTCGTCTGGAAATAAGGGATGTGACTAGAACTACACAAAATGACTTTGTGGTCCAGAGGAAGAGGCCAGTTAAAAGCAGCTCCAGGATGGCCACTGCAGCAGAGTCACTCGCTTCCTGTCTGGAGAAAGATTTCATTGAAAGCCTTTTCCGTGACTCTTACGTTTCCTAAATTCCAAATTGCAGCAAGATCACTACAAAAACCAAGGCTGTTGCACAAGAGTATGCTTGAAATCAAGCATCACAGAAAAGAGAATTCTAATAGCTAAATGGATTACAAAACATGATGATTTACCAACTGTGCAAGACACTGGGAAATATTTTTTCACTTATATTCGAACTGAGCGTAGAGCACTATAAATCACACAGCAAACATTCTGCTAGCTAAACAAGGCAAATAAAATATAAAAGGAATATTTCACAAATACTATTTCACTTTTTCTACAGTGCCAGAAAAAATTCTAACAGTACACAGATTTAAAAGCAGAAAAATACAAAAATAAGTGTGGAGAAAACGTTGTTCTGTCACAGTAAATGAAAGAATTTTCAGATGTCTATTATTTTCTCTTTAAGGACTGGGCAAAGTAAAATAACCATTTACAAGAAGATGGGAAGAAAAAATGGCTGAAGATTGAAATCTTTTGTTCAGGGCAAAAGAAAGATTTTTTTTTTTTTTTTTTGAAGCAACTTGGTGAGGGTACTAGAGGAGTAATTTTATACTACTAATAGCTTCTGCTATTTTAATGTAGTGACAGTAAAGATTTCTAAGCAAAACAGCTACAGGCACTGCACCAGTCCTATGGAGATACTTAAAAAAACAAGTCCCAGCTGAAAATGTTGATTCTAATAACCACAAATAGAGCGATGTAGTTCATGATACGACACTAACCACATCAGCACCAGTAAAGAACGGCCAGGGAATCAATACTTCATCCTTCATTGGACAAAGTGGTGACACGTTTTAAAAGGCAGACTCAGAATTCTTGAAAGCAACCGGAGATTCCGATTGCCAAATTCAGAACATCCGCTAAGGATCCAAGTTAGCAAGAAAAACTGGACACACTCTGAAATCAGGCCCTTTCAAAATAAGAGAGACTGAGAACACCAAAAATTGCCAACCATGCTTGAAAGCTGTGGACAATGTGCCCCAGACAAACCCTCAGACTGCGATCTGCAGGGTTAGGAGAGGAGTGAGGTTTTCTCTACACACTCAACTGAGATAAAAGGGAGCGTTTAAGAGTGCCGCTTAACCAGTAAAGGCTAGTTGCAGTGCTCTTTGAAATGAGTATTTGTTACCAAAAAGGCAAGTTCATTATGAGTACGAAGTCCTTCAGTCTGGTAAAAACCGTAGGTAAATAGCTTGGCTAACCACCAATTTCCTGAGTGGTGTAGGCAGCGAGCTCATTAGTTTGTAGCAATAAATTATTCAGTTGCCTAAGTTTTGAGCATAAGAAGCCTAGCAGATCCTTTATTGTAAATCCTTTGCACCAAATTAATTTCCATTACTTCAGATCAGGCAGGGAGACTCCAGAGTTCATTACGAAGTAACACAGTGCAGCAGTCAAAAAAATCCCCAAAACTCTTCACCCCTGCGCCCTAAGGGAGGTGTAGCATCTACTTGCCTGTATGTGCATTTTAATTACTGCTTTCCCAATCAGGGTTGCACCAAAGAAGGTCCAGAAGGGAACCAGAAAGTGTCCACATGTTATCCCAGCCAGGTCAAACAGAGGGTTTGGAATCTATGAAGCGCAAGAGAAAGAAGTTCATGAATTATAGCACTTACTCAGATGAACAGGAACATGACAGACTTTGAAACTTTGAAAAATGTACATTTCCCCCTTATTCAACTTGATCCAAAACTCTTGTGTCTTGATACCTACAAAAATGTTAATGTCACACCACATAACTAAAGTCTCTGGGATTCTGCTAGACAATGTCCCAGACAATTCCATTCTCATGGTCCCTCCTTACCCCTGGATTTTAAAAGAGCTAACAAAAAGTTTTCCATGTGAAATGCACAGAAACCACAGTAAAGCCATTTTGAGTGATTTATCAAATTTTCTCACTGACAAGCACATCACTCTTGGAAGCTAGTGTTCAAAATGTTCCCCAGTGATTTCCATCTGAGAAAGTACATTAAAACCTGGCATTTATAGTCATATGTATCCAGTTTAAAAGCACTGATTAGATTTTATTAAGCATATGCATTTCATTTAAAATTAAAAAGATTTTTTTTTTATTGTTAAACTGTTGGCTTGACGTTCAGTATTGTGATTCTATCTGTAAAATATTTTTGAAATCAAACCAAGAAAGTGTCCAAACTCCAACCTTTCACACTTAGCGTGCAGCACAAGGGCAGACGGTCTGAGTAAAGGCATGGGGTATGTTTAATCCACAGTAGCCGTGTATGACTGGGCTAATATCCTGCAGTATTTGTGTTGTTTTGTTGCACAAGCAAATAATTAAAGAGTGTAGATTGTTAAAGACCATAAAAGACAGTAACTTTGCAACCGACCAAATGGAAATCTGAAATCTGTGAGAACGCTTATGAGGGTTATACTTAGATGTTATAGACTAGCAATTCAAATTTACAAGCACCCACAACACCACCTGCATAGGAAGAAATCCGAAACGGTCTCTAATCATGCCCCAAAATGGTCTCTAAACATGCTCCACTTCCACTAAAATGCTTCTTTACCTCTGACAGCTGTCTTAGGTATAGAAGGCTAGTAAATTATTTACTTATACCACAGCCAGATAATTTTGCTCTTCTGAGCCAAGTCTGGTCTAGATCTCAGGTATCTGCTTTGTTGGCTGGTTTGAGTTTTTTTGTAAGCTCACAGTATTTAATTACTGCATTACTATCACCACAGAGGGAGCAACATGCCTTAGGTATGGTAACTGTGAATATCACCTTTACATTCAACGTATCACAGTAAAAAGTTACTCAGCAACCCCACATTAGGGTCTATTAGCAGGCCACCGAGGTTTTCTCTTTGCTTTTTTAAAGCACACACACACACAGTACTGAGAGTTGCCAAAAAAGCCCACAAAGACAGGAGGGCAAATTCTCACAAGTCAAAGCAAGGATCTTCCAGGGCTAATTCTTGCTTTGTTCCTTCCCCAGAGCTGCCTTTACATGGGAATTAAGCTCCAGACAATAATATGGCTTTCTTATTGCCACTGAACAACATTATACTCAGTTAAACTTGCAAAGTTTAAAACTTGATTTGACTGTGTTTTTATGTAGCATTTAGAAGCCGCTGCTTGACAGACAACAACCTGCAGCTAGGGCAGTCGTTACCGCTTCACCAGCAAGCTCTCTAATCATAAAAAATATACCCAACTAAAATACTGTTTAAAATCCAAAAGCAAGGTCACAGTTGTAAGGGGGGGGCAAGTAAAGCAGACACCTTCTAGCCTACGGAGAAGCAGCAACGAGCAAGAGAAGCCCTGACACAAAGCCCTGAAGCTCCGGGGGGAACCCACGAACACAAGGAGCGCAGGCGGGGGGCTGCCCTCCTCACCCACAGGCGCAACGAAAACGTATAGCTTTGAATCCCTACGCTTTTTCATTGCCTCTGCCACGTTTAACCTCACCCTTTTTACTGCTGCTCTGCAGTTATTCTGTAAACACATTTACAAATCCTCAAGTGTGCTGTGGTGGATTCCCAACTCCTCATCCCTCCCCCCGCCCAGGGCAGCCTATATAAGCAAAAGGAAGCTGGAGCTCAGAGCCCGCTGAAGAACAGCGCAGCAAGCAGGTAAGAAGTTAAGCAAATGTTTAAGTATTACTAAGCAGGAACTACGAAGAGTTTACACATCACCTCTCACGTTTACCAACTTCTTCCTCCTGCTTTGCATTTACCTGCATTTGACCTTCTCCAGCCACTTCCAGGAACTCATCCCTGCCATCTACAAGATGCTGCTCTGCTTCCACGAGCCAGACACAGCCCGTGCAGGGATGGCTCGCAAGATGGTGACTAGAGGGTCATGAGTCAGAGGCAGCGAAGGAGCAGTCTAAGAGCTTACTGGGCGGAAAGATTTAAAGAACAGCTTGTAACCTACGTCTCCACTTTAAACATTAAGACAGTTCAAAAGATGAGTAAACAGAAGCTGTATGCCAGCAACTATAATCACATTAATTCTTTCCAGCTAAGACAGGTTACTTATATTTGAGCAAACAGTTAGCATTGTCACCTCTACGATTTAGGAAACTAAGAGAGATGCTAGACAAGGGTGGAATTAATACCTCATCAGCTGAGCAGCTGGCTAATGGCTGGGGTTATTCCAGCAGAATGGGATCACAGGGGACCAACACTTCCCCCCTTCACTGTAATCCCATTTCTGTGCATCACAGCCCCCACTTTGTGTGGGGGATGGAAGAATGAGGCACACCATTCCTACCAGTTCTCATTAAGCTTCCAGAGAGAGAGATTTAAACCTAAAATCGTTCAGTATTTTTCCACTCCAGAAGAACAGTACTATCCTACTTGAAACACTAAAATAGCATCAGCGGAGATACTTGTATCACCTCTTGCTTAGACAGAAAAAAAGCTACAAGTAGTTTGTAGTTCATATAGCCATGACGCCGAAACTGGCTTCCTCACTCTGTTGTCTCTGGTTCCTAACGACCCAAAGATATCTCCTGAGCAGACATAGGAGAATTACTATGGATGAATATCCTAGTCAGGATTTATACGGGCAGTTTTCCACTCTTCAGTCTGTGTATATCTTGATTTGAGGATTTCAAGCTCTGTAAGCTATAGTACATAAACACCTCAAAAAACAATAACATGGTTCCAGCAGAATCTATAGGTAATAATAGAGCTCTTGCTATATCCTGCCAGCTAATAATCTGAGCTAGGAAAGTCCCACCAGGATAACTGCCAGTGGGTGTATGATCTGACCTGCCAAATACCCACTAAGGCAGAGCAGCGAGCAGCAGCGTGCTTGTCTCTGTTCGAGAAGACACGGCCTCAACGCCAAACGCAGGGAGCAGCCCCGGTCTGAAACAGACACATAGAAACTTCCGGAATTTTAAGAGTGTCATAGTTCAGTCTCTTGTAAGTCCTCCTTACTGCAACAAGGCCTTTGCATCTTTAGTGAACTGACCTGGTTTTATCAGGTTTCACCACACCATGCTGAACTACGAAATTAATTGCTCTGTCTTTGGAAAAAAGGGATCCCTTGCTGCACCATTCTTTTCTGATGAATTAAAAAGGAAATAGAACTATTCCAAACTCATTATCTTCCAAGGAGAACCAGTGTCAAGAAGCCCAACGGTGAAGTTGAAGGAAGGATAACAACTGTTAGCTGTGCTTTTATGCAGAATTCACCGCGTTTGGTACTAATCTAGGGCTGGAGTTTCTCCACGCTATTGTACTTGCCCGTACCACAACCATCCCATTTCTCTAAGCACCACAGAGAACACAGAAATAGCAAACGAAGCACGAAGATCCATATAGACTCAAATAAAACCAAGTCACAGTTCACAGCATTGGTTTCGTTGCAATACATTCAATCTGCAATTTGCAATTACAAACCCCTCCATTACTGAAACAAACCTACCGAAGCGCAGGCCAAAATGCCGAAGAACCCAACCTTCTGCACCAGGTTCTGGACAGCCAGTTTAGCCCGGGAGGCAAAATCCTGCAAAGAAGAAAACGAAGCATTAATGAGGCAAACCCCAAAATGAGCATATCTCAAAACGTACAGGATTTCAATATTCTCCATGCTACAGGAATTCCTACTCAGCATTTGGGAGGATTTTTAAAACAAAAGGTCCAGTTTGGAACTCTGGGCTTAGAGGGAAGAGAGAGAAATTCACAATGCTCAGTGTGAAAATCTGACCACCCACATGTATGGAGTTTTGGTTGTCAAAACCCTGCAAGTGGCACCCAGTTCACACTGCTATGGAAACAGGTTTTCTAGTATTTATTTCCCTGTATCTTTGAATTGCCTGCGCTGCTTACACCTTGTTTCTTGAACAAGCAAAGGGCACGAATTCCTTCAGTACCATTTACAATGTTAAAAAGGTACTTTCTCAAAACACAAAGCTGGGATATAATCATCCCGTTATATCCTGAGATCTTTGCTCTCAAACCCAGGATCTTAATCAAAGCAGCTAATTCCAGGTAGTCTCTACAACAGACTCATAAAGTTCAGTAAATCCATAGAGCTGAATCTAAAATACTTTAAAAGCAGCACAGGTGGCAGATCATACAACACTTGAGCTGTTCTTTACAAAAACATGCTAAGAACATGCTGCCAACTTTTATTTTGTGATCACAACTTCCAAACATACTCATGACAAACTCAAGAGTCTCAGAGTTTACCCAACACGCAGTAAACATTTTTAAAAGCAAAAATAAAGATTCTCACAAGCAGTTTATTTGAATGTGAGAAGTGAATTTACAGGAGAGTAAAATTCTTTTGAAGCAAAACTGTCCAAAAAGTTAGAAGCAGGGTCGGTATTATCTATTCAGGCTTGGAACAGTAGTTATAGAAAGCTCAGTATCTTTGGTAATAGCAAACTTTAAAAAGTAGTTATTAAATTTTTTTTAAAAAAAACTATGAATAAGCAATAAAAAGTTGATTTTCCAGTAGCAATGCAGCATTCACTAATTTGCATTTTGTAGAAAATTGTCAGATAAATTTCACATGAAATTAGTTTTATCAATAATTCATTATATTCTAAATTCCACCCTTCAAGATAATCCAGAAAAATTAAATTTATGCAATTTTAACTTAGTTACAATTCTATTAAAACCTTCAATACTTTATACCAATGCAAGTAAATTGCAATTACTTGACAGTGTTCTTGCATATTATTTAAATTCTGAACTATGGAACTGACATAACAATCTATGCAAAAAAAAATGTAATAAGGCCACTTGCTATCTTTTTACATCCCTTTCACAAGTAGTAACTTTTCTCCATTACAGTGCTTTAAAAATAGTTAACAAATTCTCAAATAAAAAAACCTCAATTCTTAATGAAATCAGAACAATTCTATTTATTATACTTTATATTTTTAAAAATAGCCCAAATTAAAACAAATACTTCAAATTAAAGAAAAATGCCAAATAAATGAGATTTCCTACATCTCAGCAGGACATTTTTAACCACAGGAGAATATAGAACATTCTAAAAGGTTTTTTATCGGGGTGAATTCGCTAATTTTAACCAAGGGTAACACCTTGGGATCATGAATGTCTTATTGCAAAATGGAATAGATGAAATAGTCACTCTTTGTTGAAAACTCACTCCTGATGTTTTTTCTATGTAACTTCTAGGATACGTACAATATGCACGAGTGATTAAACCCTACTCCCAGTGAGGCTGATACCAAACACTTGAACTTATATTAGCAGAAACAGGTCTAGAACATGCCCACATGACAAATAAAGTAAAATTTTTCATGCTTTTCAGTTAAAAGAGTGCATTTTGACACAAACTGTTACAAATAACAAAACATTTTAATTTACCAGTGAACCAAGCCCAAAAATCTTGCAACATCAAGGGCAGTTCCTTCTCGAACTAAAATTCCCTCATCATTATTTCCAAGTTAGTAAACAAAACCCGAAGGAGGTAATACACGATCAGCACTATGGGTCAGCACTAATATACACATTCAGCCCCTCCGAGGATTTAGGACCCGAACTGAAAAGGACACAAGAGTCTTCTGCAGAGTGTGACCACACACCTACCGATAAAGGAAGTAAAACACAGCACACAGACGAGACAACAGGTATTCTAATTCCTTAACCAAATACAAAAGGAGAAAGATGTCTTCAGAATTTCTCTGCAAGTTCACTTAAAATGAAAAAGTGTGCTAAAGCATAACAGTAACATCGCCCTTTCAACAACAGATTTTGTCCTTTGAAAAGGTGAACTGAAAAAATAGTGTCTTATGGAGGAATTTCATAAGATGTCTCCCCCTGTGCTCTACAACAAAGCTGAATGTGACCATGATATTTTCAGTTCCTATTTTGTTCACCATTTCACAATGCTCATGGGGTTAGAACAATATTTTCACTTTTATAAGCCAATAAAGATTTCTTTTCACAGCTCCATAAATCCCATTGCGAAGTATCTTTAAAATAAAACACTACAACCCAATTATTCAAATAGGTCCATGATACATTTCAATAGAAATTGTTTCTACTCTAATTTTAACATATTTACCCATTATCTTAGACTGTATTGCTAATACACTATTGTATTAAGTTTCAGAAGCTAGAATTGGAAGCAAACTCTCTAGCAAGTGATCTATAAACTAATGCTTGCAGCACAGCTGGTTTAAGAAAATATATATTATAATTATATATACATTGACTGTATTAACTTAGTGTAAGCACACTGCACCATTTTTCATGAAATTTCTTAAAAATAAATGGCTTCCCTCACCCACATTTCTAGACTGCTGCAAAATTCAAGGCTGCCTTGAAACTAGTTTTTTCCCTCCAGTTAAAAACATACAATTTTTGTTATAAAACCAATGATGAAAGTGCTGGAAAAAGTGTAACAAGACTGCCACTCAAAAAAAAAAAAAGTTGGGGTCATTTTTCTCACCTTATCAATTCATAGCTTACTTTATTAAAAATTATTGGTCAGATTGTTTTTGGTTTTGTTTGGTTTTTTTTGTTTGGTTGGTTTTTTTACATTAATTGTCTATTACAAACTACTCCATGGAAAACACAGCTATAGTTCTAAATATTTCAGCAAGAACTTCTAATTTGTCTTCCTTTTTCAAACTTTCTAAGTAAGCCAAAAGAGATGAATTTAGGATTTTCCCCCTATTTTTTAAGATCTAATGTAGTCCCAACTACAAATAATTTGCATGGTAACACACATACACATCAGGGCTGCAACAAAGCTATGTGTTTGCAGTCTGGAGAGTTACTTTAATGAAAACAAGTTCAGAAATACTTCTTTTTGTTTGCTTCCTTAAATTTCATTTGTCAAATCTTTGCGACATCTGCAATAATAAAAAAACCCCCAAAACCTTAAAAGTTTCATTTCTCAGAGAAGACAATCATCAGTTTCACAACTTTTACCTATTTCACAATATAATTTTTCTGTTATAAAGCCTGCACAGGGAACAATATTTTCTCTACTTTAAGCATTTGAAATAAAAGCAAAACAACTTTCATAACTTATTGCTTTAAAAAATAAATAATAAAAAAAGACATAAAAGTTCAGCTACTTACAGGCAAAACATTTTCCCCCAAAATTAAAGAATCTAGACTGCACTCGACTCTCAGCTAATATGATTCACTCTCTATAACATTTCAGGATACTTTAGCACACGATGTCCCTTTCAAAGATGATTTGTCTTTTTGGTTTGGAAATAGATTTCCTGTGACTGCTACAATACAGGCAAAGGAAGGTTAAATGATTAAACATTACTTCATTGGGTTAATCATCAGATCTCAAGAATTGGAATGGAAATAAGAGGCATAAAAAGGTCAGTACTGAAGTACTGATTCACGAGTCTCAGCTGGCGGCTTGAGGAAGTTTGCTTCATATCTGCCTTCAGTAAAATGGCACATTTTATTGATACCAGCATTTCATTACTACGTGTTGCAAAAGTAAAAAAAAAAAACAACCAACCTCCCAAACCTCCAAATCTAAAGGGATAGGGAAGAGAAATTACATGTTTTGCTGCTAAGTCAAATTTACCACAATGTTCCTCCTTTAAATACGCATTACAGTGCAGCTTTGACTAAAACTTAACGTGGACCATTTATCCCTACAAAAAAGCCCTCCTTCAAGAGTGAACAGGCAATCTTGTCTTAACTACAAGGCTTTGTCCCACCCCTCTCTTTTATTTTGTTTCCATTTATAATGTAAATCTCTTATTTCTTCTTTCTCCCTTCATTGTATGCTAAGTTACACAAGCTCTTCTGTATTTAGATGAAGAACATCTCACTAGGTTTAGTTAACAAGCTCAAGGAAAAAAAAATTTAAACCCCACAATTTTTACCCTTTTTCCTCTGTAACACTGATTTATTATCAGAAAACAGAATGGTCACAATTTATCGCTCACACAGAAATTATGAAGCCTCTTTTTTCTTAATCTCTAAGAACAGAGATTGTTGATGGATCCATAGCAAGTAACTACTTGATGGTTACCAAGGAGCTCTGAATAATCAGCATTGGATTGAATCCTATAGCCCTTATGGAAACGACCCATAAGACTTTGACAGCAGATATTTTCTTGAAAGATCGCACAGATGGGCCTAGAACAATTATGTAATACAGCAGTTTATTTTCTACCATGGAGTTGCAATCAGTTTTTAGGAGGATCAAGAAAGCTCTGACTCCCTGTCACAAACTAACTCTTCCTTGCGTGCAGCAGCGATGACAGCTGTCAATCTCTGAAAGACACGATCCAGAGTTCGAGTGATTTGAGGCCCAGAAAAACTTTTCTTCTATTACAATTTTTTTCTGCTGTAAATACATCAAGCACTTTACAAATACATTGGTAAGAGCGGTATACTGGTGGACATAGCGTAAAGGCAGCGGCCAGTAAAGAACGGAAGGAATACATGAGACTAAATGGAATCCGAAGTTCCTTGTGTGTGTGTTCTCCACCAGTAAGAACAGACAGGGACTTAATGCAGGACCAGGGGGAAGTCAGCGATGTGAGTATTACTGCAGTCGCTCAAGCAGGATATTAATTACCTAGAGAAGGTAGCCTGAAGAAGTTCAAAATGTATTTCTGGAAGACTTGGGAGGGGTTATGCAAGATTTCTTACTTTAATAAAAAACAGAATCGCGAATGAACATTAAAAACAATACAAAGACATAACAGAGATCTGAAGTGAACGTGTTGCACCTGGACGGAATGGGTCCAGTATAAGCAAGGAGAATACTGAAGATGCCATAGAGACAGGTATTCATCCCAGTGCCAGCAGACTCCCCTGAGGCGAACGTGTAGTTTGCATGTGAGGAAGAAGTGGATAATCCTTCAAGATTTGAGCATAACTTATATTATGGTTATAATTTATGGTTATATTTACTTACTAGCAACAAAGTTTAATTATCCAAATAATAGTCTGAAGAGGAGAACACTTTTTTTCCAAAGATTGAAGACGATATATGAAGCTACCATCTCAGATTATTAAAATTATAAATTCCTTAACATTTAAAAAGCTGCCTACAAAGACAGTGCTCCTTTTTATGTAAAAATCTGAGTTATGTTAAAAATGAGCTGCAGTGTTTTGTTTCTTCTGGCTTTCTGTTACAACACAATGGAATCAAACACAACTTATGGGAGAATGACCATTTGTGGTTAGGCAATGAATTCTAGAATTTCAGAGGACTGGGAAGAATTATTAACTCATTGAAATAACATATTAAGTGCAGAAGAGCAGTTTTAAAGAAGTCGGAGAGCTACCTACAGGCTGAGAGGTTACAACATACACCCATGCTAAGAAAGCAGTAGATGAGCAATGACATTTAACGATCAACACAGTAACCGGGAGCTAAGATGAAGAGAACAGATCAAGATACAGTTGACAGTCATTGCCTATCACTGCAAATAGTTCATTACTCAGTGACCAAAGAAACAGTTTCATACCTCTCCTGCAAGACATCAAAGGTAACAGATCTCATGAGTAAGGTTCCAGTAAGTCGCAAGCAGGAATATTTTGGTAGTGGTTCATGGCGGCACCGATCTCCCACTCCGTCAGCTGCAACGACTCTCAACATCTAAACACGTATGGAAAGCGCTGTGGCCCTGGATCTCTGTTGTAGCTTCCTCAAAAATACCTCCAGCTTAATGCAAATAAGGGGCAAACTAAAAGGGGGATATTTCCATCTTGATGCCTGGAGAGAAGAGGGTGTGAGAGGTAAGGTTTAAACTTACTTCTCACTGGAAATTCTGGGAAAGAAAGGCCCCGTCTTGGAAACTGGGCTGTCAAAAGACAAAGCAAGAAAAGGTTTTCAAGGATTACTGAAAGCAGTGAAGGGCAGGTGGCAGATCTAAGCAAGCACTGAAGTTTGATAAAAGAAAGGTATTTACATACGACAGGCATAGGACAGACATTCCAGATTAAGAGGACTGGCTCAAATTCTAAGCTTGGGAAGGAAATTAATTTCATTTCACAAGAAGTATGGGTTTTCCAGGACATTACATTCTGGAGAAGGAATAGGGTAATCATATGGGAAAGTTACAAGAGAAAAATACGTCCACATTGAAAATGAAAACACAGTTTTAGAACATACAATATGAAGACAACTGAACAGCAATGAAACAGGGCCCTTGACTTCTCAGGCTTTACCAAAGAACTGTGGAAAAGAGAGCAATACCTACAAAACCTCACTAAATAGACTGTCAGATATCTGAGGACTTAAAGCTAGTAAGATTTCAAACCATACTGTAGGCAAGGACAAGCATACAGTAGGTACTACATACAAATCTCAGGTCAACAAGAAATCAAATACACAGGTGAATTCTTCTACTAGCCTTTCCTAGGACAAGAATATAGAATACAGACTGTGGAGGGAAATGCACAGATTTATTTCCACATCCATTTGTGTTCAAATTCTTGAGGTTGGGTGCATGTTAAGAGGTGATGCTGCAATCCACAAAGATAATCGGAAAGCCGCTCATCTTTGAGACTTTGTAAACTCAGACATATGAGTAACTACAATTAGTACTTGTGCCAGAAAAATTGAAGGTTTTCCACAGAAAAAAACAGTTAAACCTATTGTCCTCATAATCAGATTTTAAAACTGCTGTTACAAAAGAAAAGACATAAGAAGCCACGGATAGAGCCACATGCAGAGTTGAATCCTTTGCAAGCCATATGGGAGCAGAGCGTAACAGAGCGAAGCATTCATTCCAACAGCAAGCTTTGCTTTTCCTGGTCATTTAATTTTAACCCATCTTGGAGTAAAAGTGTGAAACTTGCGAGTAATGCATCCATTATATGGTAAAGAAGATCTCCCACTAACATGAGTAGGAAGGAAGTCAATCAGCTCTGGATTAAACAGACTATTAGCATTAGGAACTTGTAGGTATTTTCTTCATTTCATTAACCAACTGTACCACAGTAAGAACATTTTATTTACCTCACTTCTCCCTCTCCCCTAGACCTTGGGGGAAGAATCAGCACATGCTTCTTCATAATAAACCTCCATCTCGGGAGCATTAGTTTCAAGATTTTACAGACTCCTACAGTCCAACACCGTGCTCAAGTCTGGAAGTGATATACCAAAATGAACACGTACTAGAGAGCTCAATGAGTTAGCCGGCACTCTCAAACCTAATGACAGCATTTTCCACAGCTATAACTGAAGCTCTCAGACTTTGACATAAAAAGTCCTTCTGCTTCACACTGTAAGAATAAAGAGATTTTGTAAAGAATAAGACACAATTAAAGGAAACAGTCTGAAGGAAGAGGAAGGAGCATGTCCTTTCAGTCTTATCAGATCTGTCCTATAGAGCAGTAGCCCTTTTAACCACATGCCCTGCCACCTCTATGCTCTACTCCTCAATTCCGGTCTGCACAGTAGCATGAAGCACCATCTCCTTTGACACTTGGCAATTTTATAGCAGTGCATAAAAGTGTGAAATAAAATTTATTATTTCTTTGCTTGCTAAAGAACTCCTTTCTATTCACATCTTGTAGGAGATCTGACAGTGAGCAGATCCTGCAGTCTATTTCATGGAAGAGAGTCGTCAGTTTGGCATGTCAGGGAAGCAGCAAGGCCGTTAGGACAGTCCAACATTGGAAGAGATTACCCAGAGGGGCTGTGCAGTCTCCAGTCTTGGAGGGCTTCAAGACCAGACTTGACAATGCCCTGAGGAACCTATGCTGATCTCACAGATGACACTGCTCTGAGCAAAATGTTGAACCAGAAACTGCCTCAGGTCCCTTTCAAGATGAATTTTTCTGCGATTCCATAATGAGATACTAGCAGTCACGTAGAGAGAAGAATGAAATAAAAGAACATGCTATCACTCTGGTTCCCACACATCAGCCATTGACCTCTGCAGCCTTTGCTTCTACAGTTGAAAGCATACGCTGGCATTGACTCCACCAACGTGCTGGCTGCCTAAAATACCATTGTAGCTGCACAGTGAGTGTTCATTTATCTCAAAGCTACAATTGCAATTAGTTATTGCAGCCACAGGTCTGCCAATCTAGTTATAGCGGTGTGATGAGCAATCCAATGGATGGTGTCAATTTTTTTTTATCCATTACAAATTATTAAGTCCTATTTTTTTGGGTGATTTAAGATCCAGACACTGTAAAGACAGACTCATGATTGCTGAAATGAAACAAGTTACTGCTTTGCTTTAGCCACCATCATCAAGAAAGGAAGCAATTTTTGATAACCAGACAAACAGACTGACCTTTTCATCCCCTGACAAAACAGAGCCAAAGTCACCAGCACTGAAAAAAAATACACTGTTCCTCCACAGAGAACTTAGAAATAAGTTAAGGAAGAAAACCCATGCACAGAAAAACCACTTGTAGAATAAAAGTGAGCCATTTCTTACACTGCTGACAAATCTTCTGCACACCCAAGTCTTCGTCCTCAGCCCAGCCAGCAGATGTGCAATGCTAAACATACCTCTCGCTGCTTCTCCCTGGGAAGTAGCAGAGGTTCCCAGACAGCTCAGAGAAGTGGTCTGCATACCAGACTCTTGTACAACACAGATATTTAAACTGTGTCTGGAGCAGGGGGAAAAAAAGTAGCCATTTTCTGGATTATGATACCATAAGTAATTTCTATCAGTTATTGAAAGCTCTCCCTGAAAAAATATTTTTGAAGCAGCTTATCTGACTCAAACTTTTGATCATTTATTGGTCTTTCTCAGAATAGCGGGGGGTGAAATATCAAATATTTAGGACCGAATTGTTCCCTTAAAAACTTGTGTCAAGCACACCAACGCATACAGAACACAGCATGCAAATTCAATGCAGAGTTCCGCCGCTTCTCCACAACTACAGTACAAATGCAGACTGCAAGATTTCCAGTAAACTTGGTGACATTCTTTCTAAAAAGGTTCATTTCTGTTGCAAAATGCGAGATTTATTAATAAAAAAATTCCTCTGAGCTATTATCCCAATATTGAGTGAAAATACTGCAAAGTAATGCAGATTTCTTTGCTGGCTTGATAGTTTCTGATTTATTCACTTACACACCAAATATTAAAACGACAAAGGGCCAGGTAAACGAGTTTTAGGGAACAGACGTTATCACAAAGAGCTGTTCAAAGAAGAATGTGAAAAAGTCATCTCCAGATTACCATTAGCAAACGTAATGTAATGCTCATTGCTGTTTTTTCCTTATCTGTAAGCAGGTGTGCAAATGAATAGAACAATGCAGGCACAAGACTGCCCTATTCTCTTGCCAGTGTCCAAAGAAACCCAGCAAGGAGGTGGCTCACACAAGCCTTACTCACAGCTCCTATTGTCTACCCTCCGCCTGTATTAACTCTTTGCTACCTCTTTTCTCAGGAAGTCCTCTATAACAACTTCCCTCATCTAAAGCTTTCATTGAGTCATTCCAAAGTTCATTTCGACTCATTAATTTTAGAGAACAACTTAAAACTAAGGTGATAGTATATTCACTGCTTATTATATTGTCTGTGGAAAAAAAAAATCACCACGCTTTACTATTACTTCCCAATCAGTTCGCCATCTCACTCTCAAGCCATAGCATTCACAGGAAGTTTCTACAGTGAAGCTTCAAGGTTTGATTAGGTTTGACTTTCCATTTAATTACGGGCCAAGAGAAAAGAGGTAAGATGCCTCCCCCTACACATATTAACAAATGCAGGCAGCAAACTTCAGGAATGCAATGTGTAAAGACAAGCCTCCTGGTGGCCACCCATCAGGCAGTCTAGACCAAACACCGGCAATCTCCTTCACTTGTACGGCACAATTAATAAAGAGAGGAAGCTGATGAGGAAAGGAGTGACTGGAAGAGAAATTATGAACGGAATTTGATGTTGGGTTTAAACAAGTTATTTCTGGGAAAGCAAAAAAAAAAAAAGTCAAGGTCTTCCAGTTATTGTATGTGACTCTACCACTTCCATTTTTATAACAACTGCTTTATAAAAACCTGTTCGTGGTCTGCTTTAACTTCTTTTTTCTTGCACCAAATACCCATAAAACCTTTTCATTAAGCAAGCCAGCAGCCAGGGAACCCTTTTCAAGCAGGAACTTATCAGATACTTGCTGTTAATTTAATCATGGGAGAGACCCGTTTTTAATTTGGCCACCTTCTCTTACACTGCTAATTAAGCAACATTTTGCTTATTACTTGAACCCAATCATTCCATTTGAATTAAGTCACAGTGTCGTGTCAGAACACAGTGCTGGGTTCTCCAAGTAACCATGGCTGGGTGTGGTAGCGTACTTTGTTCTGCTTCTGCAAAGAGAAACCCCACATGAAGATGTGGAAAAGCAATCCAGCTCAAGGCACCAGCCCTTTCAGAAATGCTGGAAAGATGGGTTTAACCTGCATCTAGCTGCCACTATCGCCAAAGTTCATCAGTTTAACCCCTTGCAGACGAGAAGCCGACTCTCCGAGCAGGAAGTTGTTCGGTGGAACTCCTGACGCAATGCAAACCGGAGCAGTTGCAGCTTAGTTTAATACAAACCCTCTTGAGTCCACGTTGACAAATTCTTTAACAAGCCCTGTGGTTACAGGGAAGCTGGTTTCAGTCTGAGTCACTCCTGTTCAAACAGTTTACTGGAAATGGAGGGGAGGGGGAATTTTCAGAGAAGTCATGTGATGGCCAGACAAACCACAACCAGTAAAGGTTCAGTGGAGTCAAAAACAGGTCCCAGCAACAACTGACATTCAGTGCGCAGATGGCACTCGATCATTTACAAACCAGTCCTGCTGCATCTCAGCACTTCTATGGATTTAACCCTTTTTCGAGCTCGTATTCTCTCAGAGGCAGGACACAGTTTGGAAAGTAAACAAAAAGCGGTGGCTGATAGTAACATAGGCAACTTGAAAATATTTTTACATGGAAATTTGGCTTGCAGCAACGCTGCACAGAAGCAAAGCCCGATGTGTAAATCATTAGTTCTTAAAAATATGCTACTTAATGAATCCAAACACTTACAGTCATTAAGGATTAGATATACAGCAAAGATATGAGTACTTTCTCCTCTTAGCAAGGAGTACCATGATAGAGCAAGGGCCCACGCATTACGCATTATCACTGAGTACCTCGAGGGAAGCTGGCATTAAAAGCTTCATTTTCACTAGAAACCTCCCTCAGCTTTAAGTGTTCCAGCATGACAGAGAAAAGAGGAGAATACATAACAATCAGCAACTATTAAACTGGCAAAAGAGAGTCCCGGCACATGTGTGTGTAGACATGAAACTGGAGGAAAGTATGGTAATAATACAGTGCAAGCAATGTGCTGCCCCAGCAGTAAGTAGTAGATTCGCTTCCCCTAATTGGGAGGTTGGTTTGAACGGCTGCACTGGAGACACTCCCCGTGGCTAAAAGGGGAGCTCTGATAAACTCCTTTGCTCTGGAATTCGACTGGAAGAGAGTTAACAGCAACTGAGATACCATTTCAAATACTCCTAGTTTTTAAACACTGCCTTAAGTATGAACAAATCCGACTGAGTTGCTCTGCTCCTATAGCATGCTGGGCTCCGCATTGTGTGGAGCTCTGAGAAAAAAGAGCCCTGCTTGTAAACCACACTCCTTCTCCAGGGCAAAGTCGCTCGACGTTAACAAGAGCAGCTCTGACGCTGCCTTTGTGTAACTGGGACTGACTCGCTGGCGTGCCCACACAGGGACGCGCAGACAGGAGAAGTGAGGGTTCCTTTAAAAAGAGGGGCTTTTTCTGCAGTATGCTAATGGAAAGTACAAGGCAGACTTACACATCATCTGCAGGCTACTGAGTTTTCTCAAAGCCTAGCTCAAGGAGACAGGTCACTTAGATCTGAGATTTATAACAGAAAATGCATCAACAGACTCTTTAAAATAAATAGTATTTTACTCTGTGTAACTTTGAACAGGGCACTAAACCTTTACGCTGTTTAATCCTTTTAGGTTCCTTTTTTTGTTGTTTTTAAAGTGCCGAGCTGGCAAGCACGTTCCCCCTCGCAGATCCTTCAGGCTGGATGTTATATTCATGGTCTATTCTCACCATAGAAGATCCTCATCTGTTTCTCAAAATTACCATTGTTTTTGAGCAACAGCAGCAACAAGCTTTCTAAACAAAACACACGCAGGCAAAAACGTCAAGCCATTTGGCTTTGCCTTGTAGGCATAGAGCAGCTCAGCAGAAGTAGAGGGGGAAGCTATTCTTCAAAATCTAACACTCCCATTTTCATGCCTTTCAAAAAAGCAGGACTAAGCGAGACCTTTATACTGAAAGAAGGCTCCTGTGAGTTGACGTCAAACATTTGTAGTAGTCTCCATGGCATAAGACACTTGTCACATCCCCCGTGTTTTCTTAAGCACAAGGCTTCAACTCGGGAGAGTGGGAGAAGCTGATGTAGGTAATAAAAATTGTTATTGAGCAATTTAAAAATAGACATCAGAACTACTCATGAATAGCAATTACAGAACAGATAGTGGTAAAATATGCTGAAGATTGGGATTTACTCAAGGTCATAGGAGAAGGCAGGCCTGTCTCCCACAGACATCTAGCAAAAACATGATTGAAGCCAAAAGCAAAAAGGAAGTCATATTAGCAAATGGAAAAAACTGAACTGTCAGTTTTATGAGTGCAATACAATTTAATCAGATTGTCAAAGCCTCATGTTAAAAGAGTTTTACAGAAACCAAACCACAAATGGAGTTTAAAAAGATTTTTTTTTTCCTGGCCATCCATCCACAAAACAACATGCTTCAATCCAAATTCAATTGCCAAGAAAATAAAATCAAAAGTACTGGTAAATAACACCATCTTTTTTCTTAATTAGTTACACAATGCCATTCATTTACCAAGGGCAGTCAATACAGCTAGCTATATTTTGGCCTGTCCTGACAAAATGCTCTCTAGCAAAAATTTTCTTCCCAAGAATCTTACTGTGCGTTCTGGAAACCAACCCTGGCTGCTCCCACCACTGTACACGCATATAATTTGCCGGGAGAGTTTCAGTAAACACAGATAGCATTTCAGCTCTCCAGTCGGGTATTCGACTGGTTTTGTTTGGCTTTTTTTTTTTTTTATTTTTTTACCCCGACTTGATTTTTATACAGTGAGAGATTACTTTGCAAAGCAAAGATTGATGACAGAGCAAAGAACAAAGCAGATTTTTTTTTCCCCCACTGCATCTTTAAAGAAGTAGAAGAATTTACTCTTTACAATAGCAGAAAAACCCTTTGGAACTTTCTAGTAGGGGCAGGCTCTCAGGAAACACAGGGTTTACTGTTAGAATTACTAGATTGCAGTCAGTATTTCCAGACAAACCACTTTCTTTCATGATAAAGCTTCATTCATTTTTGAAGAGAAGGAGGAAAAAAGTATATATTTATATCAAGAAAATGCCCTGGCAGAACAGTTTAGAGACAGCAGTGCATGGTAAATAGCATCTGCTGGTTTTTTTAACAGCAGTCTCATGACCCGTTTCAACTTTGTGGCAGACAAAACAGGATAAGAAGGAAAAATGCAGAAGAGAAATTCAGTGGCAAGTAGTTTGAGGAAAAAAAAAAAAGTTTAATTTCTTCTAAAACACCATCAATAACTTCTGAACAGGATGGAAACTCCTTACCTGAATGAAAAATTATCTACCATAATATCTAATTGATGTACAGAATCAGTTGCAAGCTATGCTGTAACACAAGCAGTATTTAATCCATCAAGAAAATAAATGACAAGAGCAACAAAAAAGGATTCCGAGCACTTTGGCTGCATTTTCACATCAGGAAAAATATGTTTCCTCAGGCTGACGAATGGGTCATGCACCGGCCCCTGAGGGTGTTAGTGGCAAGGCAGGCAAATGTCATCTGAAGGGGATGAACTGACTGAAAATCATCTCCTGGCCCAGGAAGGCTTTAACAACCATGATTATGGAATAGCACTTCCTCTGTCACTGGTTTATTAGCCCACGTTCTCCCTACCTTTATTGTGCTCTTCTTGGAAGTCTAAATAAATGCAGTATTTGTAGCAAATATTTTGGCTGCGTTATTATATGTGCTTCAACAAGCTGCATTCTTGTTCTCCCATCACCAGAGGTATTTCTACTCAGTGGAGGATCTTTTTCCATCCCTGGGAAGTCCCTTGTGAACTCACACCAACTGATTTTTGGCCCATTCCCATTTCATTGGAACGGTTATTTACTCCATCTAGTTGTTCTGTGTTTTATTAATTCTGTTGTTTTGCACTGTTCTT
Source organism: Burhinus oedicnemus (assembly GCA_008921705.1). Taxonomy (NCBI): domain Eukaryota; kingdom Metazoa; phylum Chordata; class Aves; order Charadriiformes; family Burhinidae; genus Burhinus; species Burhinus oedicnemus. Next base: position 357,108 of record VFFE01006875.1, read on the forward strand.
ACTTGTGCAGTCTCTGCATGTTCCAGCATCTCCTCAAATTCCTGGTACTCTTCATCATCAGGTTCAGCACCAGAAAGTCGGGCCGCCCTCGCCATAAAATACGGAGGCAGCTCTCCAATGGCTGTGCCAGCACCCTGGGAAAAGAATAATTTTGATTTATTTTCGTGTTTATTCTTAAATAGGAAACATGTGATATGCAGAATCCCGTGGACATTTCAAATTATTAGAACTGATGAGACCAGCTGCTTTGAGAAGTTTGCTTTTATCCACCAGGTCAAATTTCTCCTGCTATAACATACCGCCGTGCCTTTGAAACCCCGCTTTCCCCCTTCCCTTGTTCAGCAAAATTCAGCTTCTCTCAGTGCAGGCTATCATGCTGCAAGTCCCAAGCTGCGGTCCGCAAGGTCAAAACGACGTGACCTGTGCATCTCTGGGGCACATTGCCCAGCTCTGGCGGAGCTCTGCAGCTGGTGGCCAGCTGCGTCTGCTGTGGCAGGGAGGCTGTAGCTTGTCACTGCGTGGCTACCGGAGAGCCGGTCAGGCTGGGGTCCCTGCACTCTGACACGATCCCTGACTCAGCACCGAGCTGCCATCTCACCCCACCGCATGATGCCGGACACATTTGCTGGCATGTGACAGCCCTTGCTCCTGAGCGGCCCTCAAAATAATCTGGGCACTCCTCCCCCGTGCCGTCATGTAGTTTATTTGTTCAGTCATGAGACTTCGTGCAAGTGTTTATTAGAAAACAGGCTCGAGTTTTACTACAGCTATGAGCAAGGAAAATAAGGTTAAGCGAAGCTTGATCTCGAGTTTTCTCTCTCCTTAAGATGGAATGAAAAAAAGCCAGGAGAACTCGAGATGAAAGCCCGGTTCCCTTCTCACCACAGGAAAATTATATTTGTTTTCTCAGGACATCAAATGACTCATTTCAATCTTGTGGGTAAATGCAGCTTTAGCTTAACCAAGGAATAAAAGAAAAGAAGAGAGAGGCAGCTAGGATTGAACACAGGGATAAATAGAGGCTCGTGAAACAGGAACTTGGACTCAACTCAGAATGGTTTAAATATAGGACAGGTAATAGCACAATAGTTGGGCACCGCACTGGAAAAGTGCTAAAACTTAGCTACATGCAGATGGCTTTTCTCTCTTAGGGTCAGTAGTGAGTAACAAATGCTTTTCTATTCCTTTGAAGCAATGTGAAAGCTTTTCAATTTCCTTTGTTCCTGCTCTATATGCAGCTGCCAGCAAGGGAGAATTCCAGCTGCTGTGGATATTCCAAATCAACAGGTTGTGGTTTTAAATACCGCCGGCTCTCTGCAGTTAACCAAACTGTTAAATTCTTGATTTAAGCACATGAAGTGCACAGCCTCATATGTTTATGCCCTTGTTTTCCACAGAAGAAAAATTTAAATGAGTGCAACAAGCTGAACTTCATTAAACTGCCTCTTTCTGGCACAGGGGAAGATAAGCCTGAAAACAGTAGCAACGACGTTTCAGAAAAATTAACTTGAGGTTATGTTCTCAGGGTGATGCAAGAACAAAAAGTCACATTGCTTCTCCAGGCTCTGCCAATTTGCTTTGGCTTCATTTTGTTAACTGAGGAAGAGTTCGCATGCGTGTACTGGACATGAACTTTCTTTAAATTGGCTAAGTCACATGCTCATTATTACAAAACATTTCAGAAGTGCAGCAAAAATCATATGATTTCATGTTTGCTGGAGATAGGTTCCTTAAGTGCATAAAAAAAAAGGACATAATTAAGGGATCCAAACCAGTAACTATTTAACTGCTTTTTGTAATGTTAGCTGTCCGTTTTCACCATATAACTTTGAATACCAGCTTTACACGGAGATTCCTTGGACTAACAACAAATTGGAAAGGCAAATGCTAATCAAAATTCTTTTACACAAATACATTCAGAAAAGGAAACTGGGAAATTACTCCACTAGAAAGAGTCTTTTAAACAGATTTTGCCCTGGTCAGGACACAGGCTGCCTGTTCTGCTAATCCTGAGCAATTAAACATTTTTATTCTTTCCCCTTATTTCTTGTAAAAAACATAAAAAGCTGCAACACATTAAAAATGTAGGGCACTATTGAATTCCTTGTCCCTGTGGGATAGAAGGCTGTGAAAACTGGCATACACCTAGCAGATTGTTTTTGAGAGTCCTTCTGCAGGCCAGGACTGGTGGAGCCAACTTTTTTAGTGATTGAAAAAAAGCATCATTTTCATTTCACCGAATAATTCCTTAGATACAGTGATATTTAATCCTCGTAACACTCATTATCAGCAAAAATGGCTATCACTGACATGCAGGGGACTAGTAATGATTTTAATCTCTGGAAGAAAACTGTACCTGGTTTAAGTTGGCTGAAACAGCCACTGATGTTTTTGTGATCTGCATCAAATCCCTCGTGCAGATAAATTCCCACATTCAAGCCTTGCAGGATACTTCGTCTGGGTAGCTTTATAGTCAGAGGTCTGCAAAGTCCCTACTGGGACCGACCTGCTTTCAACATTTCACATGAAAACTTATATTGCTACCACCCTCCTGTCTCCCTCCAAATAATCAAGGAGATCGGCCAGATTTCACTTTGGAGCCTTTCAACATAATTTCACTTTACAAGTTTAAAGGAAACAGGCTGTTGGTGGTGTTATACCTATTCCTCACAGGGCTCCATGTGCTGCATTAGGAGCACATCTGTATACATCCAATAATTCTTTTTCTTTTGCATTTATCCAGTATTTCTCCTAACTTCAGATTTTTGATCTAACTAGAAGTTACTGGTTCCATTAAAAAAAAAAAAAGGAAATATTTTGTGAGCTCACTCAATCATACCCAGATTAGGAATTAAACTTAATATTCCTGATTTCAGTTTAGAAGCAGAAAATTAATTAAATTCTTTTTTTTTTTTTTACTAAGGTTTTGATTTGCAAAAATTAGCCTTTTCACTTTCTGGATGTCACCGTTACTTTCTTGTTAAGTGGACATTTGGTTTAAGAGTGACAGATTCAAAAATAAGTTTCTTCAACAGCTTCCATAAAAAGTGAACTGGAATTAGGACAAAAGAAACATACTGGAAGAAGCAGCAGCAATTGCCAACTTGATTTGGCTTACAGGAAATTAGCAAGCAATGTTTATGTACTCATGAAACATTCCAAGAAAGCATAACATTGCACTAGACACCACTGGTAGACAGAGGATGCTCCCAAGGGAAAATCTAGTGGAGACAGAGTTCAGTGAAAAGGTAGCTGCTGGTGAATTTGAAGGCGAGAAGAAAGAAAAGGAGGGGGGAAAGAGTGGGATACAAACGTCCCAGCTTGGTCCTATTCCCTTGTCCTTTCCCCAGCCTGAACCGAGAAACGCAGCTCAAATGAGAGACTGAAGGTACTATTTGTTCTCCCTCGTGGCTGCTCAGAAGGACACAAGCCTTCAATGCTTGCAACTCTATGAACTCGTTTCTAAACTCCTTCATTCTCATCATAGTTCCGTTATTTTACATGCTGAAGATTAAGCAATGGATGTTTACCCTGAGCTACATTTTTATTTTGCAACCCTAGAAACGTAATTGTAAATGCCATTTTTATTACTCTAGTCTCCATTAAACAAACTTAAGCAGAGGGGGATGAGGAAGAAAATAAAAAGAAATCTTATATTTATGGTCTTATAAGTACTTGTATATTTAGCTATTTATCAAGTATTCAGGCAATTCTGTCCTCTCATTGGAAAGAGTGAAATTTAAGATGTACTTTGCTTCTTGACAGGACTTTAAGTCCACTTTCTCTGTAAGTGTTTTGACTTTGGTACTGCTACACATTACTCTGTAATGTGTACAAATTAACTGGAACTTTTGTAAATAACACAGCTGGTGATAATTTTACAAGTTGTCGTGACCAAAGTTGCCTTAATACATCTTTTCATATCATTAGAAGGAATACAAGGGCAGACAACGGATACCATGTATTTTCAGAATTCCCTCTCTCTACATTAGAATTGGACAACCAAGAATTTAATAATTAAATCATCAGCTAGAAAAGGAAGTCAGGAGTAAAATAAAGTTAATTTGGCATTCAGTTCACAGCAGATGCATCTGTGTAAACTGCAATTCAAAATAATCTACACATAATGAAAAAAAAAATCTTAGCTGACCAAAATCCTCCAAAAATCAAACTTCTATAAAAAACTGCAGAGGGAAAAAAAAGAAAAATAAGGAAAACTGAAAGGAAGTTCCAATGACAGCCTTTCCTAAGACCCTTATGCTTTTCCTGTTTTAAGTGAAAAGTTTGCCATGATGGAAACAGGCAGAGAAACAGAAATAAAATACACAAAAATGTGCAGCCTAACACATAATCCAATCTGTTGATGCAAACCAGAAAAACATCTCAGCTATGATATTAGGGCCTGAGTCCTTCATGTGAGTAACTGCAACTTCACTCAGGTTACAGGCTCAAAATTTTTGAAATTATTTATTGCTTAACTGCAGGCAGCATAAGACTTGACAGCTGCAAGATCGTTTGGGATGCAGACACCCTTTCTGAAACTTACCTTTTACATCACCAGCTTTGAAGTACACGAGCATTTTCTTCTAGCATTTAGAAAAGCAGTCAACAGTGCAGTTGATAGAAGATCGCCCACTGATATCCGATTGCTTCTCTTTAAAGGGCATTAAAATTATCCAGGGGTAGAAGGTTGATTAGGAAAGCATCTATTCACATTGCGGACTTACATGCTCCTGTTGGCAGTGTAAGCCACCATTTTTGTGTATTGCTAGACACAGAAATTAAGTGCATAAATTAAAATTGCTTAAGTTTTATAAACCAAACCTTACCCACATGCAGGCCTCCAGCCTGACTTTTGAGATGATAGCCCATAAAGAGATGGATCCTTCAGTCGGCTCCTCATCGGGGCAGATAATTTGATCCGGGTAAGGAGGCTCAGGAAAATTAACTGAGTTACATTCATATGCAGCAAGAGTAACTGATGCTATGTGTGGACCCTGAAAAAACACAAGTAATTTCAAATGCATTTTATGTTAGTTATAATAAAAGTTAAAATTAAACCCCCACATTCGTCCCTGATGCAAAGAGCTTAGGCTAAAACTTAGCATTTCTCACTTTGGCCATTAATAATGTTATATATGTAAAACGTTGGGGTTTTGTTCTTTTTTTTTAGACTATCTGAAGTGCAATGTTGAGGTAATAATTAAGGAGCCTTTCAGCTTTTGCCATGCCATTGTACAATAGCGTGAGGTTGCCAAGGAGAAATAAGAATCCTTACTTCTTAAAAACCAGGAAAATTTTCAAAACTTTAAAATGTTCTCCTTAAGGTATTTATGGCCTACAGTTTTATTAGAGCAGGTGCTTTCCCTACTGTTGCTTTTAGAGGATAGAGGCTTTTAAATTCTACGTTAACTTTTTTTTTTTAATCCCTGGGACTTTACGACATCTTACAGCAGACCTTCTTAACTTTTGGATCTTTCTCCAAAAACCAGTTGCTTAATTTGTGTCAGCTTTTTTATGTATACAAGAAAGTCACCTTACTGCTGTTGGCTAAAAATGGTTTGAAATACAATTCAAAACTTAAATGTTATTTAAATGCCATATAATTGAATTACTTCTAGTCTCCATCTTACATTAAAAGATTTTTTTGGACAGACCTCCAAATAAAACTAGCATAAAAATCTATGCAAGAGTTGAACTGCTCCATACTTAAAAAACATGAAAGAATTGCCATTATTTTAATACAAAAGAAGTAAGAAGCAATTCAAATAGTCTATGGCCTGAACACTAGATGTTTTAGCTAAGAAAGAAATCACTTAGCAAAAGGTCAGGGAAATATTGCCCCAGGGAAGAAGGAGAAAAAAGAAGTACTGAGTTAAACTAAGGTCTTTTCATAAAGTCACAAATTTAAATAAATTTTAAAGTTTTCTTTACGTGTAGAACAAATTACACAAATCTTAACTTCTGCTATTAATTATTTGATGGGTTTTGACATCATGTTGGCAAATGTATTATCAACAATTTTCTTCTACATGTTTTCCTTTAAATGAGTCATGTTTTATTAGACCAACAAGGGAGCCTGATACCCGCCCCAAATCAAAGCTAAATTTATTACAGAATGATGAGGGAAAGTGTGATAGACCTCAGCACCGCCATTCCCCTGCACAAGGCTTCCACAGCTCACTTGGCAATGCAGGAGCAGAGATATATTCACAGGACCCTGCCAGCTTCATTTGCACATTAAAGGGTGAAATTCCACAGCAGGTCCCGCACAAAAGGTGAAGCTCCGTTGCTTTTTCTGGACTGGCTGGGAAGAAGACCGTAGTTGGGTTCACTCACGTCAACATTTCAGGTCCCACTGAAGAGACCAGAGCACTCGACTTATGCAATTACATTTGTACTGTAATTTTTTAATGGCAGTGAAATAAGAATGTTGAAAAAAAAATACCAGTTACATATTTCTGTATGACAGCTGGGACTACTGTTGTCATACATAAACAATTCAAAATAAAGCCATTCTTCTGGCACGTGATTGGTAAAAGACAAGCTGCTCTGATACCAAGCAAATTCTTTTATTTATTGCTTGTTACTTTACAGGAGACTAATTCAAAGTGCTTTGGCATACTATGGATTATATGAATACACAGATGCAGCCTGCTGAGATGATAAATGAGGCACAGTCTCTCTCTCTCTCTCAAAAAAAAAACCCAACCCAAACGTTCATTGAAGTAAAACTGAAAAAGAGAGGATCCAGAAATTGATACACAAGAGTGATTTTGATATGGAAGTGAGAACAAAGAATGGATGAATGAACCAATGACTAATAATGTATACTATCGACATTTCCATAGGCCCCAATGGCAATGAACTCCTTTTTTGGTACTTGTAGCAAGATCATCCCTGTCCCCAGCAGCTTCATATCTAAACAAATAACGTATCTCTATTTTACTCATCGAGGACGGATGCAAAGAGAGAGTTGAAGCTTTCCTAAAATTGTAAAGTACATTTATGGCAAACCTGGGAACCTCTTTCTCCACCTTACTCTGAAACTCAGGGAATTTAATCCCATCCCCTGCTTGCCCCTCCCCAGTCTGACAGCTACCTTGGGACAAAAAAGGTCTCAAGCCATCTTCCTTAAATTAATGGCTTTCACCTGCAGAAATTTGCAATAAAATTCTCTTGAAGAGCGAATTTGCATGGAGGAAATCCCCACGTACTTGAGTTGTAAATGACCATTTCCTATGTTCCCTTGAGAGTAAGGGTGAGATCGTTGCCAAAGCAGTGAGATACGGTGTGTGAATCAAGAAGTACGGTTTTCGGTTCCACAAAATTGGGAAGCCATGCCACACTACAGTATAACTACAGCCAGCTGTGATGGGAGACTGTTAGTTTCAGTTTTATAATAGTAAGAGACAAATTTAATCGCTACTATGGTAAGGCCCCCAACACCCCGCAAGGTTTCAGTGATGGCATTACCAGCATTTCTTCTGAAACTTGCACACAAGAAGAACGTACAATCTCAGGAGAGCAAGCAGTGACAAAATGCCTAATGGGAGGCTGCTGCAGGACCTTCTTGCCATGAGCAGCTTCTCTCAACAGAGCTGCCATCCTTGAAAGGGCTTAATGGTCTCAAAACATTGCCTCCTGTTAAGACAGCTCTCCTAGTCTCAACAAATGTCTGCGAAAGGAAAAATTTTACAAGAAGTAGCCAATGGAAAAAAAAAAAGGCATTTCACAAAGCAGCTGTAAACGGCCAACAAGGCACCTGAAGACTACGCCAATTGAACATAATTCTTCCACTGTAATGTAAACAATTCTATAATGGAAAAAAGTTGGAGTTATGGAACCCACAGAAGCCACATTTTAACTGGAATAAGAAATAAAGCATAAACGGTTCATTTAGAGTGATGAAGTGTGGAGTACTGGAACTCAGAGCGAGCCAAAGGAAAGCAGAACAATCCTGTGTCCTCCTCTGGCAACGGAGCCCAGCTGTCCCGCTAGTCAAATGGACAACGTCTCGCAGCTCGGCAGGCTGCATGCAACATCTCCAACATCTGCTTTTGTTCTAGCTCAGCTCTGAACGCTTACATAGAGCATTATACTTTCACAAAGCCGTGGTTACCAAGCACCTCAAAACAATGGTTGGCTAAACAGGGCCATGGTTGCAATGGGGGGGGGAGGAAGACTGGGAGGGTCGCTGGATGTTTCATAAGAGCGGTGCCATTTTGTTTTATATTTAGCAATAGCAATGGTTTAACTCTGAATGGAACAGGGAACCAACATCAAATGAGCTTTAGGTGCCACCTTTGGAAAATCCCCGTCAATATACACTCAGATGTTTTCTCTGTACTCCTCCCTGTGCCAGAAGGATTAATTCTCATACAATTTTTTAATCCTCTTCACAAATAATACCTCCTCCACCCTCTCCTCCTCCTTCTCCGCGTGGGGCCACAGTAAACACTCAAGAGTGTCTTGCCTCTCTGCAACAGCTCAGTTTATTTCAACACTTGAGGAAAACTTTGAAGATACCCCTCTTCAACTCCAACTGCAGCTCTACCTTTGAAAAGGGCATTTGCAAAACTACTTCAAACCCTGTCATACCAGACAACAAATACTAAACCCAGGCAATTCAGGAGATGCGCTGCTTGCCAAACCAGGAAGAGTGCTAAAATTCAAGGCATGTAAGATCCTGAACACCAACTGTCTTTCCCTCACCCTCTTCCAATGATTTTTTTTTTTTTCTTTTAAATTGTGGGAGGCACTAACCAGGGCTAACAGAGAAGAAATTGAGAAACATTCTGCTGACTCGGGTGAGAAACATTTGCTTGCCACTACCGACGACCAGAAGGAGCCTGTGGTTAGGCTGGAATGTGATTTGTTAGAAATATCTGTACAATTTACAAATCAAACAAGACAAGATCTGGTCATTAAGATCAACTGAACATAAATCTGTTTTTTAGCAATAGTAATTTAGGGGAGTTTGGAAATCCCTATCTACACAACCCTAATGTCTCATACAAGGTAATTTTGAACTCTTGAACTTCCAGGCCTTCAGAGAAGTTTTAGTTCAGTGATTGAAGGCATCCAAGTTAGAACAGACACTGCTAATCCTTAGAAATAAGTTACTTTAAATGCTGTATAATGAAATTTCTAGAAAGTATAATCTTTTTATCTATAAATTATGCTTGGAAACTCAGTGCAAGTAGAGACAGCAGGCACATGTAAAAAAAAAAAATCAAGAAGTTAAAACAAACTCCATGTCAAGTATTGGTTTCTCGCGTGCCCCTTCACAGAACAGCCATCCTGCTGAAGTGATGCGAGCACAAGAAAAACTACATCTAATTTTAACCTTTTATTTTTGGGGAAGATATAATTTTATATTGGCCCTAATTTAGAAACATTTCACAAAGAAAAGTGATATGTCTGCCAGCAAGAAAAACATTACACTGAACTCATTGCTGAACTTAACGCACTAAAAAAATCTGTTTTCCTCCATGGATACACTGCTTTTCATACTGGGTTCAAGACTCAGCCCTTCCACAGGGGGGAAACATGTCATGCTATATTTGATTAAGATAAATTGGAAAAACAAAAGCTTGCTTCTCATGGGAAACATCCTGCAAGCGTTGCCCCAGGCTGCGACTCATCTCATACTTATCTATGAAGTCATTACACCTCTCAAGAAAGTAACACCATGTTACAGCATCTTTTATCTCCAAGAGCAGTGGACAACTACCCACAAAGAAAGCCATTCTGTGATTAAGAGGGAAAAGCTTGATCTGGAGGTGGCTTGTAAATATGTCAATTTAGTCTGTCTGTCTGTGTTACAAGATTAAAACGTCTCGTGATTTTCTATAATGTCTGGTATGCAGTGCTGGCTGTAAAACAGGGCTCAGAATGAAGGATACCGTACCTAGAGCATCCTCAAGTGACACAAACATCCATCAAGTAGTCAGGGCTAGTTTTAGCAGACGGCATTTTGAGCAATGTATTAATTTTACAATCATGTGTCTGTTAGCAAGTTTCTATTCCCACTTCAGTCAAGCCTTGCCCCACTGCGCAGAGCTGATGGAAATTCCAAATGATGAGCCACAAGCTCTGAATATGACTGAACGAAGCCACCAAGGGAGCAGGCATGTGGTACCACTGCATGCGTAACAGGGCCACGTTGCCACTTTGAGGAGTAACATGAAAAGCAGACATTTTGTAAGACTGTGCCCACGCTACTTTCTACAGGAGCAAACAGACTCATGTCAGAGAAAGGCACAATTGGAAGAATCCAAGTTTATACTCTGGTGCTGACAGAAGACAAAAATAATCTGTCAGCATTCTCTCCTTGGCTTCCCTAGCCACCCACTTATTATTTCTGAAGAATAAATCACAGCATCTATTCAAATTGACACTCGTAGTGATGATTGGCTTCAGCATCTCCAATTAGACATCATCTTGCACTGTTATCATTATTTCCAGCCTGTTCAAGGAAACAGTGACATGAAAAGTATAAAGTTCAGGCTGTGCACAAAAAAAAAAAAAAAAAGGCAAAAAAAGCAGAAACTCCAAGGGAGCAAATGAGGAGAAAGCATAACGTGACCTCCCAGCAGTTACGAGACACAGAACCAGTGATGAGGAAGTCGAGAGCAGATAATGAAAACAAGGCGTCAGCATCTAAAAGGTAAAGTCCATCAACCTTCAAAAAGAAGAAAAGGGTGTACCAATCATCGTACTAACTTCTGAGCTTGGTGCAAGTTCAAATCACTACAGCTGACCAAGACACTCAATATAGCTTAAATATTAATATGACACCAATATTTTGGAGACTTCTGAAAAGTCAAAGTAAGGTAGCTAATCCTGCACAGATGGAGGCGCTTCACATTAGCTGTTTATTGCCACAGTTCCAGCTTTAGATAAACCATCCAGACTCTGACGTACACTGCTTTCAGCAGCACTGGAGGCCATATATGGAACTCGCAGTCACACCATTTCGGGCTCTGACTCATGAGGTCCGGCAATTCACGGTGGGGCAATACGGGAGGTTATTGCTTCCAGCTGTTCCACCAGCCCCTACGACAGAGGCTACCACCCTCGGAGAAGGACAGCGGGACCAGCAGCGTCTGCTCAGCAGTTGCCAGGCTTGCACCCAGCAGAACTTAAACTACTATTGATTTCAACTCATGTTAACGCATCGGTCTGGGGGCTTGGGGCTCAGTCCACAATCTCCCAGACCGAGCTGCAGCAGTTGAAGGGATTGTTCTTCCATAATCTCAACCAGAGGTGCTGGTTTTATTCTCTGCAGGCATTTATCGGTATCTGACACATACAACAACGGGTGCACTTAGTGGGACTAAGACTCCAAACGAACATTTTTCTCCTTGAAAATACCATATTTAATCTCAGATTTTTTAAATACAAGCAAGCCACTGGAAGATTGCAGAAACACCCAGGTTACACAACTAATCTGGCAGCAGTGTCCAGTTTAATCCATTGGACCTTCCAGTTCATCAGTGCATTATTAATATCAACGCTGCAGTTCCAAGCAGAACAGAGCCCATGTGAGCTGTAAGCAGGAGTTCCCATCAGAGATGGTCAGCAAAAGTGATTTTTTTTTTAAAGTTATATATTGATTCAAGTATTCCAGGATGTTTCAGTTCATTGTAAAAAGCTTAGGACAGCTGGAGGAAGTAGGTTTAAAGGCATGAAGGAAACAAATGAGAGTCACAAACAACCCTCACACAAACACGATCCATTTCAACTTACTTTAGAATTAATTTCTGTCTTCTGTACCCATCATGTATTTTCCTTTCAACTACCTTAACAAGTCAATAGCAGTAATCTGAGCCACAGATATTAGACAGAACCATTTTTTATTTCATTTGTTTTAGGCTTGCAAGTTGACATGTGAACTGAAGAAAAGTATGGACTGAAAATGAACACCTCACTTAACAAAAATAATTCAGCACTGGGGAGGGGAGCACGGCTGCGCCCTCCCACCTGGCTGAGGCAGCTCAGCTTTTGTTCTCACTTTTTCCTTTACACACAGAACCCATAGTTTTCTGGGTTAATCACACTAGTTTTGAACGGTCCACATGAAAAGAGCAAACCTTCGCCTGAAGCTGACAATCACTATGAAACTACTCCTGTATTAACGTCACAAGTAAATAAATGGGAGGGAAAAGAAAGAGAATAAGTTCTGTGGATTTCTAAATTATTCTGTCTACTTCATAAAGTGGAGTAAGCCCTGTTTTGTGAGCTTTTCTTTTTAGAAGCACTTCAGTAATTTTATCGTAAGTCTCCTTACAAGCTCAGCTCCTGGAACCAGATAAATAAAAGGAATTAAGTTTGATTTTAAAAAGTTTTCAGTAGTCCTGGCAGGAAAAGTTTTTTCATTTGTGGTTTTGTTTTTGGGTTTTTGTTTTGTTTTGTTATTATTATTATTTACAGCAACAACTTTTTTTTTTTTTTTTTAAAGCTAACAGACACATTATTGCACAAGGTGTCCAGATTTGAAATCTTCAGATTCTAACCTAAGCCCATTCGAATAGTGCCAAAAGGCGACTCATTTCAGCTGCAAACTACCACACTTTCGGGAGGCCAGAATGTGACCCCTCACCAAAGCCAAACCCTGGAACCAATTCAGAACAAAAGCGAGACATTGAACCCTCAAGCCCAGAGAAACTCCAACTGGCTCTCTAAAGCCAGCACTGTCAATACAGACACTGTCTTTTCAACTCACTTCTCTTTAAAGGCAGTTTTCTGTTCTTTTTCATGGCCTGAAGTGACACCCATGCTCTCTTGCGCTCTGCTACAGAATACCCCAGTAAGAATTAAGTGCCAAACCCACATATTACTGTTCTGAAAAAATCCGAACTGTTGTGTGACCTCCGCTCACAACACATCCCTATTGTACTTCACGTTTCCTGTTTGTGCTAGTCCACAGCCCGGCCACCAGCGAAAACCTTTGCAGCAGTTGCTCCACTTGGCTCTACCAGCAAGCAAGCGCAAATCCATATTTAAAAAACAAAAACACAAACAAATGCAAACAGCCAAAGCTTGCTCTGCACTTTTGACCCGTGAGGAATTCGCTTCCATTCATCCCCCACCGTTACAGATTATAACAGAGGATACACAGAAGGGACATTTATCATCCGCTTCTCGCGCAAGGCTTTCATTCTAAGCTGATTTTGTTTGCCTCGGCTGCATCTTTTGCAATCCATTTGCCAGAGCTGAACTGAAACCAAGTCACGAGGCAGAGCGTGGCGTGAGGACGGCAATGGCAGCACGGTCCCAACCCAGCACTCCATCTAGCGTCCCCCGCTCCGCCGGAGCCTGCTGCCCACCAGCGGCTCATTCATTTCATTTTGCGGCAGCAAAGAGACCTCTACAAGATGTACAAACGCAAGAAATTCCTGACGAGTTACCCTCAGTCATCTTTTTTTGCTAATTAGGTGATTCATGCCATTTATATTTTAATACACCACCAAGAGAAGAGAAAACATCTCAGGACTAAGAAAAAAAGCTGTGTGCTGCTAAAACCAATATTTAGAGTCGTTAATCATAATAGTTTTATTTCCTACAGAACCACATCATGATTACTATTTTTAAATTGTTGTTTTTAAAGAATTGTGAAAAAAACTTAAATGGACTTTGGGAAAATAAGCCAGCAGACTTGTTTTGAAATTGCTAGAATAAAAAGGATTCTTGGAAGAGTGGCCTGCTTCCCTATTTCTGTGTTGAAGATCTGCTCTGTGCCAGCCCTTAGCTCAGTGCCAATTTACAGCACCAGAATTGCTGCCCAAACAGCCATGTCAAATTTTACCTTTAGTGCTGGCTACAACTAAGGAAGCAGCATTAAACTGGGAAACCAATACAGCAGACGATGTTCAAACTCTTTATAACATATAGAAAGTTCTTGAATCACAGAACTAGCAATAAAAAGCCTATTATCAAACTAACAAAATTGACCTCTCCCTCCTACACCGAGATGTACACAGCAAGAATGGTCTGGTGACCAACAAAATCCAAATCAGATGTGAACCAATATTAACTGGGGCAGCAGCATCCCCCCCACGCTGAGCCTGCTTTAGACTGTAAAATCTACTTTAAGCAAACTGTTTCCAAGTACTCTCTTCTCGGCTAACCCCAGGATCTCTCCTGGCACTTGAATTCATGCCGTTCCAAAAAGCAGCTGGTGAGAGATGCTCTGAAGAATCCAGACAAATGACGGTTTTCAACACTGGAAAAACAGCTAACCCTGCCAGGGAAAGCAAACGTTCAGCATCATTCATATACTGCGTCTCTTGCGTGACTGCTTCTACGGTGTGCCCGGCTGTGCTTACGAACAGTTTGATATGAAAATAGTTGTACGCAGTAAATGGAGGGCTATATTTAAAAAAGATGCACCTGTGTCACAGCTGCAGCAGTTCAGGCGCACTGTCTGAACAGGTGCCTACATGCCATCAATTCCTACCCCTTGGCCCTTCACGGCAGAGACAATACTGCAAGCATCAACAGGAGCTCAGCAGCACACAGGTGGGCCCAAGAGCATTGTTCTCTAAGCATGTAATTGCATTCCCAACAATCTCACTGTACATACAGATTTCAAATGAGCAATTAATTAAAAGCAATTTTAAAACACTTACTGAGCCTATTCTCTATTGCCAGCAAATCCAGGCACTAAAGCAGAAGAGGATTTGCTGCTTTATAACTTTTCATTTCTTTGAATCAAAAGAAGAATAACTTTTAGCATAATGAAGAACTGTAATTAAAGTATCGGGAACGTGAAAAGTAGATATACAGTAATGTAAAAGTTAATATAGTGAGTTCCCCACTTAACCTATCGTATTTCTACTTTTAGAGGCAACTGCTGCACAACTAACAAAGCAAAATAGTTTAAAACTCCTCCTTTGAAAGCTGGAGCTCCTAACTGCATCGTTTCCAGATGGTTTAAATCCAGAATACTATTCTGAAATAATCTACCCCTACAAGTTGCACCAACAGTCTTAAGTTAGTACTCCATGTTCCCTTTCACACAAAGTGCAGGCTCAAACTGAGAAGATATTAAGAAGTCTATTACCACATTGACAGCACACTGCATATAGCAGTATGCTATATATATATATTGACAAGAATATTGACAGTTCAGGTACTTAAAATGGCAACACACTTTTAAGGGCAATAAACTCGTGTTTTTACACTCCCACTGCCATCTAGTGGCTACAAAGCCAAACACATTCTACCAAGTTACGAACCATTCAGGGTTCAGACAAGCCCAGAACACGTTAACTGACCTGAATTTACAGTCCATGCTAATCACTAATTGCACAGGAGAAAAGAGAAAAACGAATCCTTGCTTCTCTTTCTTCCTGCACTCGCTGCCTTTATGGAATTCTCTCAATGTAATCGAAGCATGCTTATCTGCCTTACATACTTAAAGCAAACAACTATTTCTCCTGTATTGTTACACATTAGATGTTGATGATATTGTTTTGTTATGTTTTATTCTATAACCACCTTCTAATTATTCAATGCAATCTCTTTTGTCTATTATGTGAAACTTTGCCTCTTACATGCCAAACAAATACCTTCACTAACAATATTAAACTAAACTTCTTTTCCTAAGTGATGCATCTCCCTATAATCTTTGGAAGGCTGTACATCTCCCGTACAGCCACCATAAATTACACCGATAAACCAATAGAGAAGTTATATTTTGTATATATGGTACTTTAACATCAGCTCAGGTCATGGCCTAAATATATCCACTAAGTTCGTATACCCCACAGGAAAACTTAAGCAATACGTTACTAAATTTAATTTGTTTTCTATTGAAGTAATTTATAACTATTTAAACATCTGAATTTTAAAATACAGAGTAAAAGAAAGGTCAATTTAGTCCACCTTCTTTTAGGAAAAAAGAAGTTGTGCTGACTTATGAAGACGTCTTTATGTGAAAAAATCATTTTGGAGTGGCCTAGTGTATAAAATGACACCACTCTTGCTACCCTGTGAAGAACACAGAGCAAAGAAACACTACCCACTTTCAAATATAGTTTAGAAGTGGTGGATAACATTTCTTATTTACTAGATTTCTGACACAACATGTGTAAAAATTAAGAATAGGAACTGTATGATAAGCTCTCCAAACTTCTTCAAAGAGGATGTCTAAATACAAGAAATCTTTGGTTAGAAGAAATCTTAAGTTGACTTTCACTGGGTGATGGCCTAAGAAAACATAAAAAAATGCAGAAGATGATGAAAATCTGTCATTTAAACTGTTTCCTACTTGCTGATTCAAATAATGATCAACTGATTTCTGCAGCAAACCTGGAACTGCTTTCCTTTCCCTTCCTCTCTCTGTCCTGCTGATGGGTGATCCCATCCTGCTGCATTTTCACTCCCACCGTAGGCTGGCAGAGAACCCGAAGCGAGCTGAGTTTGTGAGCCTGACTCCACCTTGTGCACCACTCAGTGCTGGTTTGCCTCTCAAGCGAGGAACAGCACCTTGGTTCGGGACTGATGATTTGGATTGTTTCTCCCTCTGTCCAGCCCACGTCTTACTGTCCCTAAGCTATTAACGGCATCATCTCTGCAAGTCAGAAAGATCGGTAACACTGTCAAGTCACTGCTGTCTAAGCACTATCCAGCATCACATCAAAACTTTCAGACACTGCGTTCATCAGCTTTACTGAATTTCCATTTGCAGTCATTTAGACTGAGAGCAATATTTTTGTCTAGAAGGCTATGCATGTGTAATCTGTTTAGCAATAGTTTCCTTTCTCCTCTACTTTCTGCCTCTATAGTCTTTAGGAAAGAAGCTATGCTAAGAGTAAGTCTAAGACTACTGCAAACGCAGCCCATACAGATGCCATTCGATCCAACAGGCATTGCCCTGCTGTGCAGAAAAGCACGAGTTTCTTGTTTCTTGTAGTGTTTTCTGTGTTATTGTTAATGATTAAAGCAGTTCTGAAAGTAAACATCTGTAATTGTTCCAGATACACGATGACATTTGTTGCATAAACTGGTTTTAATTATTTTGTGGCCATGAATCTTTTTCTTAAATCCAGGACAGTGGTTTCATAAACAAGGAACTAATCCAATAGCCAAAAGCAAAACACACCCAAACATTTCCCTAACTTTCCTAGCTAAGTTGAGATAAACAACATCATTGAAATTTTCAGAACAGATATTATTTTATCTTTGTAGACAAACATTTTTCTTGCTATTATTTTCAAAGCAAAATTAATGCAGACTGAACTTCAAAATAGCTGCCTATTTCAGTGGTTTCAGATTGAAAAATGATCATTTTAAGCTACTAAAAGAAAGAGTATGCTGAAAAATTTTAAATGGAAACATTTGAGCTGCACACACTAGAAAAGGTTTCATTTAAATTAGGAAATTAGAGTACAGAGTGTTGCAGATTTTGACTCATTGTTTCAAAGTGAGGATTAACAGCAGGCTAATACCTACAGTTCAACAAACATATACAAACTACAAAACAAGGGTAAACAGTATAGAACACGAATAGCATTCACTAGAGCACAGAAGCATTACACTAAGTATTTCTTTTCCTTCAGAAGTACTTAACGTCTAGGACTTACGAAATATTCTTTATTCACAGACTTAAAAATATGCAACAATTAAAATACTTAATTCAGAAAGAACACAGTACGGAAATATCCTTACCAAATAGAGCAGAAAGGTGTGGAGACCTGTTCCAAGTCCAACAGAGGACAGAATGCCTAATCCTACCCAGTAGGCACACCAGAAGAACTTTTTCTCCATATACCGCACATACTGAAAAAGAAAAGTCACAAAAGAGGGAAAAAAAGTAAGCAAGAATGGTGATATCTCTTAGGGGAGAAAGTTAAAGCTACAAACTAATGTAAATAGTCATCTGGATTACAATAACTGAAAGAGAATCCTAGATTTGCAATTTATTATTAATCCTTCTATTTGTAATTTATTACAATTACAGCACAGACATGTACAGAAAACAGCGCACTTTCAAAAGAAAAGCCCACACACTTTAGAATCAGCAAGTTTTGAAGAGGATAGATGAAAAATTCAGGTTCAATAGCACGGAGCTGAAATCCAGAACAGGCATACTAGGTGTAAGAGTGAGCAGCAAACCCCAGACAGCGCCTGCTGGAGCCCAAGCAGCAAGCAGGCAACTCAGGGAATTGCCTGAACAGATTAAATAAATGAATATAATTAGCTGCACTCTCAGTTACTCAGTTGAATGTTTTATCTTGGACCAGTAACCAGGTTTGTTACTTTTAAGAAAAGATTAAAATGCTGGTTTTGTGTTGCACACATAAATAAGGCGACATGGGAAAGTCACAGCAAATTCTGGACATAAAAAGTCCAGTTGGGTACACTGGAGAAACGGGAAGCAGTATCTCTCTCTCACTGCCACAACAGCAATACCAACAGGATGAGCCAGACCATCAACTTGTCTGTACCACAGCCCCAAGAAGAGGTACCGTTTTATAGCACCCATGGACCAACAGCACCAAGAGGAAGTTTACCAGTCTTAATCAGGCTTCAACCTGCCAGAGTATAAAAAGGTCCTGAAAATGCCAAGTGAAAACCACAAATATACTTCACTATTCTTTGTATGGTTTTGGAAGAAAGTGGCTCATATTCAAGTATACACCGATGGTACACGGAGATAGGTAGAGGCACTAGCAGGACACCGACTTTAGAGAAGGAGGTCTGGAGGAAAGGGGATGGACAGGTATCTGCTGGCACACATGACTAAGACCCCCCCAGAACAGAGAGGTCCCAGCAGTGGTCACACACCCCTCACCAGTCCCAGAGGCAGAGGTTTGTTCCCAGCAGGCTCAAGGAAACCTCTTGAGCAGCACTGTCCTGCCAAGCCTTGGTGCAGTGGAGGCCCAGCAGCCAGCTCAGGGGCTCCTCAACACCAGTTTGCAAGAGCCATCTAGTGGCAAACGTTGAGTGCATCAAGCTCTGGCCTTCATGCTGACAAGGCCACCAACCAGGGCAGTTTTTAATGAAGCGAGTACCTGTCCATCAGGAATGGGGCACCGATTTACCATGTACCAACTTGCTCTGTGTGTAAGTGCTTAGGTCTCAAGCATGGGATTGCGTGAGCAAGAACGCAATGAGCTGAAGCAACTCATTTCACTGCATTTCAAGACCATCCTGGGAAGCCAGGACTCCTGTTCCAGACCTGCACGTCCCTCAGGCAGCCAGACACAGCACAGCAGTATGGATGTCAGCAAGTTCTCTGAAACTGGGAACCTGCTGATTTCAGAGTCAGCACGGTAAGAAGATTCAGTTGCACAAGGAAATACTCTGCAGAGTTCAAAAGCTGTCTGCCCTCAGGGAAAATCTGAAACTCTAAGAGAAATGGGGAGGGGAAAGGTGTAGACAACACCATCACCTTATGCTTAAGCAACAGCTTACACTTCAAGTGATGCAAAAGCATCAGTCTTCACATACACCAAAGCACAAAAGTTTTTAAACAACCATTTGAAAACAATGGGGGTATGAGAAGCATCGCAGAACCAGATTTGAACCATGAAACCATTTTATGTCTAAATATATGCCTATCCTAGCTGGTCAGGAGACCCTTACATAGAAGCAGAAGAAACATTTCTTGGGAACCACAAAGTTCTATTATGACTCAGTTTAACATTATATCTCAAAAGCTTGCACCACTATTAAAAGCTGGCTAACAGCAGACGTGAAGGAGTGCTGCAGCATCAGAGTTGAGCTTATTCAGGAACGGATGAGAAGAGGAACACCTACAGATGCAACAGAATAGATCAAACGATACAGCTGATCGTTCCGCATCTCTAAAACGCGACTCATCCACACACAATAGAGAGGAGTCGTGACATGAGAAACAAATATCCTTAGCGAGTAGGAGTTCAAAAGAGACATTACAATTTCATGAGGACCCCATTCAATTCGCAGTACATCTACTTTAGCACAGGGACAGGAAGTATTAGTCACTAAGGAAAGTAACTTGAAAACCTCATACCTGTTGATGTGTTCCTTCAATGTAATACGTAGCTGTAAGCACTGCAAGCATCAGTAAAAAAGACACCAAGATACTTCGCCGATGCCACAATCTTAAAAGACAAATGGCAATTAGGGTTTTTCATAATTTAGCATGCATTTCAAAGTAACATATTTATCCCTATAGACTGGGTCTGCGTGGATGTAGTCAGCAGGGAGAACGGCAGCTGAAAAGTTTGCTATTATAAGAGGATAAACCTCCCAAGAAAATATCTGGGGAGCCTTTACTCTTTATGGAAAAATCTCAGCTTCACTGTCATGTGAGATCAAAGTTCAGCCATGCGTTTTTGTTTTGGGGTTTTTTTTGTTTGGTTGTTTTTTTTAAAGAAAAACAAAGTAACCTTCTGAAAGCAAACACAATCTGAAAACAAATATTCAGCTTCTGCAGCCAAAACAGTCTCAAACACGGGGCCATCAACAACACTGATGGTTAAGCAAAGTGCAAAGCAGGCACTGGCCGTGGGCAAGGGAAGAGCTGTGGGTGGAATACAGAAGTGCTAATTTCAGACTCTGTGCTGGTGGCTAGAACCACAGCGACAGTAAGAGGAACAAATCTTTACACTATTTTGGTTCCCCTGATCTTACTGAAATTAATGTATCTCATAACAGCTCAGAGTTTAATAAATACATTTTAGCCAATTATGAAGCATTAGGAAGCTACTACAGTAAAGGGAGAAAAGTGTTTTCCTATGTAATTTGTTACTCAATTACTTTTGAGCTGTTTAGTTTTACGTACGCATTCTGCTTGATGGGTATGCGGCCACACACAGTAGATTAGCAAATACATTTTCTAGGAAATGCTATTATACTGTCACCTAACGATATAAAAAAGCATCACTTAAAAATCTGACATGAAATAGCAAACTATGAACATAACTTATTTATTCAGACAGACAGAAAAAGAAATATGAGACATGGTACAGGAAAACACTAACAAATGTTTCAGATTAAGCAAGCTAAAAAAAGTCACTAACTTTCTTTTAATTTTAAAATAATTTGTGCTGCTTATATTAGTATGACAATTGAATTTCCAAGTGATTGTCATCATCTGAAACCACAATTTACTCAAGTGGAACACAGGAGATCATTAAAAGTCAACCTGAGGTCTCAGTAGCTTATAATAGTCAGTGTTATTTTCTCTAAAGATATTGTCATGCTAGTGCTAGACAACATAAACGTGCTGCACAACAGACGATGTGAGTGCTATCTGTAACAGAATTTGATGTCTAGGAAGCCAGGTAATAGCTTAAAATAAGACCTCAAATGTTATTTCTGCTGGGTTTAAATAAACGCTTGGAAGTTGTCAGAAATGGCTAACGTAAGACCCAACAAAACAGTTCTCAAATAAACAATTCCCAATGATAGTTGAAAGCAGGCACATAGTAAAATAAATAGGTTTAAGATTGTGGGGTGTGGAGGGGTGTAAAAGGGAATTAAGACTACACTACGTAAACCTGGTATTTTTCACACAAATAAATTTCAGAAGATCAAAATGGAAAACAGAAGTTTCTCTCAGTGGACCTTATGTGTCGTCAGCACCTCAAACCTACCCCAGAAGGGTCAATGAGCATAGCCCGTTATCACCAATGTCGGCTCACTCTGCAAAGGAGCAGTCCAACAGCTAGGAGCACCCAAGGTGATATTAGATCCTGTCTTCTCACTGGGAAAATGATTGTAATCTCAGTCCCAAACACAAGAGATTCCAGTTACCAACACAAGCACTAGGATGGCTACTACTCTTGGATTTTTCAGTTGCCAATTTTACTCATGTTTGCCTTTTGGCACTCCAAACCCTCTCAAGCCTAGTGCGTTAAGAAATAGCTACGATTTTCAGCATTAGCAGGGGATGTTCAGGCTGCTACTTGCAAATTTTCTAACTGGAATAAAAGCCCATTTTATCCAGTGTGTAAATAATGCTTAGGGAAAGTGCTTTAATAAATCATTTCCTGCTGTGAAAGGGAACACGTAGCTTAGAAGCAAAGTCCTCTTTGCGGCATCGTAAACATCACTCCAAGTTCCACGTAACCCTGAACCCTGCCCTAGCTGAGTTCCTGGAAGATCGTTCAGCAATGCTAACACATACATTCATAGATCAGTACTTAACACTGCAGTCGTAAGTACAATAACTCTTGCCTTAAGGATCCCTAAACACTATCCTACCCCTTCAAACTGGGATACTCAACTCTTCAGAAAAGGACTTTGCAGTTTTCTTCCATTAACACCTTACTGTATTTACACTTATGTAATTTAGGCAGAGGGTCTGGGTACACAGCTAGAAATGTGGTATGTTCCAGTAGCCAGCTTTAAATACAAAAATAAATGTTTTCCGAAAGAAGAATTTTAAAGTTGTGAATCATCAGGGAAAGTGAGATGTCAGAATGACCTACTGAATCAGAGCATGGGTTTCCCCAGAATGCTTAGTAGAAGTTAAAGAAAGGATCTTTACTTTATGGTCCATTCCTTCAAGTTTATTAGAGTTTCCAGGAAAAAATACTGCAAGGTAACAAGCGGTTGTTTCCAGAGAACAATATTCAACCTCTCTTCTCGGTCCCTTCGCTTCCGTTCACTCAACAAAGAGGAATCTGCAAATGGAAAGCAACAGAAATGTAAAAGCACAGGCTGACAGTTCAGATTCTGTCCCACTCAAAAATATATTTACTTTTTTTTTTCTTTGTTAGGAAGTTGATGTGAGCTCCCAGTCACCTTTTCTACTCATAACAAAACATTTGCTCCAAGTGCATCAGAAATCAGGTGACCTCCAGCAAAGGAAATATGGTAGCTGACAACCATTCAAGAATCTAATTGGCCCAGGGTGCAAAAAGTCTGGCATAGCTATTAGCCTTTATGCAAGGTACTACACTACTAGTTACAAATCAGCTGATAGATTAGGTCAAACACAACTCTATCGCCCGCTAGAGAGACCACATTTCACTTTGAACTTTTGAATTTGATTCTCTTCCAAAGCTATTCTCAGACTTCTCCAATCGAACTAGATTGAATTACATGTGCTCTTTATACACTCCAGTCCCCGTGTAACTGGATAATAGCATCTACCCTCCCAGTCAGGATCCTCCGGCTGTGGTAAACCTTGCCACGCTGTTCAGCTTCTCCCAAATGAGCCCAGCAGACAGGAAGTGCTCCCATGAAAAGGACCTGTTTTCATACCACGGTCCTTCGCTGGACCGACACAATACATTTGGTTGCATTTAACTGCAGTGATTTGGTTATGATGCAGAGCTCAACACTAGTGTAGCAACAGTAGTCAGCTGTACACTACTTAACACAGTAGTCACTGTACACTACCATACAAGTACAGAAAAAAGGTTCTTCCAATAAATGTGTTATTTTGTGTTTACAATACAGTCAAGGTTAATAAAAACCCTAGCTATTTTTTGGATATGAATGGCTTGTTCAAAAGTCTTCAAACTAATGAGCGGTAATAATTTCTAAACTGTTAAAGAAAATGAATTCTGAAATAAGAGAAAAAATAGTATCACAAAACAATGGAAAAAATAAACAAAAGTAATTCTTGTATCCAAACAGACACCAAACTTGTTTAAACATCACCTACTACACAAAGTCAAAACATATGTGTTCTGTTTTGTACACATTTAAAGCACTGCAATAATATTCATAAATTTTAAATTTGTAAAAAGCTGTTGCATTTAAAATATTAATCTAATCTGAATCCCCAGCATATTGTAACTCAAGATGTATTATTTCAGTCTTATTCCAGTAATTGAAACATGCTGCCTTATCAGATGCTAATATTTACATAGAAATTGCATACCTCATTAGTCACATACCCCATTTACTTTTGTATTCTTTAGCTGTAAGCATCAGTTGCTTTAGATGAACTAACAGAAATCCGACATCGGCAAATACTGGATAACGTCCACATTTCCTCAGAGTTACAGAATGATTTAAACATTTAAGTAAAAGGCTTTGATTTGTTCCATACATACACACATACAGTTCCTCTTTAAATCTTGCTGCATTCATTGCATTAAGAATTACTATTCTCTATTTTTTCACTCACTATGTCTAATAAAAATGCTCCAACCTTGTTTTTTGTAACTTTGTTTTTAGTAGAGGTCATAAAAGACAATGGTGTAAGACTGC
The DNA here is from genome assembly GCA_008921705.1 of Burhinus oedicnemus. Lineage (NCBI taxonomy): Eukaryota > Metazoa > Chordata > Aves > Charadriiformes > Burhinidae > Burhinus > Burhinus oedicnemus. Next base: position 381,276 of record VFFE01006875.1, read on the forward strand.
ATACAACTTGAGAAATCACTTGGTTACAAAACTTAATTAAATATGGAACTGGCACACTCAAAGCTGACAGGAAGCAAACTAAAATGATTATCATTTCCATGCTATACTAAACAGCACAGATAATACAGTGACACAAGGCTCTTCATGAAATGTCCTCAGGTTATTTTTCATGAGTCCTAAATACTAACCCAAACCTACTTCAGACATACCAGTAGGAAAAACAGAGGCAAGGCAAGAGATTGAGTAGTTAACTGTTTTGTTAGTAATTTATCATTGAAACTGAAAAATTATAGTGAAGCTAAATGTCAGCAGAAAAGCCAGAAATCGGGAGACTAATAACTGGATTTCTCCCAGAGTAAACCAGATTTTTATTACCAAGTACTAACTTTTCAGTGCCAAAGGGTGGGGCTATATAGCCTGACTGCTACAGCTACATATTTGCCAACAGAGTTTAGTTTTTTAGCTCAGTCCTGTTGCAGCCCCTGTTGGTACCAAAGTCAGCTTTATAGGGCTCACGCATATGAACTACAGAGTAAGTACCTGGGAGGGCGAATAGGGGATAACAGAAAACTGAATGGAAATACACAGCATAAAACTATTCTGTGGCTTTACAATACATAAATCCTCTAGACTTCGGGTTTAGAGGTGACTGAAGTTTCCAAGGTTGATTGACTGAGGCACTTTGCATTATGTGGGCATAAAGCGCACCAACATAAATTCCTTTTGAGTATCGTGCTGGCCGTTTTACGCACCAAGCTGACCAGCTGAGAATATTAAGTCATTCTCCACCTACCTGTAAAGTTTCCATTGTGCTGTTCTTTGATCATTCCTATGCGTCTCTGGTCACAATCTGTTCCATTCTCTGCCATTTCATAGATCAGTCACGTATGGGGATCTAATAGCAGAACAAAACCAAAAAGCATAATGTCTCGATTTCTGGTTATGAAGGCTCCATTTACTCCATAGTCAAAGGATACAGGCAAGCATCCAGCAGTTCTCCAAATCCAAATTGCAGTTATCCTGCATTACACCATAAAAAGGAGAAAGTGATTCAAGTCCCACAATGACAAAGATTAAAACATTTCCACCTACCTAAATCTAAATTTTTCACTTAAATGACAAAACTCTTCTCACTTCTAACAGCTGAACAAAACCTTGTTAAACAATCCCTTCTACTAATCAGCCCACTGTTTGGGCTCCAGAAGCAGCAGAGCTTCATGCAAACCTCAGTTCAATCCCGAGAGAGAGGCGCTTAAGATTTGATTCGCGTATTAGAAAGCATCTATTCTGGCACTAAGCTTCCAGGTAGTTAGCATGCAAATAGACCTCAAAAACCTCACAGCCTAAAAAAAAAAATAAATAGCTCTTTATATGGTAACTAAGATACAGAACTGCATCTCATGTTTTGCAGTTTGATATCTCTAAACCAGAAAAGGTAAACTCTTCAGAGCTCTCTGATGGAAAGCTTTTTTGAAAAGTGTACATTCTGTCTGCTAGTTTCGCCTCTCTCTAGTGAGATCAGCCTTAAACAGTCCAAAAGAAGAGCTGTGGCTTTCCTTATCCAGGAGAGTAAATAGTGCAATAATTGGAAGCCAGCATAAATCACAATGTTGCAAGAGCTTTTTTTTTTTCTTTTCCTTAAAAAAAAAACCCAACAAACTAAACCTGAACAGCTGACAATTCTTATGCAATCAAACACAAAGAAAGCAGCCAGTCAGAGTCCTTGCTTTAAAAATCTTCTCTTGAATCTTAGAACAGTTTCTGGAATTTTGTTTTGGAGAAAGAGTTCCACAAAGCTAAAGCATCTTATTTGCATTGCATTTCTCCTTGTAAGCAAACATGATTTACAGTTTTTGATATGCTGCTTTTGTTGGAAAGTAGTGCAATATCAAAATGACAGGTTATATAAAACTGTCCAGTGGAGGAAATTAAAGTTTTACAGAAAAAATACTTCCTATTTGATTTATGTTAGGCTTAAGAGCCAAGCAGCAACTCAGGTTTGGTAAACAGCATTGAGATCGCCCCTTTGATTCAGACTGCAATAATTTTGTCAATTTTTTTAATAAAATGTTAAAAGATTTCAGATACTGTGTTTAATATTTCCAGGATTTCACAGGTCAGTTTTAGACAGATCTTCTTCTGAACAGGTACAAGTCTTGTGCATTACTTGTAATACAGATAAAATTGCTAGCTAGAATGTGATTATTAAAGGGGTTTTACTTAAAACCCAATAGTCAAAAGCATCAAGGTCTCCTTCTTGAAGGAGTCCCTCCTCTAACACCTCCTTCCTGAAATGAAATGCACAGAAATTGAAACCTATCTAGTTAAACAAACCATCAGAAAGTAATCTCTTGCATGTTACAGTTTTTATTCATTGAAACTTGGGCCCCAAGAATACCCAAATCACCAAGAAAATTAATAAAACAGCCTCACAAAAGTTTGCATCTGAAAAATGCTGAAGGGCCCCATAGTCAGCCAAGGGCAACAGAGACTGACCTGCTGCAGTAAGAGCTCTACAGCATCATTCTGCAGTCACTTGCCATCAAAGGTTTGCTCTGAACTGCCGGTCAAACACCAGAGAAATGTGAGCCTGTTCCTCTCCTCAGATGAGTTTTATAGCAGCCGGACACTCTGGAAGTCAGGGGAGTTACACCAGTTGAGGATAACCAGCCAGTTGCTACGGTGATACAAGGATCAAATGTTTAGCCATCTCCTAATATCATTAGGACAGTAAGTCCCTGTAGATGGAGGAGTGTTTTGTTTCTACTGACTGCACTTGCTCACAGTGCTCTTATTTTTTATATATATAAATACGTATTTATATACAAAGGCCAGGTTGGATGGGGCTTTGAACAACCTGGTCTAGTGGAAGGTGTCCCTGCCCATGGCAGACAGGGTGGAACTAGATGGTCTTTAAGGTCCCTTCCATTCTAAACCATTCTATGATACATATACAATATAAGCTTATACACACACATACATATGTATATCACACACACGTGTTACACACATTTACACACAAAAAGCTCAAATTGCAGAGGGGAATATTTAAATTGGGCATCCACAGTTAGAAAGCCTGACGTTCACAGAAAGCTGCTTAGGAAGCAAAAGCCATCAGAGCCATTCTGCACGCAGCCACACTAAAAAAAGTGTTCTGGTTTAGGGAACTTCAGTCACATTTTGTTGGCTTAAATATAACAAACATGAAAACAAAACAAAGAAAAAAAAAACTTAAGCGGAAGCCACATGTTCCTCATCTTGAAACTCATCTTTTTTCCTTGTGCAAATCCAGCCTTCAGATTGAAGTCTCAATTGGTTTGGTCTCTGCTCAGCTTAATTACATTCCAAGAAAGTTAATTTACTGTAATACAAACTGCTTGCCATGTTTGATGCTAAAACCTACGCTATGCACAACACTCCCTCTCCATGAACTGAATTCCACTGCAATCCGTTAAACATCTTACTGGCACATAAAAATCATCAGTCTCTAGGGATCTCAGGCGCAGTGTTACGGACATATTATAGCTTTCACAAACTCATCTAACAGAGCCAGTTTTACCCTGCCTGCTTGGAAAGGACTAATCTGGGATTAGCTTTGCATAACGCTACCTCAAGCACACAAGTCAACATTTACAGCAAAGCAGATAAATAATCCCCTTGCACACTTCTGTGGGGCAAATACTTGTTAAGAAGGTCTTAAAGTTCAATCATGCTGCAGAAAAGCCCTAAAAACTTGTATTTACAAATACAGTTGACTAGGAGATTCGGTACCTATTACATGGCAAGTCCGAAGGGGCTGCAATTCAGAAACCAAACCCTTACTGGTTTTAGAAAAAAACTCCTTGGTTTACCGAAGTCTAATTATACTTGAAGGATCTTAGGAGAAGGAGCTGGAGAATGTGCATCCAGAAAGCTCAGCTCTCTGACCTATTGCTCTGTTTGACGCCTGTTAGAATCACTAGTCCTGCACTAATGTCTCCCCATGGAGATTAATTGGAGAGGGAGTCTGAACCAAAATGGAGTTACCCTTCATTAACTGAGTCCACATCCTCGAGTCTACACCAAATCCATGAGAGCTCACCACAGGAAATTAAATTCTGTCTGCTAAACAGAACTTCACTTCTTATGAATGCTGAAAAAGACAAGAGTCCATATCTAAAAATAAATTTGCCTAATGCATTGAGTAGTTACCAGCAAACATAAAAATAAACTATTTAAAAGAGTGAGAAAAACAACTTTGAACAGTTTTTGTATCAGAGTCGCTTAGATCATTCGCTAGAGCTGTGCTTATACAAGAACCTCTTTGTAGGGCTGAACAAATAGCCCACAATACACTATTCAGCTTCAGTGAAATCCATAACGTTAAGCACAAAAAGACAATTATTGCCAGTCAAAATGTAAATTGGTCAACAAAAAGGGCTTACGGTAACTGTGACTGGCACTTCACAGCATAAGTGAGACAAAGCAAAACAAGCTATTAGAGCATGAGAACATAACAAAATTAGGCACCGCAATCTCTGCACTCAGAAAAAAGGACAAAAGTCTCTTCTTTCTGAAGCTCTGGGGAGGCTGCTGAAGCACCCAAGTGTTGGGTGCACTTACGTAAAAGGAAACAGTTTAAGACAAGGCAGCTGGGTGCTTGCACTCTCACTTGGAGGAGGAGAATGTGGACTCACATTCCATACTAAGGATTTTTTGCGGACTCCTTTCCAATGTACTGGAATAAGGAAGCTGTTAAACTATTTTAATAATCTCCCTGCTTTCACAGACATTGTTTGAATCACTAATTCTTACCACTTCTTACTTAATGAGACCCTGGAATCCCGACACTCATCCTCAAAGTAACTTGTCATGCAGCTGCTAGAACCAGATTTATAGCTTAGACCATTTCACTGATGTTTTCTCCCAGCCACCTTAGCAACAAACCATTTTCATCTTTTGTCATTTCTTGCATTTTAACCCATACGCTCCGATCCTGCCGGTATCCTGCTTCTTCTTTCTCCTCAACTTCTCTGATAACCATTCCTTCTTCTTTATCTACATCACTGTTCTTCAATTACAATAAAGAGAACAAAAGATTAAAAACCAAACTTTCACAGGTGGATAAGTAATTGCAGCTTTACACGTCTGTAATCCGGTTTTGTTTCAGTCATCAAATGCTCTCCATAGGCAACAATTTACACAGGGAATAAGTTAACAGTTTCTTGGCAAAGCAACAGTTTGGAGAGCATTTTCCCTCAAAAGTCAAAGACTGCCTGGCACAGGAACAAATTCAGGTAAAGGATGAGATCAGTCTTGAAGTGAAACATTACATACCCTTTCAGCTCTGTACAACTACGTCACTCTTCACTACTTCTTCTGTATTTGAAGGCAGTGGAACAGACAACTATGTCCTCAGCTCTGTAGACATTCAAGACCAAAGCGACTGCTCTTCCAAACCTTCTGTCCCTACAGAGTAAGATAATGCTGTTCATCATGTGACACAAAACTGACACAGTCCCTAACTTGAAGGTTAATAACTTTCCTAAAGATGACAGAAAATAGAAAAAGTAACTGCTTGATTTTTTTTTCCAGTCCTTTAACACTCATGGGAAGCATTCAATTAAAATAAATTAGGACACAGCTGAAAGACGTTCAAAATCTCCATAGATTTAGCTATAATGGGTTACTTTGATATGAGTGCATTTATTCCCGTACTAAAAATGTTTTTCTAACTAAAATAGTTTAATCCCTCAAAGGAAAAATAATTCAGTTAAAGACCACAGGTTTCCGTTTTGTGGGTTATGCCTCTGTACACCAGACCTATTTTCCAATTCCTAGCCAAATACTGTTTCAAAAAAGTCATCTTACAATTCAGAGTTAAACTTTTCAGTTTTCCAAAAGACTTTGGGACATCTTTTAGGAAAGAATGATTTAATATCGTTGTAACATGAGTTTCAGGGATGCTGCACATTTTCTTTCGAGGTTACGAAAAATTCTGTCCCTGCCGTTAAGGCGACATATATTAAACTGTTCTCCCTGGTGGATTTTCTCAGGTGAAACATGAATATTGATGGTTGCCTGTGTAGATCCAGCAATAGAATCAGGTGCTATAATAATGCAGCAGTCTTTACACAATATATACATGAAAAGGCCTGGGAGATGGTAGGAAAGACAAAGTTCAGGTTGTTCAGGGCTTTGCAAGTGATGACCAGCTGAAGCTTCAAAAAAAAAAAAAGGTTTAAATAAAAAAAAGGAAATTGAAATAACTGGGAACGTGAACATTATCAGTGTAGCATCTCATGCTACAATGCCAATCACAGATCAGTTCTGTGCGCCTTACGCTGGCAGGAGGCAGCAAGCCTGGGGTGCAGGTCACAGCTCACACAATGAGACTGCTCCTCTGCTGAGCGGGACAACGCTCGAGCAGCTGCTGAGAAACCCACTTCAAGGTTATCAGAGAGGGTGAAATACGCTGCTGAGAGAGTGACCTGAGGAGATCACAGGAAACCTCCTTAGTGTTACTGCTGTGCTGCTATGTGAACTTCAGCTTCCCAAGCATCCAGCTCAACCGTATCCAGATTTTGAACACGACAGCATTAAAACACTCTGTACTTCCCGGCCTCTCTCAAACAGGGATTCAGTGACAAGTACTACCACAGCGCTGATCAGTGCCACAATAACATACCCCTTGGGGAGGGCACAGCACGTATGCCCAAGCAGCCCTTTCACCAAAACAGATGATTTGGAAAGACTGATCGAGCAGAGATAAAAGCTTTGGAAAGAAGGGACCCATGACATTGGAAAAAAGACCGTAATTTAATATTCAGGTGACTAAACAGACACAGTATCTTTCAAATCCTCAGGTCCAGGGGGCTATGCAGAAATCCATGTGTATGCTATCTGGCAAGATGTTTGTCTCACAGCCCTCAAACTGCATTCTGCATTCAGAAGGTGGCAGTCAAGCTCTCCGCCATCAGCCTCCCTATGCTTCCAAAAAGCACAGAGGAAAGAAAGGTCACAGGGATTGTCACAAGACGATAACGCATCTTGCACAAAAAAGGCCGGCTAAAATGTAACTAGGAAAGAACAAAGAGTTAGAAAAATAAGAGTATAAATGCAGCCTTAAGAATTGCCACTGCTGACTCCTCCAGCAGCTGGTGGAAAGTGCAGGTTTGGTAGGAACTTTGCCTTTATCCTATCTTGTAAGTGCTGGGAGACTGTTTTCCCACAAGAAGATGCTTAAACCTGCCCAGCCATTATATCCAGAGTGCTTCTTCTCTAAGGAGAGGTACAGCAGAGATGAAAGGGAATGAACAGAAGTACCTAACAAACCCCACAGAAAACAGTAGCTGAAACATGCTCCTGAGTTGACGACTTCTGCTTTTCATAGACATTAACAGTCTCTAACTGGAACCAGTTCAGGATACACTATGGCCGCCTTGGCCATTCAATGAGAATACACTGCCCATACAAGGGCAAATCACAGAGCCTAATTCTGAGTTTTTTAAGAGAGAAGAATATTCTATTAACAAGTTTGAAATACACTGAACAACCACCTGCCTCACTAGTAACATCTTACTGTCTCCTGGGGCCATCTGGTCAGTGCGGCACCAAAACCAGCAAGGTGCTGCCCCATGACTGTGGCTGCAACCTGCTACAGGAATACAAAAAGCTTAGTGTTGCAACACCTTCAAGGCTGTGCCCTTCGTTCTCATGGAATAGCAAAGTCCGTCCAACTCTTACTTCTCCACAAGTAACAGAAGTTAAAGTTCTAACCTTCAGATAATGTGTTTCCCATCACGATTATACTGGAAAAACTGGCCTACTCCTACTCTACATCAGGGGTAATAGTTTTTTGTTTTGTTCTAAAACCAAAGCTTGTTAAGAAATAAGAGATCTCAAAATATGCACTAACTACACAGAAAATTCTAAGGAGAGGTATTCACAAGATGTAGTCAGAGTTATGACATTCAAAAGATATTCAAAGGCAACCACAGGAAAAAAGCTTTAAGGTGGAAATAGTGCAGACATACCAGCTAAGTGGCTTGCTCGCAGTATACTCACCTTCCTCATGGCCACTACCCACTTAAAAGCTACTAAGTCTCCTCCTACCCTGTTCCACAGAAATTACAAGTACTGTTGATTTCAGCTGTTAAGTAGGACAAGAAGCTTAGCTGAAATTAATAGGTAGCACTCACCTCCCATTGCACAACTGGAAACATGTTTTTTCAAACTCTCATATGAAAACATGGGATGAAGCAATCGTTACAACTGTCACTTATGATCAATAAGGAACAAAGAAAAGTCCGTTCCACGCAGCAGAAATAATGGATTGAAAGAAAAAGGACTGACATAATGAAGCCCATTTCAATAGGCAAATTAATGCCTTAAGAAGAGCATATATATATGTAAGTTAAGATGGTATAAAGCACGAGAACCCCCAGTAGAGCTATCTGGCAGGAACTGGGGTGATACAACCTTAGAAGAGCAGAAGTCCTAACAGTAAAACTGTACTAAAAGGCACTGCTCAGACAAAATTCATATATGTCAAGGCATAAAAGAATAATATTACACTCTGTCCACCTCAGAGTGCTCAACCCCTATTATTAACATTAACTAAACCAGGATACACACTTGTTGGTAAGCACTGCCTCACACAGCAGAGAAAACAAGGCCAGGAGAGAACTCTGATGAAATGTCATACGAGGAGTTCAAAGGCGTAACCTGGATTCACAGCCACTATCAAACAAACTTACTAACCCTTCCCTCAGGTCACCTAAATGACTTGCCAAACACCTCAGAGGCTGAGATGGAACTCAAAAAAAAATGGAACAAAATGGGAATATTACTGCTTTATTACTTTCTGTAATGACTAGATGACGTTGGCCAGAGAACTAAAAACCAGACAAACACATCCAGGTGCTTAACTTCAGTCAACGGAAATGAGACATTGAGAGTCTTCACAGATTTGGGCCTAATTCCCCAAGTCCCTAAGACAAGCCACAGTCTCCGCAAACAAAGACAGTCGGTGCGATGCAGGGGATGCAGTTTGCAACCCAGCTAGGAAAGCACAGTACATTTCTACTGGAGAAGCAGCCAAAGACTATCGGTATCCAACTCTTTGCTGCTGGAAGGATGAATTTCTCACTGTGTCATCAGGCACCGTCCCTTGGGCCAAAGCAGGGCCAGTCTATCATGCAGTTTCCAGGGTTTTGTCCAGCGGGACGTGAAGCGTCCCGAGCAGAGCCGGTCTCCGGTGGGAGGGGGATGGATTAGCAGCAGCACAGCTCTCCCGCCGCACTTCCAGCCGCTCGGGGACGGCTCCTTCCCCTCCTCACCTCCTTCACCCTTGCAAAGCTCAGGCTGCGGTCGCCTCCCGGTTACCCCGCACGCAGTTCCCCCACGCCGCCGGGCCCCTCCCGCCGCCCCTCCCGGCCCCAGACCCGCCCAACACCGCCTGGGCCGTCGCTGGGTCACACTGCCCCGGGTCGCTGGCGGCTCTTCCGACCCCCGCCGCCCCGCGGCCAGACCTCCCGCCACCAGCGCAGCCCGCTCCAGCCTCACCGTGGAGATGGGAAGGGGTGGGGGGATGAGGGGACGCGACCCTACGCCGGGGCGGCTGTAAGGGGAGCGGCGCCGAGGCTGGTGCTGAGGGGGCGGGATGGGGGAAGGCGGCAGGTGCCGCTCAGGGGACGGCGGCGCGGACCCCCACCCGCTGAGGAAGGCTCTGAGGCCACCGAGCCCCGGCCCGGCCCGCAGCCCCACACTCACCCCGCTCCGCGCCGGTGTCTCCCGCTGGGCCCGGGCCAACCCGGAAGTAGGGGCGGGACCAAGTCCTCCACTTCCCGCCCACCGGTACGCGTCACTTCCCGCGCGCCTCATGCCCAGCCCCTTTCTCCCTCACGGACCGTGGCCGGCGGTCAGCCCTCCTCCCGCCCCTCGGTTGAACACGCTGGTGGCGTCACTTCCGGGCGACGGCAGGGCGGCAGCGGCTTGGCGGGCGCGCGGCAGGTAAGCGGGGTGAGGGAGGCCGGCCTGGCCTGGCCCGGCCCGGTTTTTGCCTGCATCTTCCCTCGGGTTCAGTCGTACCCGCCGCCGGCCCGACCGGTGCAGCCGCTTCCCCCGGGGGCTGCCGGTGCGCGGGGCCGCGGCTGCCGCAGCCCTCGGTGGAGCTGGAGGCGGCTCCGGTCCCGCCCGGGCAGCGGCCCTAAAGCGAATTTTGGGTATTAGCTTTGAAACCCCCCACCTTTTTACCGTTTTTCTCAGCATTTTTTGGTGTAACTTTCACACGATTTGCCATTTTTTGTTCTTAGTTCTGCTTCCCGAGTTGAAGCCCGTCACCGGTAGGTTGTGCACCGTCACCGGTGACGAGTTCGCGACGAGAAAGCTGTCGCTGGGAAAGGAGAAGACAGTGCACCAAGGAAGGTGTCTCTGAACATCCTTTCCAAGTGCATGAAGATGGAATTGTTCTTTTTTTTTTTTTTAAAAAAAAAACCCCAAACGTTGTTTGTCTATAGGTAAGCAGGTGCACTCTCCCAAGCTGCAAAATGCTGGAGTGAATTGTTTTTCTCCCTTTTCATAGCCAGTCTCCAAAATCCGCCATGGATTATCTCTCCAAACCCGGGTTCCTCAGTGTCATCGCTGGAGTTGCCTGCGGAGTGTGCCTGGGATGGGGCATTCGCGGGAGGCTTCTGAGACGGCCCCAAGCCGGAATGGCTGCGCCTGCAAACAGCCTGGGGAGCGAAGCTGACGTCATGGGAGAATCTGGGGAGTTCAAGATGGTGCTGATCGTCCGCAATGATTTGAAGATGGGAAAGGGCAAAGTAGCAGCACAGTGTTCCCATGCCGCTGTTTCTGCCTACAAGCAAGTCCAGAGAAGAAATCCTGAACTCCTGAAGCAGTGGGAGTACTGCGGCCAACCGAAAGTGGTCCTCAAAGCTCCTGATGAAGAGACTCTGATCCAGCTCCTGGCTGATGCTAAACACCTCGGACTGACTGTGAGCTTAATACAAGATGCAGGTCGTACTCAGATAGCTCCAGGCTCCCAGACAGTCCTTGGTATTGGACCGGGACCAGCTGATGTAGTAGATAAAGTTTCTGGTCACCTAAAACTCTTCTAAACTGGGAACCAAAGAAATCTGAATGAATATCACTTACCGAAGGGGTAAAATCTAAGTCTTGGGATTTTTCTGTATGTTCTCTCAGTATAAATAAAAACAGCAGGTTTTATAAGAGATTTAAATTTGGAAATAATGAGTTTCTCAAGCTTCTGTATTGTGTTCTAAAGTGGGAAAGAAAATGCTGGGCTCGGTGGAATTGAGGAAAGCAGAGCTGGTGGAATTTTACTACCCATAAGAAAGAACCCAGTATATTTAAGACCCATGCGATTGCTTGAGGATTTTGCACTTTGTCTGGTTTACTGGCTGAATTTGTCCCATGTGCTAGAAGTGACAGGTTCCCCCCACTCTGCCTTACAGGAGGTGTTTTGGTGTGGGTTTTTTTTTTTGTTTGTTTTTTTAAAAAGAGAGAGATCCATTCTTTAGTTCAGAAAGGATTAGCTGCTGAAGCGGTTTAAAATTGCCCCATTCAGCTGGGGGTAGCTGTAGGCAGCTTTCTGCACAAACAGTTGGTAATACAGTAACTGACGCAATAGCTTGTAACTGGTATGAGACTGATCAAGTTAAACAGGCTTTGCGGCCCAGACAGTTGTAGGGAGCAGCTGTATGCCACGCTCCCGGCTGGAGGTGGCGCTGTACCTACTGCACTTGCAGGAATTTGCAGTTTAGCCAATGTACAGGCAGTCACCCTACATAGAAAGCCCGTGTTTTACTTGGGATTAACAAGTCTCCTTGGGTTTAAGGACGTTACTGGACAGAGTTCACATCATGCTGATCATGGCTTATGTAAATTCTACCCTTGCACTCCTCTGTAGCTTTAACACTGCAGAACACTGTACTCTGAAGTAGGTAGACTTCCTACAAGTCAGTTTTGTAACAGCCGTTTTGTGAGAATGCTGCTGTTGAGCACACATCTTGCAGCCTCTCAGCCACATCTTCCTTCTCTTCTCTCTTCTACAACATGTTTCTTAGGAACTCAGCTGGACTTGCGTCCATTGTCAAATTTACAGACCCAGAGGGAATGTCAGAGGGGTTGAAATGCAAGCACAAGCAACTAATAAACACAAAGAACAGAGAAGTTTTTATACTGCACTTCTTATTTAGGCATAATACTTTTACAAAAACCAATGCTACTCACTGCAGACTCTCGAACACACCCTTGAACAAAGACCTACAGCCTGTGGCAGGTTAAGCCCCCCCAGATACCTACAGCCAGCGTTACCCGTGGAACTGGGGCAGTGCTCAGCTGACAGGCTCACACAAGACAACGGTGGAGTCGCAGGAGCAAGTGGGAAGGGGATTCAGCCTCGGAGCTGGAACCTGACACTGGGGAAGGCTCCTGATTAAGGTCCGGAAGCTTCTACAGCTATCACAAGTACAGCCAGTGCTGTAATACTCATTACACTCAAGTATGACAGTATTCATAAAGAAACATTTAAGTCAATTTTATTTGAAGCTAAATATATTTAAGGCAACTTACATACCTAGAACATGATCTCAATTTAACTGACACACCCTACTACAATCCTAATGTATCATCTGATCAAATATGCTGTAGTTGACCATAATGCAGCCAACTATTGAAAAGTGCTATTTTCTTCTCTCTGGCATAATCTTTCTACAGAAAAAGCATTACATTTTCTTGTATTGCCCCTTCAGTGCAAGACACCACTAGCGGTCTCCATTGCTGCTCTCCTACTGGCCCCTCACACCCTTAAATGTACGCACTCGCATGCCCCACACTACTAGCGCTGTAATACTTGGTTCGAGTTCGAAGGTCCTTTTTGAAGACAGTAAAGTGAAGCTACCACTATGCAGCATGTCCACAGTCCAGTAATTTATTTTTAAATTGAGTAATTTCAAATTGCACAAACAAAACTGAACAGCAATATGCTTGAATTCTCTCTTCTGTACACTCAAAACAGTGATCTAAAACACCACAATATCCAACATACACAAACCTCAGGGCAGGGTTAGTAAATACACAGATTGGAATCATGGTGCTCTGTTCCTGAATGGAATGTCCCACAAAAGCACAGGATACAGCACAACATAAGGTCATCTGTTACATATGGAGTGAGCAAAAAGACACTAGCATTTTCTATATGCGTAACTGGAAAAACCTGCATAGGTTAAGGAAAAAAACCAAAAACTTTTACTCATTTTAAGTCAGGCAAGGTTGTCTGTACGCATTTTAAATTCTTTTAGAGCTATGCAATCCAACCATGGTAGGATACGCTGATTAGTGTTGTCTCTTGTCAGCAGTCTTGCAGGGTCAAATACAAGTATCTTCGCTTTAGCTTTCTCCGAATATACAGTGAGACTTAAATGCATTTAGAATAGACAGTACATACTGTAAGCTGCTCACATACAATGAACTTAAGATTCAATATTAGAGTTTAACACTATAGAGTGCAAATCAGAATCTTCACAATAGACTTAATGGTAATAAGCAGTCCTGCAAAAGCCCACTTGAACAAAGTTGTTTAAACTATTCCCCTTTTAAAGTAAAGTCTAAATGACATGGAATGTGAAAAAGATTTAACATAAGTGATTCAAATAGTTTGCGCTAGAAAAAACAGTCCTTCATGAAATAAAGGTTACAAGAACACGAGGCAGAACTCTTGCTTTTCCCTGTTATGAGTTAAAGCGGGGAGGGACGGTGGAGTTTCAGTAAGAAAATACGCTAGCTCCGAACTGACTTGTGCTGCATCTTACATGCTGTACCCAAAGCCAGGCTGCGGTTGCCCATACGGAGGTGCAGTGTAGCCATAGCCAAAAGGTGCTTGTGGAGGAACTGCGACACTGGGTCCTGCTGTCAACATTAGCTGTGGCTGACCTGCAAGACAGAACAGTTTCATTCTTCAGTACTGAGAGTTCAGGCAGCAGAATTCCTGCAACTTCCCTGTAGACAGTTGTAGGTTTAACAGTAAGTCCCTATTGACCCCAGTTTAGGGTCCTCAGGAGCCAGAATGCGTATTTCCCCACAAAACCTCAGGACGACAGAGTAGATGCTAAAAATACTACACTATGAAGTACGCGGACACTGACAGTCTTGAAATCTGGAGCAAGTAGTTTAAATTCTCAGAAATCTGATGAGGAGAGACAAGGGAACAGCTTCCTATTCCTTAGGCACTGAGCTCACCCAGTCCCAGAAGCAGTTTGGCTTTTGAGTAACATTTCGTGTCCCAACTGTGTTAGAAACTTTGCTTCATTTAAGGCCAGAGTCATACGCTACAGTAAGCCTGATGATAAGGCTTGACCCTTGCAGTCCTAATGTACAGAAACACCTTCTAAAACATTCTCATAAGCCACATTCGTTACAGTGGAATAGTTCATTCTGGAGAATTATACCTTGGGTAAGTGTCTGACTTCCCGCTACTTATGATAACAATTTAAGAAGGCAGCCCAATAGTTTGCAGTTTATAATAGCATGTTAGGCCAGGACACGGTTTCCAAACTAGTTTAGCCTTATAGTAGTAATTCAAACACATTAAGAATATTAAGTGTGCATTAAAGACAACTGTTACAAGATGTTTTGCTTTGGAGACCATGTAGATTGGATTACTTGGCACAGAAGTACTCAGAACTAGGTCTTGAAACATCACACCCAGTCCCTTTATGGCTAATATTCCACAATTATTGTACTGCTTCAGGGTGTGGTGACTAGAGATGTCAGCTCCACACTGGAGGCTCCTTTATCACTGGATAGAATTTATATTTGTAACTCTTACTAGAATTAGCAGAATAACCCGGATACAAAAAAAATACCCAAGATAGAAGTAAAGCATGTTGAGCAAGATCCAAACAATGCACTTGCTGGAAGTCTGCAATAGCACAGCTCCTGCACACCTTTTCTTTAGAAAGCATTTTCTTAATGAGCTAGGACAATCTTAAGTCCTGCAGTCCATATTCAATCCTAGCAACAGCAGCAGTAAGTTATCTAGTTATCTAGAGCAGTAAGTTATCTAGTATTTTGGAACACATTCCTTTAAGACTTCATTTCACATGAATAATGTTCTCATTTTTAAGGACATCCTTGGGAAAAACCATGACTAGAGAAGTGTTGTTTTAAAAGCAAAATGTGTTACTGACAACACAGGAACTAAAGCATTACCATAAACAATAGGTTGTGTTTCTGTAGCTTGCTCCTCCTCCTTTCTCAAAGATTCTGATGCATCCAGTTTATCCACCTGGAATTGAGACCAACAGTTAAAAAAACTCCTCTAAAAGAGGTACTTATTCATGGCAGAGAAGTGGAAAAGCCTTAGTGGTATGTTAACACCCATCAAGAAAAGGAGACCATTTACAAGTTAAGATCAATTCAAGTAGCAATGTTGGTACTGGTGCAGTCAAGATTGTCCGTTTCCTGAAAAAAACCCCTAATTGAGGGATTTGTGGAACTACTTTGAAAGCTCACTCCAGGCTGAAGCTTTGTGTGAAAGGTCCCACACGGGACTAGAGCTACTTTGACATCAGTAAGCTCATCAGTCACTGTTGCTCCAACTGCTTCAAACCAACAGCCTTAGGGCACAGACTCAGATTTTAGCACAATGTCAGTTGGAGACCTTGGTGTCATAGCAATTGCTAAGATAATGCCCAGACCTGGAGAAGTTTCCCTGAATATAACATTGAGGCAAAGTAATCTGAGGTTGGTATTTGTATACAGAAGACTGCAATAGCATCCGACATGTCACTTGAGCCTCAGGATTTCACTTTCCAAACCCATTCACTCATGCAATTTAAGTTCAAATGCAGAGAATGCATGTGTATACGACTTGCTTTTTCCACTCTAGAACTGTGTGGCAGTCAGCCTAAACCCACCAATACTCAACTTGTTCGAGCTTAACACAGTAACAAGACAAGACTAGCCAGCTTCACTCTGCTGCACAGCAAGTGCAATTGTGCTGTTAGCCCACCCCTACAGAAAGGCAAGAGAAGAAACTTGTTCTGTAGCTACTAAATCAGATCCAAGGAAACTCAGCATTACTACAGTCTAAGGCAGGCCCTGAAACTAAAACCACAAAGATTCGGTATTGATTTTTTACCTGGGAGATAAGATTTAGAATAAAGTCAGAGACAATCATGCCAATTACTTATTAAGACAGTAAGACCACTCACAAACCATGTTAGTCTTTTGTTTCATTTGTGTCCTTAAAGGAGTTTGAAGACAGGTTTCCTGTACTTACACAGGGTCAGCATTACTTATTCAGCTACACCAACATCCACGGGTCAAACGGTTTTCAGCTCAACTGTACTACATTAGCAAATATTTGCAGGAAGCTCTAACGGCTTTCTTCCGTTTGGTTGTGAATTACAACATGTGTTCCATAAACCTGTTAATTTGTAACCTCAATTAGAGGCATAAATCCAGGAAGTGGCATAAGTCCCAAGCTTTATGAATTCATTCATTGACCGGGCTTTCACGCCAAGCCTTTTTGTTACCTCACACCAGTATCTGGCTTGCTGCTGTCAAAGTGCACAGGAGTGTATGCCAATGCTTCAAGACTCATTTCCAGACACTGTGCTGAGAACTGCACTGGTTTTAACTCAAATAGCATCACACCGAACACAGAAGCACAAGTTTAGAGATGCAAATCCAAGGAGAATGTGCAGAGTTTGCTACTAAGCAGAGGCATTTGGTTTATGCACACATGGAAAGCCTCCAGCCCGGGACACGTCATGTATTTTTAACCCAGTTTTGATGCCTCCCCTCAGAGCTAAACAAATATTTACAATAACAAACACAAGTTTGAAACCAGCCTGCAGGATGGTTCTTATACCACTTGCTTGAGCATCACCAGGTTCAGTACCCTACACACTTGTAGCAAGATTGTTTTAAAGGCTTTTCCACAGGGACTGCAATAAGCTGCAGAGGAAAAGTAACATGCATTCAATGTTATTGTGTTATGTGTGCATGAAAAAGAGGCAAAAGTACTGAAGCAAGAGTGAGGTCTGAAGATGACTGCCATACAGGCTCCCCCCAAAAAAACCACACGCAGCCCACAGCAATGCCTTGTAGCTTAAGGAATAGTGGGATGTAATCGCAATGACTGCTACACATGCGTAGTTTATGCAAACACTGCAGTTCAGTTACCTTTTTTCACACACACGCTTTCTTACTGCCTCACTTACTAGCTGCTGAAGGACCTTACACTACGCATTTTAGTCAGGTTAGCCTTGAGTTCCAGTGGTGTAATTAAAGACATCTTGTCACCAAGAAGCAGTTGGTATATAGTCCATTCTTCAAGCCATTTGTCAGTTTGTTTGCCCTTTGCTCAAGCACATTAATGGAAAACTCACACTAGGGCTGACCTCTGGTCTAAGAGGAATCAGGGTCGTAGTTGTACACAAGCAGAGGGACAGAAACCTTAGAGATTCCCCTTCAGAAGGGCAAAATTGCATAGCAAAAGGCAAGCCTCAGAAAAGCAATACGCATTACCTTTCCCCCCCCTTTTCTTTTTTTAAAATGAGGTAGCAAGAGAAGTTTAATGAAGCTGAAGAGCTTGGAAGGCAGTCTTTTTTCAATAAGATTTACTACAGGAAAGAGAATCACAGGCTTCATCTAATAGCTAAAGTTTTGAGTTGCTACACGAACTAGAGCACCACGTGGATTCCACTAGCACCATAAGAACTGGACACCTGAATGAGGAAGAGTCTCTTCTGAAGCAGCTAGTATCTACTCTGCCTACTGTCAGCACGCATTAGTAATGGTCAAGAGATCAGAAACTGGATCACAGTCCTTCAACTAGCAAATGCCATATTGATTTATGGTTCAGAGACAGTGGTCCAAGACTTATTTCTTATTGTAGGAGGTTCTTCCAGTCAGATTGGCCATCAAATCGTAGCACTTGTCTATCCTTTCAATACCAGGTTGACTGTGATCCAACTGATCACCTGTATGCCCTTCCTGAGGATCTAGTAGCTTATTAGTAGCAAGTGAGTCTAGTTTTGTCCTATAGCACTAGCTACTTGTAGTTAAACAATTTGCATATGCTTTAGTGATATTTTGTTTGGGGGAAAAGCAGTAGCAGCAGTGTAGTAAACATAGGAAAGAAAAAAACTCATGCAGAATCCTTAGACTTAGTCCTCCAGACTTAAAGATGGAAAACAAGAATCAACTTTCACCTTTTCCTTTATTGCATCAACCTGCAAAGGAATTCAGAAGGTGCAGCTTAGAAAAATCAAATTCCATATTTAGCATATAAAAGGTAGAAACAAAAGCGTCAGGGAAGAAATAATTAAGGTACAGGCGAGTAAAAACAAAGATACACCAGAAGTATCTGCTTTAGAAAGGCAGCTCTGCTTTTTGCTAGATCTTACTGCATTTATTTCATTAGCTACGCTACAGTTCTATCCTAATCCTTTAGCAGATCATGAAATGTTAACCTTTAAGAATCCTACTCCAAGACTACTAGTCTCAAGAGAGGCCTAGTATTAGCTTGGTACATCAGGCATATCTGACAAGCAATGCTACTGCTTAGATAGCACCCCACCTCCCCCAATATACAGCATTTAAGGATAGCAGATTGCTATAGGACTACACAGTAGTCCTGCCTTTAGAAGTAACAGCCAGGCAAATCTTCTAGACAAACAGGCACTCTAGTCTTCATTGACTCAAGCTTGAGTTAAGCTTTTACTTCTCACAGAAGGAGTCTTAATCATTATGGAATTTACACCATTTCACTGGAGGATGCTCTAAAAGCTTCAGCTGGGCAAATCTTGCTAGTGACAGTTGGTATTTAACTCAAACCTGGTTCAAGCCTCTCAGAGCATTATCAAGGACTTTCCCCATGCTAAGTCACTTCAAATAAAAGTTAAAAGTCATAATTAGTGCCACGAGAGTATCAGAGCCACATTTTAGAGTTAAATGCACAGCAGACCAAGTTAAGTCAAGATCTAGCTATAAAGCTTTTTTAGTATACAGTCTAGAATTTAGTTAAAGCTTGATCCCAGCTGGGATTCCTGACTGACACAGCACATGAAAAGCCTGAATCCTGGAACTACTTCAAGACACTGCCCATGGTCCGGCAAATACTACTGATGTAGGTTCTGTAATTGGTAGACAGGGTGGAGTCTGCAAGTGTTTCAGTCTCTTAGAGGGCGAAGTCTCTCCCCAGATGGACTGAAAAATAAGTGTGGACATGGACAGACAGACATTTGACAAAGCCCAAATCAATGTTAGTAGCAAGCAGACAGTCTCAAGACATACACCACAGTGACTAACAAGCTTTCAGTGTTGGAGAAGCACCTGCTCTTACCTTGGTCAAGTATTCCTTCATGACCTGAATAAAGTATGGCATGGCAAAGTCCATGATGTTGTGTCTCCACGCTGTTTCCAAGACAACATCTGGCCTTAGGAGATCATAGCAGGTGAAGAGACAAGCACCAAAGCATTCTCTCTTGTTCTCCTGCAAGAACCACTGCAACAACTCTTCTGCTAACTCAGTATCTTTGGATTCTGAAGCATACTGCATTGCATCCTACAACAGGAGAGAGTCTGTTTAGCCTCAGGTACTATAGTTAAATACCACATCCATGTCAGTGATTGTACTAAGCTGCCATCTATTACTGACATTAGCAGAGAGGAGGCATTCTACGACTTATTTCCAGGAAATCTGTCTATCTACTGGCATTCTGAAGCACGATTTGCCAGATTAGCAACAGACACCACCTAGTGGCATCCAAAAAGATGCAGCTTTACTACAAAGTCACAAGTCTCCAAACAAGCCAAGTATGCTAAACCAGACCTGTGTAGTGGTCTTACCTTGTACAGTCTGTCTTTCTTACAGAGTTCTACACTCTGTTTCCAGCGATTGTTTCCTTTGAAGAGATATGCAGCAATTCTTCGGAACTCTATTAGTTCATGTTTCTCCAAACGTTGAGCAAGAGAAATGTTGTCAAAGTTGTCATAAGCATCTATAGAAGTCCTAAGAGCCTGAGTTAAGTAGGAAAAAAAGTTATTCACACTTCAGATGTACAACTGCATCCACACAGACGCAATCATTTTTCCATACACCTTTGTTCTGTATTCCTATTCCTAGGAGGATAAAGTATTCTAGCCAGACCTGCAGAGAGATCTAATTTTTTTTTTTTTTTTTTTTTGAGAAGCTGATGTTTGACACACGTTGAGTTTAGGGTATCCCAGTTAGTATTTTTCAGTACTGATTGCTGAGGTTAAGAGTCTCTGAATATCAGACAGCTGTTCTCTGAAAACAGTAGAACAGCTAGACATCATAACCATTTGCCCTTTTTGCAAGTTCTTCTCTTACCACCCTCTGCTTGTCTTAAATAAAAGCTGATCGGTCACACATATAACCAAGCAGCCAGTCTATCCCCAGTAGGAATGGCCCAAAAAGCTCTCACAAAGCCACTAACAATTCTCCACTTAATCCTTGGCTAGTCACCACTAGTTCAGTTTGAAGTGGCAAAGAACATATACTGAAGGAATGCAAGTTAACAGCAAGCAGGTAAAATGTAATGGAAACGAGAGAGAAACCTGCGCTTCTAGACATTAAATGCACACCCAGAATATTAGGTTAATACTGACACAGAAACCAGCTTGAATAGAGCTTTAAAATTCAGGAATAGCTGCTTCTATTATGAAGCATATACATATATATTATACAACATATACTGTGTTGTATATCTACACAACACAGTCGATCCCTGTTCCAGATATTACCATTTCAAGACAAGACATACCTGGTAATCTTCTTCAATAATGAAGAGGTTGTTCAGGGACTCATTCACCGATTTGTTGTTGTGATTTTGAACAGAGCGCAAGTAAGGCTTAACCAGTGGTAGCTGTTTAACCTTCAAGGAATCAGGGAGATAAATTTAAGTCAAGATAACTTTTGTAGAGGTATCCTAGCATCTTCCCTGTGAGGCAGTGAAGTAGCTAAAGATTTTAAAAAGCTACTACAGCTAAATGCTTTTCCAACTGCAACTTTTTCTTTGATCTGGGTAGTAGGAAAATTACCTTTGTGAAGAAGGTGACAGCACGAGTGTGGTCAAGCCGAGGGGACAACACCATCAGCAGATCATTGAGCAACAGAGGTTTAAATTCCAAATAGAACTGAACTGCCTTGTAATACAGCTCCACATTGGCCACCTAGAGATGAGTAAGGATGCACATTCAGAGCACAAGCTTGATTATAGAGGAATACAAATGAAAGACAGACCTAACCTTAGATATTCCAGCACAACTGAGCCACCCATCAAAGACTCGTTCTTGTCTTTAGAAGTCTCTTTAGTTACTGTAGTTGACTTGCTTTGAATTTATGTGGCAATATCAAGAATGCCGAATTTTAAACAGGCTGCTAGTGAAGGAAGAGATCTGAAGTGCACACAGCAAGAAATTTACCTCCTTTCACTAGGAAAGTTATACCTTAGTGATGATATCTTTGAACTGGCCTTCCTTCCAAGCATCTGTTGGGTGATTCATCATTGTGATTATGGCATTATCATATTCTTCATACTTATCGTACAAGAACACCAGTTCAGCCCAGAGATGGGCTTGTTCTGCAGCTCTCAGAACCTAAGCAAAAGGCATAGTAGAAATTCCAGTTAACATATATTGCTATCAGTGTCCATCAGTGCTCAGGCTTTAGTATTATTAATAACCCTCAAGAGCTGCTAGTGCAAAAGCTAGGATACAGACAATCCCGACAGATATGTTTTAAGTTAAATTTAAGGCCTCAGACTTTCACCTTGGGGATGTTGACTCTGGACCAGAACAGCTCCAAGTGCTCCCTCATCTTCTGTGGCTTGAATTTTGAGTAGAGAATTGCTAGCTCTGTAAACATCCCCATGTGTGCTCGCTCAAGTCCAAGCGCTGCTTCCAACATAGTTATCAGCTCTTCAAAGTAGCCACGATCCTAAGAGATAAAGACAGTTAGAGATGTTTCACATTAGGAACCAACCTGACTCTAAATTTCCAGCTTTGCACAGAGCTACTATGAAAGAATTTAGACATTGATTGTATAATAGGAGTCAGCTTAATTACCTGGTAATAGTTGATTAGCTCTTCCAACTCATCTGCATGCACAACAATATGGAGTCCACACATCTGGGCCAGGCGGAACTCTTTTCCATCAACACAAGCAAAGCAGACCTGGAATTGACAATTGCATTATTGCTTATAATCAAAGCTTCTGAAGAGGCTACAGCTTTGAAGTCCCTTAACTTATTCAATCAGTAAGTTTACCTCTTTCCATGTGCGAGTACTGTTTGCTTTCCGAGCACCATCCACAGCTGCCTGGTATTCACCTAGGTGAACCAAAGTTGAGGCTAAACGGCCAAAGTTGGACACATTGTTATACAACAGCTTAGCTGCTTCATACATCTTTTCATCGTAACAGCGATCGCCAACCTACAGGAGAGCATAACAGTGTTATTCTTGCAGCTTTTCAATCAAGGGCTTACATAAAGTGTGTAGCATTCAAGCCATTATCAAAACAGAAATGCCTTTTAAGTCCAAGGCCTATCTGCATATCCAAAGAGATACAAGTTCCAACTTCCCTCTGGTTAGCAAGGCCTAAGGAACCAGCTACTGTGATTCAGCAAAACTGAAACTCAGTCTCACTCACTTGCTGGATATGTGCATTGTTGGGTCCATTGATAAACTCCTCTAGCTCTGCTAGACGATTTGTTTTAGCAAGAGCAAAGATTAATTCTGTTTCCACATATGACTCCCGGGCCTTCTTGCGTGCCATCTGAAGATACTTCACCAGTTCTTCCCAGTTTCCTATGAAACAGAGTTCAGAATGCTTACTCCCCATCATTGAGGATACTTGTGCTTAAGCTATACTACCAGCTCAACCAAGTTTGACATAAGTATTTCCACAGCTATTCCCCAACAATCAAGACTAGCCTTCACACTGCACATTCTACATTAGATTAATAAGGTCACTTTATCATGAGCCTAATTAAATAAATCCTAGTATTTAACTTCACACAAAGACCTCCTTAGTAGTAACCACTCTGACAGAAGTCTCCAGCTAGCTAAAGAAGGTAGTTATAAGACCACTCATTATCTGCAAATGGAATACACTATCCTTTCCCATTCTCATTTAGGGCAGTCTTTGAAGGACCAGATTGTCCACACTTGCATCAAGAAACAGTTTTGGCAGAACTGCAGTTTGAGCAACAGACCATGCAAAAGAGCTGAGCAACATCAACAGCAAAGACTTAAGTAAAACTTAATCATACCACTGGCATTGGCAGCTTGAACAACTTCCATGTACGAGGAAGGATCATCTGCTTTAATATATGAGTCAATTGCTTCCTTTACCATCCCTTTCTGAAGCTGTGCTTTAGCCAGCTGACTCCACACAGCAGGCTCATTGCAACGTTCAGCAAATTCATATGCACGATCCAGGTTTCCAATGTGTTCTATTAATACCTAAAGAAAGGGTTACCATCATCAGCCACTATCTATAAAAGTCAGTTTTACAAGACTGTGTTTTATGTTAGATCGTCAATGGATCCACAGTTGCTTTTAAAATAGGGACTACTCTATACAACCCATGCAGCATGAGTGATTTTATGCTTATGAAGTTTCACTTTGCTAGAGGGTTCTATACACAATGTTTGTTCTACTTCATAAGACATTGAGCAGCTCTGGTCATTTTGGTAACTGGCATCAAGTACTGAAGTCAGAAGTTAACAGCAAAATCCTTGTGTAAGGATGCACATATCACAAGGAGTTATTACAGACTGAGATTTTAAGATACCTGTACAGCTGATGTGTTGACATCAAACTTCCTGAAGATAGCAAATGCCTCCTCGAAAAGCTCATTGCTGATAGCTATATTGGCTATGTCTGGAGCATCATAGTTATCCAGGCGATTGATGTACTCCATGACACGGGTGCGATCAGCCTTAATAGCTGTAAGAATGAGAAGGTTCTGCAGATTCCTAAATAGAGAAAGAAAATATAAGTACATATCAAGTATCGATCAAGAAATTCACCCTCCCCTCTGGAGAGGGTATTAGTTTATTTGCTGTTCCACATTACAGCAATTTAACACCTGCACTGGGTGTAATCGCAAGTTTCTTGTGACTTAGTTTTGACTTTACACACCTGTGCTCACTGAACACAGAGTTATCAA
>VFFE01006875.1:409445-436989 GCA_008921705.1 Burhinus oedicnemus
ATCAGCAAAATCTAAGACTATGCTATGCAACCGACAAACATGAAGGCAGGAAGTGTTCCCAGATAAAGTTTTCCCCTCCCACACTATTTCTCAGATATTTCTAGCAGTGTTACATTTGCCAATAAGCTCGGCAGTAACAACAAGCTACAGAACCTGAACTTGGAGAACACTATCTTTTTCCACACTTCAAAAATGTTTCAGCAATGCTCTGAATCCTAGCTATAACAGTCAAGTTAACAAGTATTTACACTGACTAGCATAATCCTAGCAGAGCTAGCCTGTGGTTCACCTGACTAAAGTTTTGGTAAGCGTGTGGGAGTAAGATGAGTGGCATAGATCAACCTTGAACTCTCAAAGCATTTGTGGAATTAATTGACATTATTCATTTGTTGCTTCTGTAGTTTCTCAGTTGAAGCTGATTACACTGTAAACAGGCATTAAGTTATGAACTCATTTGGCATGATGGTTGTTCTCAACCTTTAAGTGACCCATTTCCTACTTTATAGCAGACATCTGTAACAAGTTCTAGATGAGCTGGCGCTACTATTGTAGTTTAAGAGTTCAAGCTA
Organism: Burhinus oedicnemus; assembly: GCA_008921705.1. Taxonomy (NCBI): domain Eukaryota; kingdom Metazoa; phylum Chordata; class Aves; order Charadriiformes; family Burhinidae; genus Burhinus; species Burhinus oedicnemus. The sequence goes on from VFFE01006875.1 coordinate 410,015, forward strand.
GGTTAACTTTAATAAGAGCAGTGAGGAACTGATTCACCACAGTCTATTTTTCAGATATTGTTCCAGGCTCAGGTTCTATTAGGAGGTACTGCCAATATACTACATACCGCTGGTTTACAAGGACAGATGGATCCTTAAGTGCAAAGTTAAAGACTCATCTGTATTTTCACAGAGCTGCTTAATTTCACTGGTGACACACACTACGTTTTATCAGAATCCCAAACAGGCCAAGACAGTCCAGTGCTACTCAAACATTACCTTGAGGAAGTTCTTAACGCGTTCTGGATCATAGCAGTTACTTTCCCTGCAGATTCTTTCCACTTCTTTAATTTGTCCTGTCTTGCATGCAGCTTGAATATACTTGAAGTGCACATCAGGATCCTGGCTGAAGTTTACAATAGAGCCCAGGAAATAAAACAAACCTCGAGGGAAACAGTCAACATGTTATTTTGCTAAAGCACTTGAGCTGGACCAATGTTAGCTTTTAAGCAAGCCTTCCAAGTTACTGTTATGTGAAAATTTGCATCTGACTACTGATGTTTACAGAGAACCGAAAAAAGATTCAAGCATTGTAACCGTTTTAGAAAGACTAGGTTGTCCTAGCTGAGTTGAGTCTGTTGGTGTTCCCCATGTATTACACAAACTAGTGTGTTATATGCAATTTAGATAAATACTGATCTATCATCAACCGCCATAGGTCAGCTTTGTTAAAATATCCAGCATGTGTCTTCCACATACACCCTAAACAGGAGGGAAGGAAGAGTCTAGAAAACCAAAACTAGTTGTGCCCAAAAGCTACCATTACACCTTTCACTACAACAAGCACACAGCGCTGAAGATGCTTGCCACAACCCACAGCTAAAGGTCACTTAAAGCTGATGCCATATAATCCTTGACTACTCTAGACAAATGACTGCCAAGTCACTCAGTCAAGAAAGATTCATGTTTTTGGAAAAACACGCATAGGTTGCCTATGCAAGAAACCTGTCTACAATAGCATCTTATTCCACTAACCATTGTCCACATCTCAAGAGTCCAAGATCGTGTGGTGTTCTCAGTCTTTAAGGTTTTCTTTAAAGCTTAGTAAGATGCTGTTCAGCCACACATCTGCAGAGATTTGACCAGATGTACCGCCATGCTGACTAGACTACACACAGCTAGTCTTGTTGAGAAGCCCAAAACCCAAACGCTATACAAATTTAAGATTAGCATTTTGGACAAAGGAAAAAGGCCAGCAGCTTCTTCAGTTAACTTTTTAGGTTGGCTACAGCTCCAAGCTTTTTTGGTAGCATTTCAGAAAACAGAAATACAGAACACTGGATGTTGGTGTCCCCCTTAATGGGGAAGCTTTAAGGTTTAGGTCAGGTTGAGACAGCTTTGTGGTCTAGGTACTTAAACTCAATATGGCTTTCCAGATTTTAGCAGACGCAGTTCTTCATACACGCATGTTTGAAGAGGCAAGCACTAGCTCCTTTTGCTAGAGTCAACAGCACGAACTTACCTTCAAAGCTCTTGAAAGACTCAAACAGCTCAATAAGTGACTGTGTTGACAGTTGTTCATGGTATTTTGAAGCTACCTGGACACAGATCTGCAGGTTCTGACGAATGTTAGCAGACAACATAGCACGCAGACACTCCAGAGAGTCTTCTACCGATAAGGAACCAAAATAATTCACTAACCACTGCAAAAACACATAAGCCATTTTAGACCCAAGTAGAACACTCTACACTCTGAAGTCAAATGTTGAAAGTAATTATTAATTGCCTGGCTTTTGCCAGATTCAGGATATTTGCTCTCATACCTCGGGATTGAGAAGATGAGTGTGAACTACTGCACGTTTGATGTCATACAAGTCTGTGAAGTGTTCAAGTGCTCTCTGTAACAAGCCAGCTTTCTCACACAGCTGGGCTATGTGAGCCCGGTCATAATGAGTAAACATTTGGTTTCCCAGGATAGCATCTGCAACCTAGAAGGAATATTGAAAAGTTTCATTTAGTTCCTAAACACTATCGCTAGCATTTGATATGGACCACAACGCAGTGGCTCATGTAGCTACAGACAAGCCTGATCCAACACAACTCTGAAAGCATACCTGAGGTGCATGCATGAGGTTCATCTCAAGTAAACGTGTTTGCAGGGGACCTTCTGAGGGACGATTATTCTTCAGCGCGTCCAGCAAGAAGGCTGTACATTGCTGAATTAAATTATATTCCATAAAGACATCCACAATCTGCAAAAAGAAATTTAGGCTTTTGATTAAGAACTGGAAGCATATTTAACCAAAGTAGCATCAAGTGCAGCTTCCAAAGCTAAACTGTTTAAACTGTTTACCATGGCACCACACTAAGCTGCCATTTAGTGTTTTTAAAACCAGGCAAGAAACAGCACTGTCCTGCTAAGGTAAACCCAAACTCACAGTTAAAAATAAATAAATAAATAAAAATATCTCTCTGATGGTAAGAGTATGGCTCCTCTTACCAACTTAAGGCCTTGAAGTTAACATTTCATAGCAATAAAGTTATTTACTTGTGTTATGTCTGCAAGAGGCTCTTCATCTTGAACAAGCATTTGTGCAAACTGCTGTCCTTGATCAGGGCTGATTCTCATTACATTCCTCAGCAGAAAAATCCAGTCTGGAGTATACCCAACCTGAAGAGATAACGAAAAGTAATAACTCAGCAAGAGCACAAGCCTTGTTAAATACAGAGCCCAGTAAAAGCTACTGTCAGTAGCTTACACAACCCAGTCAAAAATCTCTTATTTAGAAGAGGCTACACAGGGAAGTATGAAAGGTCACATGTATGAACTCTAGCGGTAATTATTCCTAACAAAACCTTAGGCCAAATAGGTACTACACAGATTCTCAGACTCTCCCGCAATTACTTGTAGCTACTTGTGAACATACGCTAGTTATTTTTAAATTCAGGACAGATATGGCAATTTAACTTCCTCTCACCTTCTTAGCATACAAAACAATCTTCTGGACTTGTCCTGTTTCAGCAAAACACTGGATGACTTTGTTTGGAACGTTGGCTCTCAGATAGACACTAAGTGCTAGCGTAGGATCTACAGATTTCACAAGGTCTCCCAGCTCCTCCGAGCACTCCAGCTGTGTAAAAATATAAATACAGTCAGTCCACCCTGACAGGGCCATGCTGAAATGTATTAATACCTTCTTCCTCATTTTTCTCCTTCTGCACTTCTCAAAAAAAAAAAAAAAATTAAGGCCCAGCTTGACAGCATTATCTGACTCTTTCAGCAGTGATTGAGCAGGCTCTGTTCCTCGCACTGTTCTACAGGCGTCAGAAACGCATTTGTAGAGCTAAAAAGAATTAGGTGGTACATCATACCAGCAGGTTTCTTCACCTAATTACAGAAATGTAACCACAGCTCAAAGCGTATGCATGTCCGTATCCAAAGAAGCCTGAAGGGGTTTGGGAAAGAACAGCAGCAGCTCAGAAACTTTCCATACTAAGTTCACCCTGCTGTAATTTTAAGTAGAGTAAGTGAAGCTCTTGGAGTATTTGACCAATTCTCTGGCAGTAATATAGGTCATAGTTACAGGTAGAGTGAACACCTATTGCTCAACTGTTTGATCACAGTAGCGCATTGATAAGTTGCCCGGTTGAGTTTTCCTGGGGAGGCGAAAGGCTGTCAAGCACTTATGTTCCTCCAGGGCCCTAAAGGTATCTACCCCAAATTTACCTTATCTTCTTTTAACCATTTTTCCAAGAGCTGTTTGCGTCCCTGCTGAAGCACTGGTCTGCAGAGTTCCAGCGACTCGTACTTATTCAGCTGCCCTTGGTCAAGCAGAATGCCAAAGTATTGGAGTAAAGGGGAAGTCTGTCCCGGCTGAGCTGGAACACTCTGGAACCGGCGTATGGTGTCTGGAGTACGCAGGATTCCCTGCCAGAAATAGAGATGCACTTTAGTTTTCTGTTCTGCTATTGTGGCTTGGCAAGATTTTCTCCAGAAAGCTGAAGTTAGAAGTGCTTGCTACAGCAATATTACATTTTGCCAGCCCAGAATAAGTCAGAAGCAGTATAGTTGAACATCAGCTCAGACATTGTCTTTGAGACATTTTCACAGAAGATGTGCAATAGTAGCCTATTAGGCTTGTTTCAGTAGCAATGCAGATTTAAGTTCGCAGGACCACCCTACAGAATTAAGACACCCTTATCCTTGCAAGCAAGTTCCTCTCATCTGAATTTAGTATGATCTTAGCTCTTAGTCTGTCCTTTTTGTCTTGTTTCCAGGTGAAGCTTTAGCTGGAGACTGCCTTTTCACAAAGACTTTTTTTAATCATTGGAGCAGTAAAGATAAGTACCTGAAACATTAAGTCACATAGCCATTACTTCATTATTTACTCCTCTCCCCCTCTGTGGGCTTCATACAAGCTTTAAGATCTTCCAGCATACAATCAGTACTCTTAACACACAGCGTACAGGTTCTTCACAGGTATGTTAAGTACTACATTAGGACAGAAGCAGTAATAAGATTCTGTTCTTGCCACTTACAAAATTCAGGGAGCTTTCCTGAAGCAAAAAGCTTAAGCCAGTAGAGTTCAGTACTGTTCTGAATATCAGTCTATTACCTTTGGAGCATTAGCTGCCACTTTTGCTGCCTCTGAATAATTCCCTTGTGCAAACAGTGCATTGAATTTTCTGGCAAAGAGTTCCTCAGCACCTGCCAGGTTGTTGCGGACAGCCATTCGTAAAGCTAGGTCAGGATTCTGCAGCACATTTGTGATATAGGGAATAATATTCTCTTCTTCCACACACACTGAGAGCACCTGAATAAATCATCAAGGAAAACTTCCAGTTAGTTCAAATATAAGAAGTAAGCCAAGGGCTAAGCTAACCTCTAAAAGGAAGGCTATGGCATACATGGAAAGCTTTTTCATCCCTTGATAAATGCAGAATCTTGCCATTTTATTTAAGAAACAGACCAGTTAGAAAGAACCTCTACCATCCAATTACTGCATCAAGGCAGATGATTAACAGTCAGTTTAAACTGAGGCATTTACAGAGGTCAAATACAGGGATGTAAGTACTATCTTTCTATAACCTGTACTCAGTGTCTTAAGTAACCAATCCTAGAGGATAAACTAGGAACAAGTCTTCTGCTCTGTATTACTCATGCTCAACAAGCAACAGCCTTTGAAATCAATTCAGTCTAAAGGCACAGCTGTACAATGTTAGCAGACAGGTTTAAAATTAGATGTGCATGGAGATACAGTAGCAAATTTTCTTTGGGCCTCAGAACACTGTCAGACATCAGATGTTCTGAACAGAGAGTTCAAAGGTAACATATTTAAGACTTCCATTGCTCTTCCTTGCTCTGCAAGAGGATACAATCTGCCCCTAAAAAGAGGCATATTCTAGTTCCATCCTCAACAGTAGGACAGTGTTTAGATCCACTGACTGCCATTACAGACCCCCCAAAATTATGCAACCAGAACCTGAGTGGTAGAAGAAACTAGAAGTCAGACAAGTTGCACTTCTGTTCAACAATCCGGTACTACCGTATTCTTCATTCTATTATTCTGCCTTGTTAATTTCCGGAAATTTTTAGACATTGATATGAACACTACAGTGTATCATTAAGGGCCAGTGGGATTAGCTAAAGAAGTGGTTTCCAGGCCAAGCTTCCTTACTTGTCCCTTTCTGTTTACTCCAATAATTCCAGCTGTTGCTTCATGCTGTGCAGTAACAAATATGGTCTCTCCACTGATTCTGTTCATGTAGATACAGGTGCCAGTTTCCAGGTCATACAAGTGGATGTAACCATATTTTGTTATGAGAAACACCACATCATGTTTGTCACTGATCTGCAAAACAGAACTAGATTAATCAAATTTGGTAGTGGATAAAAGGAGTAAGTGTTTTTAGGAATCGGCAGATAGCTGTGCCATTTCAGGACAACAAATGATGTTATATTTTTACTTAATACTTGAGTACTATCACAGTAGAATGATGTTTTAAGAGCTTGAAAGACAGTTAAATACACATAGATATTTATTTCTTCCATACACATGAACATGCTGCCTTTGAATGTTGCTTCAGTCTCCACCTTTACTTTACTGAAGCAGGAGCAGAAATCATACCAGTTTAGCGCCAAGCCCCAGGTCAATATATTGACCACCTGGCTTCCAGTGCCCTGTTACAGTGTCACATCCACCAAGAGAAGCTACAGCTTGTCCTTGTGCTCTTGTTTGCAGTTGTCATACCTGCATGGCAACAGGAAAGTCATTTTGTGCTTCAGGAGGAAAGAAGACATCAACTGCTTTCTTTGGAAATGGCTGATTCCCAGTAGGTGGTGTACCAACTTCAATGATATGCAACTGTGCAATAGATAAGATTTGTCTGTTAGTTCTTGTACTTATGTAACAATAGATTCAACAATGAAGATACGGCAATTCTTTTGCTGCTGAGCCTTAATTGCAAGTTTATGCAAAGATAAACTAAGTTAGTCTTCCTAAATATTTTCATTAGCTAAAGGCAGGGCATACTGTATTCATGTACCATAGATGATAGAAACAGTTAAACATGATCTTTATTTACCCTTAGCTACTTAGAAGTTTAAGGATTCAGTTACATCACTTTATATGCACTCTTTCAACTTGGTTAACATTTTACAGAAACAGTTCTGAAGATGTTTCTCTGAATCTAGCTTTGGTTTTACTTTGTTTTAGCTGTCACAAAGTAGCTCACATAATTCCAGTGTTAGTATTAGACCACTGGTTAGCTTTGTGACATTAATGTTTAATTTTTTTCATCCAATAATTTTGAAATAAGTTAAGCCTGATACTGGGGATCAGCATCAAAGAAAGATTATAACAGCTTTTCCCTTATGCTTAGCCTGTGAAGCTGAGAGTCACGTGTTTCAAGTAGCTAATTAGGCTGGTCATGACATGCCACCTCACTTCATGACTCGAAACAGACTCCTGCTACATCAGGTAGTCCCTGCTATGAAGCTCTGTATGCACCAGTTTTCCATGTACATTAAATACAGCATCCAGATTGACATATAGTCCTTCACTTTTTTCCTAAAGGCAACTTTGTGCATTAAACCACCTGTTTTCCTGGAAGCAGATAACCAGGGTAAGTCAGTAAAGATTACAGCACATTTAGAACCAAGTCTTACCTTACCCCCAGCTTGCCCTCTTACTGCAAAACAGAAGAGAGTGGATTCCTCAGCATTTCCTTCCATCTTGAACTGCGCAAAGCTAGCTGCATGTCCCTCAATTGGCTGTGACACTTTTCTATCTACAGAATACAGCTGCATTGCTCCCACAACACGATTTTGCTAGACAAGACAGAACAAGAGTCAGGAACAACAGGCACTCGGACAGTAATTTCATTTAAGTTAGTGTTGGTAAATATGTTGTCATATCAAGCTGAAGCATCATGCCATGCTTTTTCTTACAAAGGCACAACTCAAGACTCTTAACCTTGTACTAGTGTTTGTACCATTACTGTAAGATCTTTAGTTCCACTTAAGCTTGCTATTTGATGGTCAAGACAAGCATTTACACTCCCAACAACGTTTTAGGGAAGAAAACAAACATATCAGTCCTGCTCCTACAGAAGGAGGAAATGAGCCAAGCTCTGAGCCTTCCATGGCAGACCTCCCTAGTGGTAAAGTACCTGTGCAGATATGCCAGTTAGCAGTAGCCATTTCTGCTTAGCATCAGTACGGTAGTTGATGATCTGGCAGCCAGCAAGACTAGAATGGCGATCAAACATTTTCACAGGCTGGGACTCCCCCTCCATACTCCAATGGTAGACCGCATTATCCGTTACAAGGGCAACAGTATTCAGAGAGATCCACTTCCAAAAGGTGACATCATCTGTCATTGTATGAGCCTTCATTTTGCTCTTCATTTCAATGTTAAATATTTGAAGCGTTTTCCCAGCTAGAAAACACAACATTGTTAGCCAGGTTACAGTTTCCACTTGTTACTTCAAGCACTGGTTAAAAGCAGAAGAGCTGCGCTATGACATTAAACCCTTGTGACTTTGTTCAAGAAAATGCTGTTATACACCAGTAGTACCTTCAGTAATCAGCTATTACTTTTAATCAGACCACACTCCTAGGCTAATTTTACCCATTTGCCACTACAGAGCAATCAAACAGATGTGGAAAACAACTCAGTAAGAGACAAGAGCTTCAGCTACACGAACACGTTCTATTATACTTCACGTACATCAAAACTAGGTCACAATAATGCTGAGTCTCTTGAAAGTTGTGAGGAGAGCTATGCCACTGTCATTAAAAACTGTGTCCACATCTGTTTTAAGTACAAAAAAAGCATAACACGGAATGGTCAAGTTGGCAGAGGGCTTTCGTAATTCAGACTCATTAACCAAAACCCTTCGGTTGCACTAACAGGATACATAGCTACTGGCTGCACACCAGACTAACAGAAACTGTGCAAGGAAGGGATTCTAGTGACCAACACAAGCTCTAGAAGGCAAGAGGAAAAGTTCTCCGAATTACATAGAATGGTGCATACATACATCCTGAATAGCCACCTGCAGTCATTTCTATCAGTTTTTACAGTGTAGTGGCATATAAGAAATTATTTCTTCCTGTTGAGAAGATAAGGAAGGTTCTGGCCAACTTCTAGGTTTAGGAGACAGCTATTTAAGCACATGCTAGCATAGCCCAAGAGGAATATTAAACATCATGTGAAACTAGGTGCAGGTCAGAATATCTGCTACAGTTACTAGCTGTAACTCAATTTGATAAAGGCACAATGCCATATGGGCAAGTGCATTCACTCACCAAGGATTAGTTTAGTTAGAAGACACCATTAGTTCAGCTACTGACATAAGATGCAGAGTCGTGAGTTTCTCCAGAGCTTGGAGAAGACTGTCTAATACAGCGTTACTCAGGCTACAGGCTAGCGCATTAGTCAAGGGATACTACATTCAGGTAACATGTACCCTATGTGCTATGCAATGCATATTAAAAGGCAAAATCTAGACTTAACTCTAAGTCCTGTTTATAAAAAGCTTATTATCAAGATCGCAACAGTTTAAGTATACTTTAAGTTCTTGAGTGGAATAATTTTCTGAATCTTAAGGATTCCCTTGTTTGAGAGGGCATGAAAAACTTCTAAATTTCAGGCTTTCAGTTGCTGAAGACCACCGTTCAGCCATGTGCACCACAGATCTGAGCCATTTGATTTTGCTTTCTCTTTTCATAAGACAGGACAGGAACTAGTACAGTCAATTGAAATAACTCACCATCTGTACACATAAGAAAGCATTAAAGGTGTGACAAAACAGGAGCACAGTATTAAAATCAAACTTAAATAACACTGAATACATATAAATCTTTCCATTAGCAATATGTGCATTTCTACAGCAACAGTATTTGAGCTTCTCAGGGAAAGACAGCAACATTTCTGGAGACTCCAGAGGAATGCTTATTCTCCGTATCACCAGAGATACCAAGTTAGCTGACCTTGTGCTTTATTCACTACACAAGTCTTCCCCGCATAGTTTTACATTTCTTATCACTGACTGATACAATAAATATGCACAAGTTGGTGCACTGGCCTCTCCCAGCAAGGCCAGACTAAGGCCTTCAGGAATATTTCCCCTCCTCCTCAGTCTTACTTTTCCTCTCTGTAAGGAGAAGCTTAGTTAATAGACCTTATACGCTTAAGAGATCAGGTCTCACTTCCCTCTAACACTATTCCCAACTAAAGGCTCCAGAAGTATCTTAAAGCCTGAACCTCCCTTCCAGCTCTGCCTGCTCAGAAGCTGTAAACATTCTGACTGAAGCAAAAAACTCATCCTAATCATCAGCAATTAGCAGGAAGTCTCAACTGAAACTTACTGCCCAGCTACCTGCAGAAGAACTGAAAATGCTTTAAACTTAAGTTCCCATTAAGCTGTGGAAAATTAGTAAGGGATCTTCCCACATAAATTGCCTGAGACTCAAGTCGGTCAAACTAGTATTACAGAAAGCTCTCCATCCACTTCAGACATTTCTTTATCAGGACTTCCATACCTTTTAATGCAATGACTTTACTGGCAGGGTTCATGATAGCACTGTCAGCTGAAATTGGTCTTCGAATAGGGTTGCTGGGGTCATTCATGTCAATGATCACCACTTGAGCCTGTTCTCCTACTTTCTCTCTTATGCAGATGAATTTGTCAGACTCCATTGTCAGAGTGCTGAACCCAATGTTTGCTGGGTTGATGCCCAGATTTTGGAGCTGGAAAAGAAAAATGGTTTAGCATTAAGTTACTACCTCAGTATACTCATGAATAGCTTTTGTGAAAGTCACAAGAAACACTAGGCTTCAGGTATATTTGTGACAATATGACCATGCTATCCAAAAATGGCATGGCACACGAATTCTTGCCCATCTTCAGTTAAGCCCAGCAGACTTCCTGAAGAAGCTCTGCAGCATTCAAGCGCTTGGTACCTTGTCTTCAAGGTCCACTTACAAATTACTGTTTTGAGAACTTAACTTTGGAACCTCTCATATGGTTTAAGGCACACTGAACTTGCCCGCTCCTGGTAGTTGTGCTAGAGTTGCAGCTTCAGTACTCACTCACCAGCTTTGCTTCCAGAACCCTAACTTACTCCATTGAGCTTGGCAGCTTTCACTATTTGAAGCTTAAAATCACACGTGAGGTGTCTGAGCTTTATCTTTAGCCTTACAGAGTTAAAAAAAGCTACCTGTCTAGCAATTAGCCTAGTCCTGTCTAGCAGCAAGGCTGTATACCACCCAGGAGGCAGAGCTCACACATACAAGATGGGCACTATTGAAATCAGAAATGGCTCATCCACCACTGTACTCAACACGGAAAATATCAATAAACCATATCCTTTTCTGCTGAGCTAGTGTCTGCTTCTGTAAACCTTTAAATGTAAAACTTTTAATTTATGTTTCTAGTACAGCTTGCAACAAAAACACAGTTTAGTTAATACCACTTCGTTGTGTTTGCAACAGACCAGCGTATTAGGATGTCAGTAGCAAAACAAAGTTTATTCCATTTTCAACAGTGGAAACGCAGAATGGTTAGTTGGCCTCACATACAGATACCCAGCTTGCGGATGGGCATACCTTAAAAACTCAAGATCAGTCTTCTACCATTAGAAGAATTATCACTTCTAATACTTCAGATATTTTTCTTTCTGGGAGACTGTTTGAACTTCAAGCCCAAGGTCTCCCAAGAAGGGTTAGACCTTCAAAGCCATTTTAGCATTATTGTACTAGTCTGAAGTAAAACGCTAAGCTCTTATCAGCTGTGCTCTGTACAAGCTCTGAGATGACCACGCCTCAGCTGCTCCGTTCCTGCTTACTTGCAGCTTCTGATAATGAGGGTGTTTTACTACACTTCCCCTTTGCCCCGGCTTGCAGACAGCACATGCAAGTAACAAGTAACATCTAAGCTATGGCACACCACGTTAACAGAACAAGCTTCGTAAAAGGCACTTCAATGGATGCTCTATATCATCCACTGAACCAAGACAGCCAGATCTCGGTACAGCTTGAGACTCAAAAGCAAGACAGTTTTAGCTCCTTGGGTCTGCTGAAGGAGAGAATTTCTAGAAGATGATTCAGCCTTTGTGTATGGTTCTCTGGTCACTCTGCATTTAAGTCCTTTGTCCTAAAGGATGCTACTTCATTGAAGTTACCTTGCTCTTTCGGGAGAGGTCTTCACCATTTGAACCTCTTCAGTCAGGTTCAAAAAACAAGATCTCAATGCTGTACCAAAAAGATGTTCAGGCTCTTTGATGTTTAAGGGCTCATTTCACAACTAGTTTACAGATCTTTTAAAGATCAGTTAACAGTAATCTTTTAGTACATTTAAGATCTACCCAGCTTTTCTACTTAGAAAGATTTCGAGAGAGCTAAGACTAGAAGCAGAAAAATATTTAAGCATAATTCTTGAAGCTAGGCATCAAGCTAGCTTCAGTCATTCTTCCAAGGCAGATCTACACTTCTGTGACTTAACACAGTGAACAGTTTCATTCAAAGACAGTTCCCTTTACATCCATCCCCCTGACAATAAAGCCAGGAAACTTTCAGGTGAAAGGCAGGTGTTTTATCAGCTCTCTCAAGAGAAAACTGCCTTAATGCTGCTACAGCTACAGAAATCAAACCCTACCTCCTTGACAGGTCAGAACTCTGTTACTCAGATTTAAGCCAGTGTTTGAGGTCCAGCATCACAGGACCTGACCACACGTTCTTCAGCAACATAGACTCACTTAGAAGATCTCAGATTTAAGTTCAATTCTCCCTTTCACACCTTTATTTGGGTAGAGTTCTCTAGGCCTGAGACTGATATTTGTACATCAGCTAGGCAGGGCTATATGCAACTTGGTCACACCCCTGCAGGCAGAGAAGGTTTGAAGACAGAAGAGTTTCATCTGGTAGAGCCGGAAAGACTTACTAGGATGTGGCATTTCCTTTTGCTAGGGCTGCAGGCTTAATAGGTGCAAAATCATTTATCAAGCACTCAATTTCCTTGTTAATTTGGTAGAGGAGAGTAGTTCTGGAGTGCCAAGTACACTGCCTGGCAATAACTGACAGTACTATACTCAAACGGACTGCTGACAGAACAAATCGAAGAAGAAAGTCCTAGCAGATGGCAGACCTTTTAGGGAGGTCTAGACTTAACCATGGAATCAAAGTTGCTTAGATAATGCAAGACAGATTTATCTTAATCATGATCAAACTGCCATCTGCTAGGTGTCATGTCTGAGGTACCCAACCCTAGTTAGTAGTGGAAGATGTGGTCCTTTTTAAACTTAAGATGGCTTCCAAAGGCTAGATATTTCTTTGAAAAGATTTAGATTGGCACTGGAGCTCTGAAGAAAGCTTGGAAAAGCTTTCTGATGGGGGCATGACCATTAGTGAGGTTTTTAAGTACACAAGCTCTTTTTGTTAACATTTCATCTTTTAATCTCAAGAAATCCATGTGCACGAACCAAGTCTGCTCCAAGCACCGAGACAGGAAGCTGACTCTAACCGCGACAAACTCTGCGTTTGATAACACAGGAGCGTCACCAGCCAAGAGTGGTACTTGCTTTGCTCAGCCGGTCAGGCTAATGGTAACTTTTCTTGGCTGCACTCAGACCTGATGCACAGAACTCTTGAGAGTATAAATCATTCCCTGAAGCACAGGTTGTTTTCTTCCCCAAACAAGCTAAAGTGCAGGTGAGTGAGGCAGGAGTGTTTACAAAGCTAAGCAAAGTAAACAGAGACTAAGATTACTATTAAGGAACATAACAGCAGGTATTTCTTTGGAGGCTTTTATTATGAAAATTTCAATACTATTCTGCATACAACTCCTGAGTTTACATTGCAACTAAAAGAGTACAGGGGTTTATGGCAGATTTTTCTGCCCCTTCTCCTCTTACCATAGAGGAAAACACCCTAACACTTAATATGGCACATTTAGGTCCACTACCTTCAATTCAGAAACAAGTTTAAAAGACTGAGGAAAAAAGAGGGAATTGTAAGATACTCCTACATTATACTATGAGAAACACTTCCTTGGCTTTCAAGCAGATATGAAAACAGAACCTGCTAGCTATGCTTGGGCAACCAGTTGACAGTTCAAGTTATTTTACACCAACGTTTGTTGGAAAGTTCAGTTATACCAGTCTCCTGAAAGCATGTTGAGAAGAAAGTGAAGTAGCTGCTCCATTAGCATGGAACCATGAAACAAGTTGCCAGAGACAGCAGCAACTCTTCTGTTCAGCAGAGATGTCACCTTGAAGGACCTGTCTAACTCGAGGCTGGATATTTCAGTCAAGTGCAGGCTGTACTAAACCACCAAATTCTAAGACAACATTTATCCAAACAACACTGAGAGGTGAATCATTATAACATGGTAAATGAAAGTCTAATTAGTAAAATTATTTTTTCACTGGAAGATAATTCAAGTACATTCTTGGTAAGTTACCCAGAGAAGTTGTCACATTACATGCACGTTTGACATCAAACTGAATGGTAAAACTGCTGACAAGAGTCTCTTTGTTGACCCCTTCCTGGAACATTTGCTTTCTTGTGACGGTTTGCTTAGCTGTCAAATAATTTCTCCTTGCCTACAAGGAAGGGCGCGGAACTGCTGAGTATGCATTTCACCTCGACTCTCACACTCAACAGGATATAACCACTGTTCTTGTGGCCACAAGCAGCTACTTAGTCTCTGCCTAAAGACTCCTTATCTACATGCTGCTAGAAATCACGTAGCTGGGAAATGCCAGTTAACAGAAATATTCCCAGCCTTGAGAAGCACAGAACTCTGACATACAGTGAGTCACATTAGGTCTATTGCAAGGCCATGCTTTACTGGGCTTTGATTGAACAAGGTAGACACCACACCACATTTCAGGCACTCATTAGTTCCATTCATGAAAATTAGCAAAGTAAACTTAAGTCACACAAAAGATTTATATGTGTGCTGATCTATTAGAGTTACTGACTGCAGCTCCCTAACACAGGAGTCCCACAGCCAGTCAATGGCTCCAAAGTACTTCACATTTACCAGCGCAAGGTAAGAGTTACAGTTTGTGACAGGCTAGGAAGTTATGTTTTCAACAGATAAGAGACCTCTATAACATTCAAGAGATCTTCTATTTCTATGTCCTTCCTATTTTCTGCCTCACCCTCAACAGGCTGAGGTAGCCATCTGGTCTCAGCAGCTACAGGCATGCTGTGTGACTACTTCAGTTACAAGCCACAGCTGAGACTGTACCTGCCAAAACTTGAGTTCAGAACCACTGGCTGCCATTACTTATCTTTGGCTGTCACCACAGTCTGAGCATGAAGTGCTAACAAGTAGTGCCACCAAGACAAGCAGGCCTGTTGACTTCAGTACCTGCTGCGAGGGGCAGGCCAAGAGGAATAGCTTATAAATTGCTTCGCTAATTGTTACTGTCCAATTAGTTGACACACACACACTCCTCAAGTCACTTTGATTCTTCACAGCATTCTTTGTTACAGATTTTCCTTTTGTAAGAATACTCCAAGCTCACTGGTTTTAGGAATTCAGATTGACTAAGAAGCAGCAGACAAGAACCCCACCAAAACAGTTAGGCACAGCAGTCCTGTCTAATTCCTGACTTAAAATACCAACAAGAGACTTAACTGCTTCAAACTAATGCTGTGATAGCAGAGATCTAGCGTTTTATGATATATTAAACTGTCTCACTGCCAGCACAATACATGGAAGCATTTTGTTGTTTGTCATTGTTAGAATGAAGTAGTAAGTTTATACGTTTTATTATATGATGACTCGGCTGTCCAGTTTTATTCAGTTAACTCTTTGGCATAGCTAGCTATGATTCTGAGAGCCATCCAAGTATCACCACACTAGAATAGCATGACCACCATTCAGGTTTGCTCCATCAATGACCAATAGATACAAGAACTCTTTTCCTAGTTTAAAAGCGTAGTTCTGTCTCAGTATCAAATGCATAGTCTGAGCTGACAGTTCTCTGTACTGTCTAGACAAGTCTACAGAATAATTTATTTTTTTAAATATATTTAGGTTCAGAATAGTATTTATTAATGCCTTAAGTCACACCAGTACAGCAATGCGCCTGGTCCAAGTTCAATTTCTATATATGTTGAGGTAGTGTGGCTAAATTAATTGGCACTCACAGTTCATCACCTGCTAACTAGTCTGGATCCTTCTCACCCATCAGGAACTCGTAATCTTACAAAGAGTCCAGGCACCTACTACAGTAAGCAGTTGTGTTTTACTTTCACCCTCAAATACACAGAGACACCAACTTATGGAATCCCTAAAACCTGGATACAAGCACCCAGATTTGCAATCATTCGACGTACTGAGCTCTGATCTCCCACTACATGCCCATTGAACCGTTTCCTCATGGCTACTTTAAAAAAAAAAAAGTAGCATTAAATTTCTATAACACGAGTCCAGTAGTTTTGATAGCACAGGAATCAAGTTTGTCCTTGGAAACTCCCAAGGAAAAAGTTTCTCCACAGCGTGTTGTTGATGTTCTTTTGTGGCAAGGCAGGCACCTACAACAGGCAACACACAGATAACATCCTACGTATTTGTGACTACTGAGATTTCAGAGGTATGCAATGGGAATCAAGCAAACAAAACCTGAAGCTGGACTACACATTTTGTTTTTAGACTTCACTTAGTAAATACCCAGAAAGCTTACCTAGCCCTAGTAAGCTAACTGCTTGCCACAATTTGAGCTTCCAAGTATCTAGCTCGAATTGTGGGTACACAGCGTGCTTTACCGTGTACCCAAGAGACAAGACAGTGAGGAGCACAACAGTGCAGGGCTTCTGGAGCCTTTAATTCTTCATTCCCGTATCACCTAGCCAAGATGCTGACAACGACAGATAATGACAGTGTGCCTTGAGCAGTGCAATATGAAGCACAACTGGGTTGAAGCTGAAGATCAGGACAAGCTTTGTACAGACAGTTACTTGACCATTTTCTGATCTGCAGTAGTGAATCCATGGAGAACTAGTATCATACTACACACAGTGCTGATTGTCAGTCTTCTAGATTAATTAAAAGCAACTTTCAATAATAACCTCACAAGAACTTTCCCATTCACATCCATCACCTGCCTTTTTATGAAAAAAGCTCCAGTTGGGTACCTTGTCTTTCATTATGCATCAGCTACAAACTTGCAAGTGTTGCGCAACACCTGTATGACAAGTTTTCTAGACAATGTAGGTCAGGCACAGTTCAAGAAATTCTACTACTGAGTCCATAAGGACCTCCTATGAACAGCCTGGAATATGCTAAGGCAGTTCTGGACAGCAAAAAAATACCAATATCAGTGTTTCTGCTCTCAAAATTTACTCCAACAGCAAGTCACAAGTTTCAGTACCTCCAAGAATTCAAGTTCCTCTGAATTTTTTCAATGAAATAAAATGAGGAAGTTCAGTAGGTACAGCAAACTGAAGCGTTATGGGCAAGAGCCACGTGCATGCAGGCTCAGAAGGCTGGACACCCAGTCTTACAAAAGACCAGCTCATATATGCAGTCGTAAAAGATACAGATTAAGTCCGTGCTCTACGTTAAATAGGAACAGGGGAAAAATACAGATAAATCAGTCTTTAGTCAGAACAGTCATGTTCCATGATAGTGCTGGCCTGAAACCTATCAGCACTTCTGGAGTGAAGCAGATGAGTTTCCTTATGTAATAGTACTCATGTCATTAGAGACCTGGTAACAGGTCACATGCAAGGTTTGTATCTTAAATAATGTATCATAGATGCATTTCTACAAGACTTTATTAACAGCTGGGCTACCCAGAGGGATGAGTTTCACCTGAGTATACAGAACCTTCTCAATACCTGGTTCCAGGCTATGCCACTACCAGGCAAGAACACTTTCTCAGAGGTGAAGCTCTGGCCAAGTGATGAGATTCTCCTGCCAGTGCTGCTCACTAAAGAGTCCAGGGCTGCACCTAAGCTATGAATTCTGGCCTGGTTTTAAACTGATATTGACTAGCTAGATAAAAAAACCAATCATAGCAGCATTTTTTAAATCTAAAAATAACGCTATGGACAGTGGTAATTTACACAGCAAAATAAGTATTTTGCAATTGTTCTTTTAACAATGTGTCTAGAAATTAAATTCTTTCAATTTGGGTTAGAAAAGAGTCACTACAAACTATGCAAATCCATCACAAACCACATATAGACACAGACATCACAGGCAAGCAGGGCTACAGACAGGTTGCTAGAAGCCAGATGATCCTGTCTAGGTATGTCGATGTAACTTAATTACACGAGTTCTCCTCAAAAAAATACTCCTCAGCAGCGTAGCCAAGCTTAATATCATCACAGCTACAGCAACTCAGGATGAGAAGCACAACCCGTAGTACTTCGCCCCATAGACTTGTCAGATAGGAAGTACACATTGCACAACTGTACTACTACTCCAGACCCCTCCCTCTACTCCAGCTTCACTGGGAGACATTAAAGGTGCACGCTTATTTGGGAAGGTAACCTTGCATTCCTGCAGCAGAGCTATTTTAGAATTTGGTTACTAGTGCCTTTAGAAGGCCACGTTAAAGAAACTAAAGGTCATCACTTGAAAGTAATCTCTTAGCGTGTGGTAATGGTTTAATGATACCCAAAACCTAGAATTTGGCAGAGGCCAGTAGACAGCAGACAGAAAGTGTAGACCTGGCACTTCTGTGCCTGCACTGCCACGGCCGTACCGCAGGGAAGCCCGCAGCAGCTTTCACGTTTCACTGCAATATGTGGGTTTTCTTCACAGAATACGACGTTACAAGTCAGGACATCAATAAAATGATTCAAAATGTCCTTACGATTACAAGAAGTCTTAGCCTCATTAAAAAAAAAAAAAAAAAAATTAAGCAACGCGTGGAGACAACTTCGCTTCCTCGTCAATTTACCCCCACCCCACCTTGCAGATCCCGTGCTGAAGCGGGATTTCCCACTCGCACTGCCCTGGGGGCGACGGACACTCTGGTTCGGAAGCATAGAGGAACCACCGCACTCCCCTCCCACCGCCCCGCAGGTGCTGCTGGCCTGGGCACGGCGCCAGCCTCGCCCACACCGCCGGGACGGAGCACCCCGACCGGGGAAAACGAGGTGGGGACCGGACAAGGGCAGGAGCTGGATGCCCACCACTACGGTCCGCGCCTCGCCGCCTCCCCAGGACACGAAGGAGCCCCGCGGCCCCAGCCCCTAGCCCTTCCCCTCACGTCCGGCCCCACTGGAAGGTGCCCTTCGGGGCGGCACGGCGGGCAGCCCGCGGCGGGAAGGCGCTGCCCGAGCTAGACACCGGCAAGGCCTGCGGGAGGGCGGCCACCCCGCCACTGGAGGGGCCTGGGCCATCTCTCAGCTTTCAGGGAGGGACCACGGCCAGGCTCCAGGCCTCTCGGCCAAGCACCGTCCCCGGACGGCTCCTCTACCTGAGGGAGCGGCCCGGTCTCCCGCCCCAGCTCCCGCTCTCCCCGGCCCGGCCTCTCCGCGCCCACCTGGAGATGCTCCTGGAAGCGAATCGGCAGGATCTGGGCCATGGCGGCGGCAGCAGGCTGGGGCTCCAGTCCGAGGCCGGACCGGAGTCACACCTCAGAGGGGAAGCGGGACCGCAATGGCGGAACAGGCCAGCGAGCGGGGAGAGCTGCGGCGATCCGGAAGCTGCCCCCGCCGGCGGAAGGATACCGCCGCGGAAGGAAAAGGCCTGCCCTCACCTGCCGGGACCGGCCTTAACTGCGCCGGCCGGGCGGAAGGATCCCGGGGAGCGGCGTGACTCGCCCGCCGCGGGACCAATAGGAGCGGCGGAGAGATCCGCCACCGGAAGGGACTATTTCGTGCCTCATCACTCCTCCCTCCCCGGCCTTTTTTTTTGCCACATCATGCGACCGAGGTGCGGCTGCGTCACTTCCGTTCCGCGCTCGTCGCCCCGGCGGGTCACGTGCCGGGGGCAGAGCGGCCGGGCAAGGTGACTCGCCCGGGGCCCGGGGGTGGTTGCCGTGGAGACGGGCCGGGGCGGGCCCGGCCCGGACTCCCTGTGGGACACGGAGGGCCCGGGGCTTCCCCCGGTGGGCGCGGAGGCGATCGATTTCCCGGCCCCGAGCCCGGCAGGTCCCGGGGCCGGCGGTGCGGGCCCTGCCCGTTCCTCTCGCAGCGCCCTCGGGTCCTGCCCAGCGTTTCTCCCCCATTTTCGGAACCATCCCGGGTGTCGGCCTCGATGGGCCAGTGCTGCCCTGAACAGTACCGTAATGGATCGAGGATACGTTTTGCCTCGCCAAGCACTAACAAACCCTAATTAAAAAAAAGAAAACAAAGTAGGGAAGGTCCGTAAGCCGGTACCGACTTTCTTCCCTCCCCAAAATCACGGGATGTCAGTGAACATCACCGGAGGCTGCAGCAGTCCCTGAGACTCCCGGGATGGTCCAAAGGACTCTTCCCATGTAACACTTAACGAGTACAGTAACATAATGAAACTTCCAATTTCCATCTATGTTTATTAACTTACATTGTAACTCCAGCCCATAGAAACAGGTAAAACGTCACTCTTTTTGAGGACCGCAGCATCCCAAGAGCCTTATGAAGAAGCTGTGTGTGTTGTAACACATGGGCACCCCAGCAGACCTAACCACCACTTTTCTCCTATCTTTCCTTATTTTGCAATCTCATGGTTACTTCCTCATACCATTTTTGCTTTGTATTAAATTCACAATTTCAAAACCTCTGAGTAGCCTCACAGCACAGGGGGAAAAAAAAAAACCCCAAACCTCCCTTCTTACTACTGAGTAAAAAGAAATAACGAATAAAATAATAAAGCATTAGGATGTGCCAGGAGATATATAGCCCCAGGCAAGAGGGTGTTCTAGCTACTGGTCTCAGACCTAGCACGTGCTGCAGGTGTCGTTTGACTTGCAAGTGGCTACGACACTGCAAATATAAAATAAATCAAAGTAAACAGCAATAATTTGTGGACTTTTGCAAAATTCAGACTATAGGTTTAGTCAAGACAAAGTGCTGGCTTCTGAAAAGCAGAGTCGGAGCAACAGCGTGAAAGAACAAAGCCCTTTTCCCTCTGAACCCAGGATAAAGGGCCCAACCAGAGAGGAACCATAAATGTACCACTTCCCACAAAGACTGATCACAACCAGCCATTGTTCGATTCACGCATTCCCTTAGGAACTAGAAAGGCATTAATCTCGCTGCCGTTTCTGTGCTCTGTACGTACAGAAAAGGGGCGGGCGGCAGCAATTCTCCTGCAGTCAGGAACTCGGCGACTGAAACTTGCAGGGCCGCTGCAGGCATCCCTGCTCGCTCCTGCTCCTGCCGTTGACAGACACGGTGTTGCTCACGTTAAGCCTCTTACAGCCCAGCAAGGTGGCACACGGCCCCGCAGGGCAGCCGGCGAGGACACGGCAGCCACTCCAGCTCTGAGAGACGAATCACGCCTTCTTCCCAAGGTTTGGCAAGTATGCAGCCCAGCCTCAGCTTTTTCATTTTAATAGGTACAATCACAGAAAGAGGGACAACTATCAGATCTAATACCTCCTTTCTGATGAATAATATTACCATATTCCCCATAAAAGAATCCCAAGGTTTTTGAAAGCTTATGATGAGCTACAGCCCGTGCAGTACGCAGGTGGAATGCTTAACGTTTTACACCAAGTGCTAAGGCTTACGTACAACTTGACTTTAACAGAGTTAGCTGCACACAACTGAGGCATGAAAAATGACAGTAGGTTTTCCCATTTTTTTGGAAATTATCTTATACAAAATATTACTTACTGAAAGTGAAAAATTGCAAAAAAGACAAGCTCTGCACTGGGGATTACAGAGGAGGGCATTACCTCTTCATTGAGAAGGAAACAAACTTTGTGATGACAAAGCATCACAGCTCTTTGCTTTTTATATACTCGAGTGGAGGAACAAAGCTAGTATTTCCTCATGTATTCTTTCTACACATTTGAAACAGTCATTCTTCAGACCAAAATCCATACATTTTAAAAATAACAGCCACCAAACTCAGAAAACCAGCCCACTAGGCAGCAAGCCTGCTGACAGACTGCAGGACGTAACCTGGCCGAGTACTGGATTGACTGCTGGGGGTTTCTTTTGCCAAATGGAAAACACACGGTGCTAAGTCATCCTTGACAAAAATTACGCATTGTTAGCAAGAATGTGAAAACCTTTACAAAATACTTTGCATACAAAGACATCTTCACCCTGAACCAGCACTGTACATGGTACAGGCACAATACACAGTTGGAACAACACTGACTGCAACACAGAATGCAGGTGGCAAATTTCCTTTTGAATTTAGATCCTGATGGTTCCATCATTAAAAGAGCACTTACTACACATTTTCCTGAGTGGTGTATGAGCATGAAGATTGTATAGCCACAATCATACAAAGTAAAATGGATACAAAGTGACAGTTCCACTCCTTTAAAAAAAACCCAGCCTTTAAGAAAATTTTATTAATAATGGCACTGAGACCACCAAGACCTTTCTAAGTCAACTAAATGCCACAGAATTGGCACCACAGGAAGTATCATGTCTTCATCCACATTTGAGGCCACTAAATTGTTGCCAGTGACACATAGCAACAAAATTCAGCTTGATAACTTTTCCTTGCTGGATGCAGCAAAGGAAGATTGCGTTTGTATGCCTCAGCACTCAAACTTACCACAAAGCAGAAGTTTTCCTTCATTCCAGTTTGTCATTTTGCATTATGCAAACATACCCAGAACAACTGCACTAAACTGCGTTTCCTCATAGTGGAGTAGAGCAGCCACGAGTATTACCCCATTTCTTTCAATGCTCCACTTAAACCCTGTGCTCTTTGCTGCTTTCTCTCAAGATAGCGAGCTCGGGCATCCAGTATTGATTTATCATCATTCCTTCTCTCCATCTTCTTTGCTGAGTTGTCTGTGACTCCTTCTGGAGGGAGAGGAGAGAGAGAAATATACTCTTCTGCGTAAAAGAAACCCCAGCATTACAATTCTTCCTATTTGTAAAATACCCCAAAAACCTCAACAGAATCTCAAATGTTTTTCAAGTCCCAGTCAATCACTTGAATGTATTCCAGAGAGGACAGACTGTACCATAGCAGGGAGAGAAAAATAAAAAAATAAATAAATCATGCTTTAACTCTCATGTCAATATTTGCAGCTGGGCTCGTCTCGTCACCGAATATATATCTCGCTTTTTATTGTAACAGATACTGTCCATCTTGTAATCTATGCACCCATTTCATCTCTAAATTACACTTCTCAAACTCAGGCAGGAGAGGGACAGCACTGGGAGCAGGAAAAACAAAAAGCTGAGAATAAACAATCTTTATAAATTTCCAGAGGTAGGAGGAAGAGGGAGGATAACATACAGATAAAGGAGTGGGAAAAGTCAGACACCGTTAGAAATGCACATTTTCCCACTGAGCTGAGACCTTGGGAGTGCTTCTCCCAGACGGAAAGAAAAGCAAGAAGTATTTTCAGTTTAAAATAAAATGTAAAATAATAATAATTTAAAAAATATCATTCAAAGACACTGAGAGCCTAAGTATTGTGTGAATGAAGCAGCTACTGCAGCCTGTTCCTAGGGCTCTGGGGCTGGGCACCAGATTCTTTGATATGAGGAAGGAGCTTTAATCAGCATTCACTCTTGGAATATTTGTAATCATTCTGTCTAGGAGTCAAATAATAATTTAGCTCATGCTGCAGCCTTTCCTTCCATCAGGCACTAATTAAGCCTTTGTCAGCTACTCAGCCACCTATTTTTATGAAGCTCCCAGAAATACAACGTCTGTAAGGTCAATACTAATTAATACTAATTCATTTATAATTGCCTGGTAAAGTCAAAAAGTTAAGGGGGACAAAGAGAACAAACCTCAGCTCTTGGGACTTCAGAGAAATAAATGAGGCTCCTCTGCATTATCCAATAATGCAAATACTCTTTCCAGCAAATGTATAACCAAATCCAATTCATGTTTTCATCATTTAAAATGTTTGTTTTATACAATAATCCAGGACAGAAAGAGATGCTGGTCTGAGCAAAAGAGTATGTTTTTTATATTGTTAAGGAAACTGAAGAGAATCTATACTGCCAGTGCCTGTTCTGTATATTAAATTAATGTTTTGGAAGGGTCAGCTCAGGAGTAAAGAGGCCCTTTGAATACTTGGCTGCTTTATGAAACCTGCTGACAGAAGAATTCAAAGAATGTCAAGCAGCCAGATCAGTTAGCAGGCACCAGTTTTAATTAAAACTGACAATTTATTTAAACATATGGCATTAAATTCATTGTCAGAATAAGATATTCATCAAAACATGATACTTTTTCCTCTGTGTTTTTTTGTTTGTTTGGTTTGTTTTTTTCTTATAGCCCTTAGGACTTCTCTCTTTCAGGACAGTATTATATTGGGTATCTATGGCTAGATACCCTTTGCAAATTTAAATAACAGTCAGACACAAGACGCTTTTATTCAACTCTGTGTTAAAGTTCTGCTCCCGACAGCTGCAGTAAACCAAAAGAAGGAGGGAGGCATGGCAAGAACCGGTAGACAAACACCACCACACACACTGCTAAGGCAGGAAAATAAGGATTGCAGAGCTGTAGTAAGGCAAGAAAACAACTATAGCTACAAGTCAAATACATTAAGCACATCCAGATTAACACCTATTAGTCCAGAATGCATTCAGTGACATAATATACACACACATGTCCACAACAACCAAGAAAACTACACATGCCATAGACATGGACTAGTAATGTGCTTACCATACTGCCTTTTAAGATCCTCCTTATGTTTCCACTTGGTTATTTCCTCTTCGGTTACTTCTTCCCGTGCCACACTGCTCAGTTCATATGCATCGATTTGATGCAATCTGGGCAACAAGTCTTTGACCCATTCATAGCGAACAGGACACACTGTCCGGACATAGATTTTAGATGTCACTGTGACATCATGGAATATGATCCACTCCAGGTGAGTCTCCTGGTTATATAGCTGAAAATTTAAAATATTATTTCAGAATGGATATAAAAAAAAATAAAATTATTTCTAGAGCACCCTTCATTGGTGGATGCAAGAACAAGATAAAGCTGACATTACCCTAAATTTTCAGACAGGGAAACTGAGGCATAATGACTTGCTTAGAGTTGCCTAGGAAATCCAAAGAGCCACACAGAAAGCTCAGTCTATGTCACACTCATTTCATAAGCCAAACATTTACCAAATTTGAAGAAGTGAGGCTCTTCTCCACTCTCAAAAAGAACACTGTAACAGTGCTTCTCCTGGCCATAAATTAGCACAAATTACACAGAAGAGGAAGAGTTTATAGGGATGTGCCTCTTATTCCTTTTATAGATCCTTTGGTACTTTACTAACAGAATCTGGCAACTTACTGTAGATGAAGGATGGATATAGACTATGCTGCCATGTCCGTCCATTGTGCAGAATGTCCTGGCTGCAGACCTGAAAGTTTTGCGGTGGGGAAAAAAAAAAAAAAAAGAAACATACTTTGCTGTGATTAGACAGCAACACTAACTAAGCAAATGAGCAGCAGCATAGAAGAAAATACTCAAATATATAAGCAGGGGAAGATCCTTCCAGAATTAAATGGTAAAAAAACAATGAGGAATAAAATATATCTTCCTAATTACCACAGTAACACTGCAGATACAAGAACACAATAATAAACTGGGTTTGGGATTGGACATTTCCAAGCCCTTCACTTTAATATCTGGAATATCTTCAATATCAGCTTGCAAGTTCATGTCACAGATAGAAAAACTGCTATTCCAAGGATGTAAGCAACTTGCCCAGGAATGTAATGACAGTCAAAAGCAGAGAACCCACTAGGCTTCCAGCCCCCTGCAGAAACACCACCTTCAGCTGCAATCGCTACTTTGCTACTTTTAACAATATACAGCCTTACTACTGTGTTTCAATTTGCAGCTACACCTTTAAAGAATATGCATAGTATCTTTTCCATTCAGTTTTCCAAACTTCATTACTTACCTCCTAGCTACATTGATAAAATATCCTGCACATAGACATCTTCGTAGTATTTCAGTTCTGGAGCCTTCAAACGTCTCTTTAGGGAAGTCTGGCAGCTGTGTAAAGAAAAAACAACATGAATCAGGATCTTTCCTAAAGAAAAAGTGGCTATACCCCCTCCACCCCAGGGTTTTTAAACTCTGGGTTTTTCACTTTATGGAAACCATGAGGAAAGGAGAAACCCCCCCGCCCTTCCTGCTTGTTACCACCATCATACCTGTTCGTTACACAAGCTACAGCAGGGATGCTCTAATAAACATTTAAGTGGATTAGTTTCTGCTGGAGAAAGGCAGCAGCCATCTGGCAAAGGCTCAGTAGTCCAGTACATGTCTTGAATATAAACTTACATAACTCGATCATATATATAAAAATTATATTTTTTACCTGTTTCAGTTTACTGATTATTTCCCGAAGCTGTTTTTCCACACTAAATGCAGATTTTAAAGCTCTCCAATGGATCCAGTATTTCTGGCACCAAGCTGAAGGAGACTTGCTGAGAACAGAAATACTTGTATTATAAAGAAGTCCTTTGTAAGCTGAAGGCAGAAAGTTGCCTCTATTTGTTATGGCTGTACAAAGAAGGGAACCTACACAGCCAGATACTTTATTAGTTTAAATAACAGGTGTCTCGATAGAAATTTCAGATCATCATAATAAGGAATAAATCTGCAATTAGGTATGAGTACATACATGTGCATATACACAACATATTTTAAAATTGTCAGCAGCTGGGAGTTATGAGCAATGCAAAACCACTTACTGTAAGGAATCATTTTATACCTTGCTTTGCACTGTTCAAAAATATTTAAGAGGGTTGCAAAGTCATTGCATCCTCCCACTTGTGAGGAGAGCTCCTGGTGTTGAAGTTCTGCCTCCTTTTGCTTCTGAGGATCACCTGAGGAAGTAAGTTGTATCTCACTTCAACAAAACAATTTTTATTTATCACTCCTACTTAATTTTCTAGTAGTATCTCTCCAAAGTATGTTTGACAGTCTTGGCTCTTTATTCATATTATTTTTAGATTTGTCTCTCCTCCACAGCTGCATTTACAGTTCTTCCCCCTTCCGCTACCACTGAACGAGAATACATAGATGCTATTAAATCTGTGATTAATCTCATCAGTCAGCACTAGTGATGAAGACTTCTAGTCTCTTAGAAAGAAAGTTTCTATGTATTGCTCTCTCACATTCAATTCAGATGTCGACATGGAAAGATAAAGGAACAGCGACCTTAAACAAACAGCTCGCAGGGATCGAGTGAAAGGTTTGCTCCGAGAGAAAAAAACAAGACTGTTGAAACCACCCCATCATAGCACCACGTAAACTATTTAACTCAGCTTTTGTCCTAGTACTCAAGTGCCACAGTAATGGAGGTCTTAAAAAAAAAAAAAAAAAAAAAAAAAAAAAAAAAAAAAAAAAAAAAAAAAAAC
>VFFE01006875.1:437009-505115 GCA_008921705.1 Burhinus oedicnemus
ATTTATTTATTTTTAAACATCAACCAATATACCCTATTGTCAGAGCAACTCCCAGAAACACCAAACAAATGACCTTTTTAAAACTTACTTTGAAATGGGAACCACCTCCAATATGTCCAAGCCAACTCGGGGATTATGATTCAACTGCTTCACAAATCCACTATCTACTACATATCTGAAAAAGATTCATACTCTGTCAGAGAAGAAAACGACAGAGGTCTCAGTAGACAGACAAAATAACTGCCACACGCATATGATCAGAGCAAGAACACATTTACCCTACAATTGCCGCGAACAGGTAGTTGCACTTTGCTGGTCAGCTGCAGCTCTGCAGCCCCTGGTTCAGTCTACAGGATGTTACTGATAATACCTCTCAGCACCCAAGGAGATTATGTTGATTTAATGGAGCTGAGATTTGCTTTCAAATTAGGGTCCAACAATATTAGTCATCTGTAAGACTATATAATAGTATCAAGGATTTTTTTTATTCACTATATACAAAAAAAAAGGCAACAGGTAATTAATAGGCAGATATAGCAGCAGAAGGAAGTCAGACGCATTTTTCCAAATCTAGTAGAACTTTCTGAATTATTCCCTCTGTTACATCTTTTATGAAGGATAGAAAACGATACCTGACTCCTTCAATTGTCAGAGATGTTGCAGCGATGTTTGTGGATACCACGCATTTTCTAATGCCCGTGGGAGCTGGCAAAAATATGCTTTTCTGTTGATCTAAAATGACAGGTAGTCAGTCAAACAATCTGTTATGTTACAATGCTCTGATTTCAAATCACATCTCTAACACTGTGCAAACTTACTCAAATGCTTAGTGAAAGTAATTTGGATTAAATTAGAAAGTGAATCACATAATATTCTAAAATACAGATTCGGTATTATTTTAGCATATGTCAGAAATCAGAGAATATCTTCTTCATTGCTTGCATATTCAAGAAGATTTTGAGATTGAGAAAGGCCAACTCTCCTGGATGTTTCCTAACCCAGAGCTATGTAAAACAAATAAGATGTCTGGTCTTAATAAAATCTTCATGAAGGATTTGAAGGTTTTTAACAATCAGAGCAAGTGAAGGCAAATATGAAAAGATTCAGTTAAACCCCCCATGCTTCCAGCAAACCTTCTTTTAACGTGTAACAAAGCAGCATATGCAACTGCCATTCATTCCTTTGGCTTTCCAAGGAACAAAAAAGGGAGGCGGAAATTCAACTCTTCTCAGAAATTTTCCCTCTTAAGTTATTATACTTGAAAAATACCAAGATCTCTTTAAGAAATATTCTCTCTGGTGTATTTAAAAATATTCAAATACAATAGTCTCTGAGAAACTACCACAAAAGAAAAAAAATAAATAAAATATCACTCTCAGTCAGGAATCTAACACCTATTATGGAGTAAGGGAGAAGCTACACCTTTCTTTCATGCAACTTTTCATTTTGCTCTTTCAAGAAGGTAAAAATTTTGCTCCCTCTCTGCTGATCGTTACCAGATCTTTCCTCTCAGCAGCACTTCCAGATGGAAATTGCTGTTTGTCCTGCTCTTCTGAACACTTATTCAGCCTCTTGGCATTCTACATACCACACCCACACATTTAAACATCACACAAGTTCATCTGAAAATACAGTGTCTATGTTCAGTAAAGGTCAAAGGGCCTTTGTTTTTTAACTCTTTGAAACTGTGGTATTGCTGCCAAATGAAACAGACTGACGCATTCTGATAACCTGTACTTTTCTATATTGTGTAACACTGTACTACTTCTATCATCCCTTACAGGTCTACTCTCATCACCAAAAACCTACTGGCAGTACCTTTTCTGTATAAAATAAAATGTGAGGGCCTAAATAAGACATCTGAACTTTCAGTTACACAATATCCCCTTCCGAAGCTGGAGATCTTGATGCTGTGTCAAGCCATTTCGAGGGGATACGAATTTTAACAGGAGGCTTCTGTGCAAGTACAGAGAAGGCTGAAGTTTAATTAGTTTACAAACAACACAAAAAACCCCAACAGAATAGTGCTGTGGTATTGTAACAAATGGGTTCATGAACACCACTTTTTCCAATCACAATAGAAATATTTGATTAGGATACTGTTTATAACAACTACTGCAGTTAACATTTATGTGAGTTAAGTTCAATATGATATTATATGCTCTCACCTGTTGACATTGACCCATACAGTGGTAAGATAAGCAGGCCTTCAACAGACCGATCATGTACTTCGTACCGGTAATCAATAGATTCTGCTTTCTTGAAAAGTAAGTCACAAGCTCTTTCTATCTCAATTTGACCTAAAAAACCAGACAAGAGCATTTAAGTGCCCTATGCAGCTACAATTCTGCCTTCCTACTTTGTAACAACTTCAAACAAGATTGTTTTGCCAATATTACAGAGTCAAAAACACCATTACAAGAAGGAAGTAAGATTTATGAGAGCTAGTTTAGAAGGTAACATCCAGTCTTTCCACAGTGCCTCTCACCAAGGCTTTTCTTTAAAAGACAACTGTGTAAAAGTGTCATATGTCACTTTGAGTCCCTGGCCCATATATTGATGTAGGGTTTTGCAGTTAAATAAATTTTCCCTTCCTGAATTAACAACAAAATAAAACACATAGACAATACAGAGAAAATTAGGCACAGGAAGAAATGAGTATATACAAATTTTTAAGTTAATATTTTTCTTATCTGATCTCATAGGCATGGATATCACAGAATCACAGGATGGTAGGGGTTGGAAGGGACCGTCGCAGATCATCTAGTCCAACCCCCCTGCCAAAGCAGGTTCACCTACAGCAGGTTGGACAGGATCGCGTCCAGGCGGGTTTTGGATATCTCCAGAGAAGGAGAGTCCACAACCTTTCTGGGCAGCCTGTTCCAATGCTCTGTCCCCCTCAAAGTAAAGAAGTTCCTCCTGATGTTGAGATGGAATTTCCTGTGTTCCAGTTTGTGCCCGTTGCCCCTTGTCCTGTCGCTGGGCACCACTGAAAAGAGTCTGGCCCCATCCTCTTGAAACCCACCCTTTAGATATTTATAAACATTGATGAGATCCCCTCTCAGTCTTCTCTTCTCTAGGCTAAACGGCCCCAGGTCTCTCAGCCTTTCCTCATCAGACAGGTGCTCCGTTCCCTTGATTATCTTTGTAGCTTCTGCTGGACTCTCTCCAGTAGTTCCCTGTCTTTCTTGAACTGGGGAGCCCAGCACTGGACACAGTACTCCAGATGTGGCCTCACCAGGGCAGAGCAGAGGGGGAGGATGACCTCCCTCCAACTGCTGGCCACGCTTTTTTTAATGCACCCCAGGATACCATTGGCCTTCTTGGCCACAAGGGCACATTGCTGGTTCATGGGCAACCTGTTGTCCACCAGGACTACCAGGTCTCTCTCTGCAGAGCTGCTTTCCAGCAGGTCAGCCCCTAACCTGTACTGGTGCATGGGGTTATTCCTCACCAGGTGCAGGACCCTACACTTGCCTGTGTTGAATTTCATTAGGTTCCTCTCCAACCAACACTCCAGCCTGTCCAGGTCTTGCTGTATGGCAGCACAGCCTTCTGGCATGTCAGTCGCTCCTCCTAGTTTTCTGTCATCAGCAGACTCGCTGAGGGTACATTCTGTTGCCTCATCCATGTCATTGATAAATATGTTAAACAAGACTGGACCCAGTACTAACCCCTAGGGAACATTGCTAGTTACAGGCCTCTAACTGGACTCTGTGCCACTGATCACAACTCTTGGAGCTCTGCCATTCAGCCAGTTCTCAATCCACCTCACTGTCAACTCATTTAACCCACACTTCCTAACATTATCTACAAGGATGTTATGGGAGACTGTCAAAAGCATCAAAAACCTTGCTGAAGTTGAGGTAGACAACGTCCACTGCTCTCCCCTCATCCACCCGGCCAGTCATGCCATCACAGAAAGCTATCAGACTGGTCAAGCATGATTTCCCCTTGCGGAATCCATGTTGACCACTTCCAATAACCTTCTTTTTCTCTACATGCTTAGAGATGACATCCAGGATGAGCTGTTCTATCACCTTTCCAGGGATGGAGGTGAGGCTGACTGGGTGTAGTTTCCCAGGTCCTCCTTCTTGCCCTTTTTGAAGACTTGTGTGACATTAGCTTTCTTCCAGTCCTCAGACACCTCTACTGTTCTCCATGACCTTTCAAAGGTGATGCAGAGCGGTTTCACATATACCTAAACATGCTCTGAAAACCATCACTTCACGGGACTATGTGCAACTTTCCCTTCCCTACTTACTGCTCTGGCACAAACCAGACAGTCATTGGAAGGATGTACTGTTTTGCTGGCAATGCCATGCTTCACCTGGAATAACCATCAGTTGTTGAAAGAAAAATTCTCACCTGTCAGGAAAACCAAGATGTCACCTTCTGGTTCATTTAAGTGGATATCCAACGTCACTTTTACAGCCTGAAACAAACAACAAACAAGCCAGTAAGAGCTGGAATCCCACTTACTCTTTCTAAACTCATGGTAATTCTTCTCTGTACTCTGCAGAGATGCTAAAAACACAGCAATATGGCAGCTAATTCCTGTGGTCTTTCACAGATGACAATCATACCAAGAACAGAGAACACAGTGCAGAAACAAAGTAAAACAGGTCAGACCTCTGTCACATATGCAGAGCTGCCTACATCCCTTGGGCTGAGCAGGTTGCAGAATATCTCTTTGACAGGATAACTTCTTCCTGGAATATGCAGCATGGAACAGTGTCCAAAGAACTCCGACAGCTTGTCTACCTCCAGGGTGGCTGACATCACCACCACTTTCATCGCTGTCTTCCTGTCCAGTGGTTTCTTCTGTAGAAACAGCTTCTTCAGCAAACCAAATAAAATATCCTAACAGACAAATAGAAGCAACTTACATTAGTAACGCAGTTTTCTTACAAGTGCCTGACAAACTTGGAAGGGATTGATTTCATCCCATGGATATAGTGAAGACAGAAAAATCACATCTTCAGGGCCGAAGCACTCAGAAGAATACATACACTTACCCTGGTCGTCTTGTAAGCATGCTAATTGGTTTATAGAATTTAATTAATTTTTTATCAGCTCTTCTCACAGCCTGTAAACAGAATCCGTGTAACTTAAAATCCTTTGGTTTTCAGTTTTATACTCTCATTTGCAAGCAGTTACCTCAAACCCATTTTAAAAAGTCATCACCTTTGTCCAGCGTATGTTACCTGAGTGTGCACCCTCTTTTGTGGTACTAGTTATTGTTATGACTTCAGCAAGTTTATTTTACTCTGCATTACTCTGGATTGAAAATTTGCTCCTTATAGCTAGACGCATGTGACAGAGCAGTAACTTCTTACATCACCCTAGCTCAATTACTTGCAATACCCTCAGATGCTTGAGGGCAGAACTGGGATTCAGAAAGCATTTTCCCTTTTCCCCAGCTGGACTGGTAAATTGCGTGTGGACTGGTAGGTTGTTTGACACGCAACACAATCTCTTGAGGACTGAGTGACTTGAGTCTCACTTTGCTTGCCACAGAAGGGTCAGAGTGACATTTGATAGCTTTTGGTACTTAGGTCAGTCTAGATACTTCCATGATCCCGAAACCCATAATCTCTTTGCACAGTCATATACACACCCTAAGAAACATTAGGCCTCAGAGCAAGACAGATGCTTCAGTGTTTTGTTCGTTTGTGTGTGTTTTTTTAAAATTAGGATTCTAGAAAGGCTGTTCACTGTGCTGGCTTCCAACTCCTGGAAATTTTGGGAAAGTATCCAATAGCCAGCCAAGTTTTAACTGCTTTCAAAGACAACAACAGCTACAACAATTCCAACAGGATTGCAGGCCGCATCTTATTTTCACATTATGCAGCACGTAATAAACGAAGCAGCAATTCTATGGTCTTGGGACAGCAAAAGGATAAACGCACCCATGGAGAGTCAGCCAAAATCCGCGGGGATTGCACAGAATTGAAAGAAATGTATAAGTAGACCTCAGTAAAGGAGAAACAGTGACCCAAAAGGACAGACATAAGGCGACACTCACAGTGCTGAGGCTCCGCTCATGGGCTTCATCCAAAATGATGATACTGTACTTGCTGAGAAGGGGGTCTGCCAATATTTGCCTCAATAAGCAGCCATCGGTCATATACTTGATGGCAGTATCCTGAAAGGTTTAATTAGACATTCAGCTGTTATTCTGCATTTTTACTTCGAAGTAAACACCTCTACATAGATCACATATTTGTCAAGAACACACACTGAGATTGCACTACAGGTGCTTATGTACTGTACCACAGCTGCTTGGCTATGTTTCACTTCTAAGGTGTTCAAAAAACTTGATCAAATGAGTTACACACAACCGCAGCTTCTCCACAGCAGGGACAGATGGCTTCTCAAGGCTCCAAGACCTTCTGCACACAAACCTCCAGGAGAGGCAACAGGGCTGTGCCACTCCAAGGAGAGGCCCACAACCCAAAAAACCAAGCCACAACCCACTGACACCACCACACCCTGCCATGACGACGCCTGCGGGAACACAGCCCTCAGAGCCCTACCTCACTGGTGCAGTCATCGAAGCGGACCTGGTACCCAACAACACCCCCCAGTGAACAGCCCATCTCCTCGGCCACCCGCTGCGCCACCGAGATGGTGGCAACGCGCCGGGGCTGGGTGACGCCAATGGCACCGTGCTTGGCGAGGCCTACGGGAGAGACAGGGGAAACAGGGACACTGAGTTGTGCTGCTCAGAGTCAGCGTATACACAAGTACCTATGTAACATACATATGGTCACAGTGTTTTAGTTTAAAAGGCTTAATCAAGCCATCTCCACGCACCACATGCGCAGCACAGCCTGAAGCTGAGGGGACAAGAGGATTATCTGCATTTATCTGTGCTTATTTCCCACATTTTGGGGCCGAGGCCGCAGAGCAGAGGGCTCTGAGGGGTTTCCCCCCTCCCCGGCCGTTACCTGCCTCGAAGAGGTACTTGGGCAGCTGCGTGCTTTTGCCGCTGCCCGTCTCGCCGGTGACGATGAGGAAGGGCCGCTCCCTCACGGCCTCCACCAGGGCCCGGCGGTACCGGCGGATGGGCAGGGCGGCGCCCGCCATGGCGGCTGAGGAGGAGGAAGAGGAGACCGAAGGCCCGGCGGCCGCCCTGTCAGGTACAACACACACACACACACACCCCTCACGTGACCGCGCGCGGAACCGGCGCGCCGATGACATCCGCTGTTTACGCACGCCTAACGTCAGGCGTCGGCCTATACGCCCCGCCTCCTCCTTAAGCCCCGCCTCCCCTTAAGCCACGCCTCCCCCTTAAGCTACGCCTCCCCCTTAAGCCACGCCTCCGCATCAGCACTCGCATTGCCCCTAAGCCACGCCTCCTCGCTAAGCCACACCTCCTCACTAAGCCACGCCCCAGTAAGCCACACCCACCCGCTCCTCAGCACCGCCCCCGTCTTCTCCACAGCATTCTGCCCCTCAGCGGGTACCCCGGTGGTTAGCCAAACCCGTTATTTTTTTCCCCAAATCTGCTGCAGTTTTTCACAGTGGCGCTTGCTCCTTCCCGAGGGACGTTGCCAGCGCAGGGAAACCCAGCGGCACGTCTCCCTCTGCCGCCCCGGGCCTCCCTCTGGCCGGCCCGGCGCCTCAGCGGCCCGGCGCCTCAGCGCCTCCGGGTCTGGCACAGTTGAACTGCGGCGTTAAACCAAACTGCTGGCGGGTGACGTAACCAGCGGTTCTCTCTCAACAGGTAAAACAGCCCCTCGCCACCGGCACGGTGTAAGGAAGGGACACGATGGGGGGAAAACAGCTCCGTAAAACCGCGTGATTTACCGCGCCCAGGAGGCTCGGAGCTGCCGCCCGGGGCCTGGCCCAAGGCCCCCGCGTTCTGGCAGCGCCTGTGAATTCACGTACGACCTGAAGGTGGCAAGCGATGTACGCTTAACGTGAAACCAGCCTGCAAGCCGGGTTCCCGACTTGCGCCGAGCGGCTGCAACTAAAGCCCCGTTTCTGCTAAAGCACAGGTTTTGCATTGTGCTTTGTACGTCATAGCGCTTGTTTCCCTTCCGAGTCCTGTGTGTTACTATTTCACCCTCCATTGGGTTCTATCAGTGACAAGAATCACCTGGTAAATTTGCCATCACCCCAGGACCGAATTTAGGCCGCCTACTGACTCCAGTTATCACCAATTGCCTCAATTTCTACCTCTGACACAACGCGGGGAATATTTACCCGCCGGCTCAAGCATCATGGTGAGGGCTGATCCGGCAACGCGCTCTGAAGCTTGGAAAATGTTACATCAGTCCCCAGTGTTGCCAACTTCAGATGTGTCTAACCTATAAATATTTGTTTAGTCTGTCTACAAACTGGCATTGTAAAATCAGGGCAGATAAGCTGTTTTTCTGCCCTTCCTTACTAACATAACCAAAGAGAAGAGAACATTGCAGTTAACTGTTTCATTACAGTACCATAACTATGAGAGATACCTGGTATGTCTCCAGGTTTATTGCTGTGAGATGTTTGCAACAATCTGGCAAAAAAAAAGAAAGGTAAACCCCTTCTACAAAGGTACGCAAATGGTCCATCAGCCACTGACAAATCTCTTGCAGATTGGTCTTTTTTCAATGTGCAGATTCCTACTTTGAACAGCACTAAGGCGTATAAATCTTTCATTTCTGTCAGAGGCTCTCCTGCAGCAATTACCTAAAATAACTTAAATGCTCCTCTATAAGCATGAAAAGCATGTCCATCTAGCAGCAAGATTGCTATAACCAATCTGTAGCTCTATTCACTTAGGTACATAATGAACGTGCCAATACACTGTATGTTGTTACATCCCTTTATGAATATGTATCATATTTATTGCCTCATGATGTACTAATGCCGTGTTGCCAGTAGTAACTCACTCAGTTAATGCTGATCATATACACTGCTTTATTACTGCCTGCTGGAAACTTCAAACACATGCTCATTACACTTTTTGGTATACATTTACTAATAATTATTTAATGTTTTTTGTAGATACATATGTACGCATGAATGCATGCACACTTGCACATTCTGCTTGAATTTATTTAAATCACACGCTGCTTTTGGCAGATATAGGGGTAAGTAAGGTTTTTCAATTTTCTTTTTTTGTCTTCCTTGCCTGGGAATAGCAGATTTGGTTTTAATCAACCTCTTTGCAGTCTTGAACTTTGTCCTCCTGGAATACAGTGCCATTCATTTAAGGATTTCCCTCTGTCTAATAAACATTAATGAATCACACTCTACAATTCCCTTGTGATCTTATCCCAGTTTCACAGATGGGGAAAACAGAGACAAATTAAGGGGTCTGCACACACCACAAATCAAAGGCAGAGCTGTGGGAAGAACCCAGTAATCCTAGCACAATTCCCTGCTCCAATAACTCTGTAAAAATGCGTTTCTACCCATGCAGCTGCTCTGTCAGTAACGGCGTTGCACAGGGCAGTGTGATTACTTCCCGGTTAGCCAGGAAGACTGAAATTGCTCCTTTCCTAAGGTTTAGCTTTACACGTAACTGCAAATTCTGTGAGGTGATAGAGGTTTGTAGCTCTGCCAGCTTCCTGTACTGAATTATTCCTGAGCATGTCTTTTTTTCTCTTCTTTTCTCTTCTGATGAGCATAGAGATGGAGGGATGTGGGGAATATTCCAGTCCCTACTTGTACACCAGAGGTTTATGCATCTTCCCAGAGAGAGGCCTGACTTCCTGGGAAATTTTCTTGTCCGTGCTCTGGACAGAGTGGTCTGTTTCATCACGAGCACAGCATCCCTTGGTACCTGTGAAGAAACCCACATCTATTAATTACAGCAAGTGAAGACAGATAATTGCCTTGTGCCTGGAATCTCCAAGTAGGGCCACTTTCTAGAAGGAAGATCTGCAAGCTGTAATTTCACTACAGACAAACAGAATAAACCGATGTTCCCTGTGATCTGCACTCCTCTCACATGACCAGCAGTTTTTCTGACAGCCAGGATTTTTGTGGCACTGGCTGTGAGTCATTATTGAAAAGGCGTTATTCTTAAAACAGAGGATTAGCGCTGTAGAAAGAAGGTGTTAGACACAGCAAAAAAACCAAAACCTCTTTTACACCTCCATCTGCTATCTTACAGTGCCTTGCTATAAAACACAAATTTACAAGTTTTATTTCAAATTTTGCTCCACTTGTTAAGAATTACTTCTTTTTGAAAGCAGAATCAGATGCCTTAGCCTTTCTCCTCCATAATGAATAGATTCTCCTTGTGTTTAGCTCCATAGAAAACAATTTCTACAGCGCAGCCTTCTGTCAGGATAGCCAGGTTACTCATAACTGCATTCACAGGTTTCTGCTAAAAAAGGCTGCAGGAAATACAGCACTGGCAGCAATCTGCACTTCAGCAGGCGGCAAGGGACAGCATATGGCCGGATCCAGGCTAGGAATTGCTCTACCAGAATAAAAT
Source organism: Burhinus oedicnemus (assembly GCA_008921705.1). Classification (NCBI taxonomy): domain Eukaryota; kingdom Metazoa; phylum Chordata; class Aves; order Charadriiformes; family Burhinidae; genus Burhinus; species Burhinus oedicnemus. The sequence continues at coordinate 447,457 of VFFE01006875.1, forward strand.
ACAGGTATTTCTGTACTAAGAAAGGACTTGCAGTGTCAATCTACCCTGAGAGCTCATCTCAACTGCAATCATCTGCATGATCCAGCCCCTGTAGAAACCCCTCAGCCAGATCTCACTGAGCTGGTGCTGGCACGGAGGATGAGATAACTGCTACTGCAATTCCTCGTTCACTTGCTGTTGGCCGGACAGCCCTGCACAGCTTGCGCTGAAGCCTGTGCCCTTGCCCCTTCCTGAGCCAGCTGGTCCGGGGGTGCCGTAGTTTGGTCTGCACGTGGCCACAGCCACAGGTCTGGCCCGCAGTGAATCACAGTGACAGACTCGGGGCTCTGTGCCCCAGTTCTGCAAACGTTTCTGCACAAACCTTATTGTATCCAGTAGAAGAGACCTGGCTTACTCACTGCAAGCCTGGACTGTTACTCTTAAAAGTCTGTTTTCTTTAGTCTTTCAAATTGGTCTGTGATGGGCCAGCAATTGATTTTTGTTAATTTACCACCCTCACACGTACGCCTGCATCACCCTTTTTAAATTTAACTGCAGTGTCAGATCTGCAGCTGTTCCCGAGGCCACATACATGAATGATTGCCAGGTGCAAGTATGAATAAAAAGGTCACGGGCTGGGGGGAGGATTGGGCTTTGGCTCAGCTGTTTGCATTCTCACACAAAGCATGGTCCATCCATCCGTCTGTCCGTCAGCCCGCACACACCAACCGCACAGGTGAGGAGCTGAATATTAGAAACAATTCAGTGACGCTCGTACAAAGCCACTGCCAAAGACACGCACTCTCTGTGGTTTAAAGAAAGCTTTTACAGCAATCCTCTGAGCAGCCCTTGGATCAGTGGAATTATCTGTACAGAAATATAAATGCAGAATGGCATGGGAACAGTCTCCCCGGAGACTGGTGTAGGGTAGATAGGAGAATACCTAAATCTTTAAATGTGCCTGAGATTTTTGTGTTAAATTGGAACATTTTCTTCCCACACTCTCGTAAGAAGATGAAGGAAGGCAGTTACTTATGGGCAGTTAGCACATATGCTGCTGAGAGCAATCAGGGCAAAAAATCCACCAGGCATGGACCAGACCCATCTCCCTGGATCTCCACCCAAAGTCTTTCACTAATTCAAGGCTTTTTATACCCGCAGTAATGAACGCTGATGGCTATTTTAAGACCTTCTCACGCTTGCACTTCTGTTAGAACCCATGGGAGGCTTCTAATCTATTTCTGTATATCAGACATCATTTCTGACTTCCTTATCAAATGTGCATTCACTTAGGCTCTACATTCCCATTAGAGTGCACAATGGCTACAATTTAAACATATTTCTATGACTGTAAAATAAGCAGATATCCTAAACTACCCTGGAATTGTCCTCTTGCATGTAACAGCACCTCCTACCACCCAAAGTAGTTTTATTTCCCCAACTGTTACATCTCGGACAAAATACTACTCTTTTGTTCTATATTAAGACCATGGAATAAAAGCAGCTGACTGCTTTCCAAGCCTCTGTCCTCACGGAGTGGAATGTGGGGTGAAGAATTAACCCCTGGCATGAGCTTTTATCACAATAAGTCATTAAGAAAAGCCCGATCTCCTTGATGCTCTCCCAGAATTAGCTGGTGATGAACTGGAGACACCCGTTGCCTTCCTCCCCTTCCTGTAGCCCTCACCGCGCGCTGCAGTTAAAGGCTCGCCTGTGATTACAGTGTGATTTCCTTCCACAACCTTATTTTGAGGGACCTGAGGTTCATGTAGCTTAATTAAGAAGAAAAAAGCAGGTATGAAATGCTGCCATCCATTACCACTGGTGCTGTCACTACTCCCAAGTCTCTCACTCCCCTCTGGGGCCAGCTTGTTTTGTAAGGGAGAGCTGGGCTCCAGGAGATTAAGTGACTTGGCCAAGGTTATGCACGTTCAAAGCAAGAGATGCCCAAGTGTCACCTCCCGGAGTTCAGAGGTCTGGCTAGACCCAACCAGCACTGAAGCTCCTCCTTACCAGAGACCCAGCTTTGAGATCCAGGGACAAGGAGACAGGCTTACCAAAGAGACCACCAAAAAACAACTCACAAACTCGCATACTTTGTCCATTAATTTACAGACCAGAGGCTGCACTTTCCAATTTCCTCTTGTCCCTGTGTTTAACCCTTCAGTATCATCAACTGTGGGTGTCTGCAGCATCCAGCAACAAGGGCAGAGCACGCAGCACCCACCCATGTCCTGGTAATGACTTCATTTCTTCCACCAGCTCTGGAAAAACAAAAACAAAACCAAATCCCTGGTCCTGCATAATTATGGCCCTGTTATTCATGGATCTTAAATTGTACTCCTTCATGAATTTTAATGTGCAGTCCATTTTCTTTCCACTAATCCTACATTAGGATGGAAGCCTTTATAGACTGAACGTTTGCCCTCCTTAGCTCTTTATTCCCTGCAGCATTGTGGCTGCTGTGTCCCCAGGCATTGCCCTCGTCTCAGCCAGTCTGACAGCTAGGCTCAACCAACATGAAAAGTGCTTTCTTACTAGGTACTCGAGTTTTGTGCATCCGTGACAAAAGCAGCAGGCCTGTTGACTAGACACCCTGCAAACAGCAGCTTATTTATTTTGCCCATGATTTGCTGATCTATTGGCGTGGCTATTTGTTGCACAGCATCCAAGACAACACCTGTCTGTGAATCTTTAACGCTACACTTCTGTAAATCTCTTTTCCCAGCTAAAACCATCTTCACAAGTCATTAGGAACAAGTGAAAGCCCTCCAGGAAATTCTCCTTTCCAAGGAATTGCAGAAATTCTGTGTTGTTGCTGCTGAACGACACACAAGGACAAAACACAGACATTTGTACAGCACTGTAGACCGTAAGACGCTCAACAGCCTTATTTTAAATGGCATTTATATTTGAAAGCCAGGCAGGACCATTAGATACTCCAATCTGACCTTCTGCAAAATTAAATTTCCGTCTGTTATTTCACTACTAAATTTAGTCATTTGTTCAGCTGAAGCGACGCTTCCAAACGGAAGATACGTAGACTCAATTTGAAAAGATGATGAAGCCAGAGCTTCCTTCAGCAAGCTGTCTCAGTAAAATTGGTCTGCCAGGTCTGCCCCGAGCAGCGGAGTCTACAATAAATTGAGGCAAGATGCTCTTTTTGTAAATTGGTAAGACTATATCAAGCCCTGCCCTTCCATGTGTCTCACAGAACCCTTATTAGATGAAAAAGAAATATTGTGCAGTCCACAGCTATAAAGTTCTAAAAATACGGGAACTTTGATGTATAAATGCATGTTAAGGATCCTTCTGGCCCTGACTACAAATGTTCTCAGTTGCCACTAATTTTGCATCACTTGCAGAACCAGCAGTAATATTTCTTTTCCCAGATATACAGAATATACTTAGTGTTTTAAGGATTCCAGCCCTGGGGATAGTTTGTGTTGGCCATTAGTGCAACAGGCAGGCAGAAATGAATCTGACTTAAAACCTGATTTGACTTAAACAACACTGACCTTATGAGAAGTGTGGAGTCTGAACCAGGCCTGCAAATCCCATCTGTTTCTTATTTCTATAACAGGCAAGCTAAAACCCTAAATCCAAACAGCTCTGAGCTTTGAATCCAAATTTTGCAGCTTGAATCCATTACTAGCAAGGACGACCACTAGCCCAGCACGGACTCGCTTCTTAAATGGAACACTGGGATTTATAGCACAACACATTAAATGAAGGAGACATATTGCTGGTTGACTAACAGCTAATCTGGGAAGGTACTTGGAGACAGAGATTCATGGGTCGGTGAATAAGTTGACCCACCTCTTTGCTCCCCATAAAATTGTTATCGCAACACTCGTGGACTTTAGTGGTGTTTGGGAGGGTTAACTGGTGTTTGAGAGTCACTTGAAAGCTCCTCCGCTATTAGGAGCTAATAAAAACCTGCACTAACTCTCTGTGTTAGGTATTATATTAAGTTGCAGGTTTTTCTGTTTTTTTTCCTGCAATTAGATGTAAAAAAAAAAGATCTAATCTGTCAAGCAAGCAGCTTTTTAGGCTTTTATGAAAAATAAAAGTGAGTGTATTCAGAAAAAGCCTTGTCTCTGTCCTTTAATTCAGAAGAACAAAGCTGGTGAAGGCTGGTCTCCGAGCCTGATTGGAATTTGGCAATACCATTCCATTAGTGCAGAATAAACCCATTAAATATATAATGCCTCGAGTACAATGTAGATTAGAAAAATAAGTGTGGAACTGTAAGGGTCCCAATTATTTTCCATCCATCTACCTTTACATTAAACACCAAGTTTTGATGCTTCCCCAGATGCTGGGTAAATTACTGAATTTTTAAAGTGATGCTCTGTTTATAGAATTGCAATTACTCAGTATTGGCCTTTGTTTGAAGAATCTCCGTCCATCCTCACTAATGGCTTCTTCTGATCTCATCCAACGTGGAGGATTTCCTGAGCATATTAAAAACATTATTCATCTGCCTTTTTAGCTTAGCCAAAGATTTAATGAATTCAGCGTCAGAACTGTATGTTTTGCTGTATTTGGACTAGATTTACTCCCTGGCAGCTGATGCTGTGCGCTCTGTCCCCTACATATGTACATAGGCACTAGGGCAGTTCTTGAATTGGCTAGATTATAGATTTTTTTGGGGTAAGAATCTTGGTATTTAGCACAACGGAGTGTATGAACCTCAGAGTACCTTTGACACCTGAAAATGCATCCGTGTCTCACTGGCAGGGTTGGGTGAGCATCAGCTATTTTTTGTGTGGTGGACCTTTGTGCCCTACCTGGACTCCCCATTAAACAGCCCAGGTAGAACCTGAAGCTCCTGAGACCTTGGTGGTCCAGAGCTGGATCCATCCCAGCCTGAACAAGGTAGACACCTACCTCCAACACAGCTCTTTTCTCACTGTGTATGAAACACCTTTCAGCAAACATCCAGTTTTTTATTCACTATCCTGTAAGGTGGGTGTTTCTCAGAGTTCATGTAAAGTCCAGGTTTCCTGGCTTAAAGAAAGACACAAGCCTTAAGAGTAATATTCCAAGATCAGGCAAAAAGCAGCAAAAAGCCAAGGAGATATTCAGGCCTGCTGCTATGCCCCTTAATTTGGAAAAGCTCGGAAATATTGTTCCCTACACCCTGAAGCAGAACGTCATGACCTTGAAAACGCAGCCTGAAGCTGGGATTAGGTCCTTTTGCAGTGCCTGGGTTCAAGTTTAATCTCTCACTGGTGCTGCACCCTGCTCCCCCCTGGCACTGCCGGGACCACCGGCCCTCGGCTTCTTTCCAGCTGATTGCCGCCTGAATCCATCATGCACTCCAGGATTTAAATCTTCTCCCTCACAGAGCAAACCCTGGGTGAATCGCTTTGCTGACAAGGATTTGGAATCTTTCTTTCCCCCCTGCTCCTTCTCCTGCGCTTCGAGATGTTTAATTGAGACACAGCAGCAGTAAGATGGTTCATAATGGCTTTAAAAAAAGGGAATTCTTGATTGTTGGTTCCACACCTCGCAGCGTGGGGCTCTGCACCAGCTCAGCTCACCGCATGCCATGGATTTTAAACCACCATTGAGTGCAGGGAGGAATGCAGTTGGATTCTGGTTCATCTTTTGTTCAGAAAAAAAAACTGAACAAAAACAAATTGTCATATTTTCCTCCTTTCTTCAGTGGCCACCCACATGCTTGTGATTCAAGGGATTTTTCACCAAGCTTTTTACCGCAGAGTGTTTCTTTGATCGCGCTTCGCACTGATTACTGTCATTTGTTTTCAGGCCTTTCCTTCCAGCGTGTACTTGAGATGCAACGCAAGGTCAAAAGGCAGCTTCCTCCGTCCTGCGTTTGATCAGCAAAGTGGCTGCGTGATTGCTTTCCATTCCTACCCTTATTTATCTCTGAAAGAGCAATCAGAAAATGCAGGGTTTGTCTGTGTGTATTTAAGGCTTTCAGAGGAGCAAGAGCCCAGCCCAGAGCAGGGAACCCCCCGTGCCTGCTGCCCAAGAACCTTACCTGGCCTCAGAGCATCTTGGAGGGGAACACCACCCATCACAGCTCCTGGGGCGTCTCCTTGCTCTGTGGGTAAACCCCATCCTTAAAAACCTGAGAGCAATCCCAAACCTCCCCATCACTCGCCCTGCAGATCCTCAGGGAGCTTCCCTCCCAATTTGGGGAATGACTTGCATGGGGAAGGTGTGGTGTACACCCAACATGCACAGGCTCTGCTGGGATGGAGCAGGACAGTTGCAGCCCTTCAAGAAATCTGTTCCTTGAGGAATCAAAGAGCAGCCTACGATGGAGAGACTCGCCAGCTCCTCCTGTGTCTCTCCATCGGAGCTGGGCAGCACCGGGTGACCCGCTGCCTGCCCTCCAGTGATACATTTGCTTCTCCAAATGCTTCAGGTTGGAATTTCATCTGGTCCAGGACATTTTGTACCCAGCAGCGAAACGCAGTAGGAATCGCTGAGTGATGCTCTCCTGATTGCATTAACCGGCCATAAACCGCTGCCTTTCAACCCGCTGCTGCGTGACAGAGAGAAAATAGGAACAGGGGCCGCAGGGGACTGCCCGGAGCCACTTGATCTCACGCTCACTCTCTGAAATAAAGCCATTTCAGCATCAGATTCATCCTGCTGATGGTCTGAAATGCCCTTGGTGTGAGTGTTTTGCAAGGAGGTGCCTGGAGGGTTGAAAGGGTCCACAGCGATGGAAACAACACGCGGGTGCTGCTGCAGCAGGCGTGACCCGGCGCTGGTGAGGGAGAGAGTAAGGAGGGTGTATTGAGGGGGTTTGATTTACCCTTTGCACAGAGACACATGACTGGGGTGCTGGAGAGCCCCATGTCATGGGGAAGATGACAGAGACTCCTCTTTTTCAAATAAGTGGGTATTTTGGAAGCTAATTCCAAGGCAAACACATAGACACAGATCTGCTCCTCCCCACCACACTGCGGGAGGGATGGAAACCCCCCTAAGCAGAACAACCCCAGACACCCACGGCAATAATTTTTAATGCCATCTCATAAGATGTGGAAACCAGAGCCCCGATGGCTCCCTAGAAATCTGCCTCTTACAACGGGTCCCTACGCTCGGTCCTGAGAGCACATGTCCCCATTGACCAAGCACCCGCTGAAGCCCTGCAGCAGACGGCCCAGTGCAGGGCGGGATTACGCTACTAACTGAGAGATTGCAGTCTAGTTTTGGGATGCCCACCTTCACCACACCCCCAGCCCTCCGCCATCCTCTTCCAGAGAAGCAATTGTGTTCTCGCTCAGCAGCTTGGTGTAACGCCGGGGCGTTTCAGGCCAGCTGCAACGTTTACAGCAACACAAAATGTAAATCCCTTCCCGCACGCACGTTAGCCAGCGTGACCAGCAGCATCCAGACTGCATCGTCCTTTGGGCAGGACGAGACTGCGGATGTAATTGCAGTTACTGCTTGCTAGAGAGTGATGCATTTTCATGGTAGATTTAATTTTACTTTCTAGTACCTCTTTTTTTTTTTTCTTCTCCTTAACTTACACAGAAAAACCACCCGGCAGGGCACGAGGGAGGGCGGACTGGCAAGGCAGGGCATCTTCTTCCCTGCTGCAGTTCTACAAGAAGAGGAGGTTAATTAGCAAGCCGCAATCAGTACCTGGGAGGAGAGACCAGCACCGTCAGCCCCGAGCGCCTGTTGGTGCCCTTTATGGGGAGAGGGGTGGTCTCGGGGTGCACGCAGCTCGGTAAGCACATCGCCATCCACTCCTTAAAACCATCTAAACTGCAGAATGACTTTTTCACCCCCATTCCACACTCAACCATCAGGCCTAAGCTAAATGTCGAGCATAGCTAAACTCTTTACAAATAACATTCCAAAGCATGCATGCAACTAAAATTTCCTCTGTCTGTAATAATTTTCACACGCAAAGCTCATCAGACACGTCTGACACGGGTGTTAATAACTCGCATTGGTGCACGCTGACAGGCTGAATTACTGATTTTCCCTAATTAATTTTTTCTGTCTCGAAACATGGTCCCCTCTATCTAATGTGAATTGATCTTTTCACCCAATCTATTTGACAGATCTACAACTTAGTGTTCAATTAACATTTCAAGAATGAAAACAGTTCGTGACGCAGACACCAGCCGCTAGCACGAACTTCAGATGTCCGTATTAACCTGACGTCTCCCTGCAAGCCAACGAGAAGACCCCCGAGAGCAGGCTGCTGCCTCTGCTCTTAGTGCCACAAAAAAACCAAGTGCAAGAACTGCAGAGATTATCAGGGAAAAGAAACAACACGCACTGGTCAGAACTGTGTTATGGTCATCTAAGGGGTGGTGGGACAGGCATGGCCCCGGGAGGGATGGATCCCACCACAGGTGGCAGCGTGGCGTGGATCTCCTCTTGAGGGATCTGCCAGCTCTGGCTTTCTGGGACTCAGCAGCTAAAGCATAACTGGTTTATTTAATGAAATATTTTGAAGTGAAAGGTCTTAAACTGCTAACAGAAGGAGTGTAAACAGTGACGGAGACAGAGCTCAAACACCACTCGCCAGGCTGGGTTTGCGAAGCCCGAGCTTCACCCTGCATCTGCTGATGACCTGGCCATGGCATGGGAGCCCTTGGGGTGCAGCAGCAACGCGTCTACTCCTCCCCAGGAGGCAGCTCCCAGCCTCATCCCAATTAATCGTCTCCTAATGACTTTCTGAACCGGGAGGATTTCCTTAATTATACCATGCGTTAGACTTTAATCAAGAAATCAATCTTCCACGATGCCCGAAACCCGAGGGTATGGCACGTTCGGGGTAGAGAAGCCCGGGGCATCCCTCGCGCTGCGCTGAGGAGGTCCCTGTGATGCCACCGCCTGTCCTCACACACTGCACCCGTGGCTGAGCAGAGCCCAAGGACTCACCGGTCACGGTCCCTGGGGGACGATGGTGTTGCCGTCAGCACCGTTGTGTAACTCTCACTTTGCCAGCATCGGACTCCGGTGCCATCCCCGGAGCGTGACCTACTGACGGTCCCTGGCTGAAGCAATGGCTCTCCAGCGATAGAATAAAATCAGTGGCTGGGGCCGTGGGGCAGGTCACGCGCAGCCCGTGTTACGCAGGGAGAGGGAACGGCGCTGGTTTACTGGGGCGCAAACGCCACAGAGCCGTGCAAGGAGGGGGGCTCGCTTGGTGCTCGGCGGCGTGCCCGCTCGTCCTGCCACAGGGACGCCGGAGCAGCTGCAGCGGCCATTGGAGAGTCTCCCCCTTTACAAACATGGGGTAACAAATGTGCAGGGACGGCCTGCAGAGCGAAGCGGGAACAGTCTGCAAAGTATTAATAGTTTGCTGCCGCCCCACAAAAACGATGCTCTGCCCTTTGAGTAACACGCTCAGCTGCCGGCCAGTGCTCTCGCTCGGCCATGCCCTGTGGCTTTTGGCAGACCCCTTATCTTCTCCTCCTCGCCCCTGGCTATGGTGAGGCCGGTGCTGCTCTGCTCGCCCTCCGCACCCTCGAACGTGCATCGGGAGCAGACTTGGGCATCCGCTAATCCCCACGGGGCCCCGGTGATTTATTTCTTTAACAGGACGCAGCAGCGGTGGGTTATAAGTGGAATTTGGAAGCGGTGCGTGCCGGTGCAGGGCTCGTTACCAAATCTAGCTGGAAGTGTTTTTTATTTCATTAAGATCCCCGCACAGCCCTGTGCCAGCATCCCGGCTCAGCCGAGCACTGACATCCGTATATTTTCTCTGCTGCCTGGCGCAGGGTGCCAGGCAACGCGCAGCCCTCGTGTGCCGGCTTAGCGCCTTTGTGCCGGGCTGGATGTGGCGGGGAGAGGATTTGCATTTTTCAGCAGGCGGCTTCACCTGCTCCCATCTCACGCCGAGAGCGACGCAGCCCCGCGTGCACCTCCTGCCTCCGCAACCCTGGGGAAAATAAATATAAATCCCGGGGTCGCTGTGATCTGCTCTAATGTCAAACACCATGCAGGGTTGCTGTGATCCGAAGGGAAGAAAATGTCTAATTAAATATTAACCTTGCTTTTTTTGTTTCAGTTTACAGGATGCCGAGAGGCCGACTGCAGAAAAGGATTTATCCCAAAGGATGCTGAGCACCCTGGGCAGGCAAGAAACCTCCTGTTCGGAGGGGAGGATGGGTTGATGGTTGTTGCAGGCCTGATCCAAACCCCAGCGACGTGCGGCAGTGACGGCAACTCCAAGGAGGTGCAGCTGCCGCGGTGCCTCCAAGTTTGGGTTATTTTGGTGAAGAAGCCCTTGTTTCCTCCCTTGCCCATTGATGGTATTAGAACAGCTTCCCTTGGCCGCAGGCAGAGGGGAGAGCGTCCCCCTCCTGCAACACCTGTGTCTCACAGAGGACCCTGATTTTGCCCAAATTCACCCCAAGCCCTGCAGTGCCAGCACCGGCAGCTCCTCCGCAGCAGGGTCCCACAGAGGCACTGGGGATTTGGGGTCTCTCCCCAACCAGCTGGGAGCAAAACTTTCACAACAATGTTTCGCAGTGTAACATCATTTGGATTTTTTACAGTTGATTAATGGATGGGGTTTAATTTTCTCCTTTCTGAGGAGCTCTGGCTGGGGCAGCCAGCCCCAGTTAGTTCTGTCTTCCCTGATACCAGTAGGAATTTTTTCCACAAGCAGCTGCAAAGACCCAGCAACTTAAAAAAAAAAAAAATAATACAATTTCCAGTTGTTTTCACCTCCAGATTTGCTGGGCCTGGCTCTCCCCGCGCCCAAAAATCTCTCCCCCATTGCAGTAAGGCAGCGGCTGTGATGGGAGAGGAAAATAGAAAGGTGGGGTTTTTTCCTCTCTGTTTATAGAACGAGTTTTTTTCCTCGCTAACGAAATGCAAATACAGGAAGCAAAGACGTGATGCAGCAAAATGATTTAAGAGAGAGCATTATGGTAAGGGAAGGGAGGGAGCCAGGGCCGAGCTCTGAGCTCGCCTGTGCCGGCACAAGTGCGGAACAGCTCGGCTGAAACCCAGCAAGCCGGTCGGGTTTTGAGTCAAGGTAACGTTGAAAACATTTTGGTGCATGCATTTCCCCTGCAGAGCCCCGCGGTGCCTTCGCTGGCTGTTGCCCTCCTGCCCAAGCTGCTCAGGGACCACGTCCTTTCTCCCACCTTTCGCCTGCTCGGCTGACGAGGACGCTGGGACGGGCAGGGGATTTCCAGTACCTGCTGCCTTTGTGAGGAGCTAAAAATAAAAAGCATCTGCTAAAAATAATGAATGATCAGGGAAAAAATGCTAAACCCCAGAGATCTTCCTGGACTCTGAGGATTAATTTTAATTTCCCTTTAATCCGGACAAAAATAGCGCTGTCACTACTGGAGGGTACAGCTCAGCCCCGAGGATCGAAGCAGTTGTGCTTCCCTGTCCATCCCGCCTGGCACCACCCCGAGACCCGGCTCACTCCCAGCAGAGCCGAACCCAGCACTGAACTTTTGGGTGCATTCCAGAGAAAAATGGGCACGCTGTGAGCAGGAGGCCACAGGGCTCCAGCTGCTCCTGCAAGGGATGTGGCTTAACCCCCATGGCTGCAGCTCCCGGTCGTGCCTTCCCCAGGCTTCGTGCTGCTGCGTGTGCCTGGTTTTGCCAGTTTTCGGGTGCTCTGATCCCGTATGATGCTGTGGCCTCGGGTAAGGGGAGGAAAAGGGACTGGATGTCCCAGATTACAGACCGGACTTTTTAAAAAATAACATTTACCAATACTCATGGCTTTTATAGGGAAGAAAAATACAGATCAACACAAGCTACCTAGTTTGCAATCTTCCGAAGAGACAAAAAAAAAAAAAAAAGAAAAATCAATTCCTGAAAACATGTTTAAAGGAGCAAAGGATGCTACGGACCCGAAAGCCTGGGCTCCTTGAGCACCACAGCCGCGTGGCGCCCACCCTGTCTGGCTCCGCACCGTGTGGGGCAGCCAGCCCGGCACACAGCCCTTTTCTCCAAATCCTCGGAAAAATGTTTCCCTGGCTTTATCTGAGCAATAAAACACCAGTAAGACAAGGAGGGAAGCAGGGGCTGGGCTCTCCCTGCAGTTCCGCGCTCCCCATGCGTATGCACAACAGGGATGGTCGAGCATCGTTGAATAGAAATATTGCTCCCAGCTTACCTACTGCATTCAGATATAGGCAGATGTACGCACGCAACAATTTACATGCAGAGCTTGCCTAGGACTTTGGAAAACTCCCTTAAATCCTGGGACAAGCCCAGGGCTTGGTGCCCCCCCCACCCCCGAGCTAAATTTGGGGTGGGGGGTTTGGGCTGGATGGGCTCAGAGGAGGGATGTGCTTTGGGGCTCTTTGTGCAGTGGGGTCTCAGCCTCGGAAATATTTTAAATGCTGAGAGCCCGTGAATAGATACAAGGGCTCATAGTCCAAGGTGTGATTTATACGCAACAGCACATAAACACCTGAAACAGAGTCTTTAAAAACGCCTCGGACTTCGCTATAATGCTGCTACTGTGGAGCTGCAGCAGCTCCTCATGGAGCCACCGCACGTCCCCGGAGCCCGAAGCTGCCTGGGGCAGGGGGAGCAAAAATTAAGAAAATCAAATCTAAGCAATTCCTTACAAGCCGCTCCAAATGTGTTTTCAATTCAAGAGTGACCAGAGAGGTAAATAAATATTTTTCTGGAAAGGAAATGACATTGTGTTTACACCTAATGCTGTTTGCTGAAGCACTGCCTGTAGTCCGGCTCCAGCCTGCTCAGTATTTACCCAGCTGGAGGAGACGTTCAGCAGCGTGTGGCAGTGCCGGCCACGGTATAGGTGAAGAATTCAGCATTTATACATATAGGAAGCCCTGTGGTTTCGTGAGCTGCGATGCCCAAGACCCGGTGTCTGTTCGCTGGGCCATGTTTTTGCAAAGCCATGAGCCTCAGACAAGGGGCTGCTGTTGGACTGGGGCTGTGCGGCCACTTGGCAAGGGCAAGGTAGATAAAAAGCAAATATTTAAGTCAGGAGGGCCCAACCTGCCGCCCGCCGGGGGCCAGCACCGGCCTGGAAGGCTCTTCCATCACAGGGGACTTTGCTCTGCATGTTGGGGAGATCCCCCATGGCTTTCTTTAAGACCTGCTGCTCCGAATGCTTGAAGGCAACTGGCCCAAAATTTGCTGTTCCTGCAAAGACCTTTGTGCCACCCTTCTGTGCTGGACACAGCGATGCTGGAGGGACGTGGGTGCCACACGTCTTGTGCCCACACCTGGCAAAGCAGAAGGGAGAGACCTATGGGAATGAGCTACGGGCATCTTCCTCGGGGAAAGCTCTATCTGTTCAGCAAGTTTAATGGCTGGTGCATCCTCAAGATCCCACCTAAAACCTGTGCCCTTTGCTCCCCGGCAAGGACACTGCCCACACCAGGCACCAGCGTCATGAAGCAGGGCTGACCTGGGCTGGGGCTCACATCTGCAGAAACAAATTTGCAAGACCCTGAAAACAGTGGCTGAAATCGAAACGTTTTCCTTGGACACGAACAGGACAAAGGTCCTCGCTGCCACAGTGCCGATTTGGGTGACCCGTAGCTGAAGCCCTAATGAAGGTGCCTCTGTGATGCCTTTGCTTGTCAGCCTGGAAACGAGCACAAACCTCTGCTCTCCCTGGCTCCGAGGTGCCAAAAGCTGCCAAAGGTCAGGCTTAAGCTCCACGGACTTTGGCAAGAGTTTGTGCAACAAAATCCCCTCCAACACCTTGGGAAATGCAGGACGGAGCTTTGCCTTCTGTTAATCATTGATGAGCGGGGTGGTTTTGCCGGGCAGTGCAGCGGGAGCAGGCGGGGGACACGGCCGGGCTCCCTGTGCCGCCAGGACCTGCTCCAAATCTCCCCACTGAGCCCTTAATCAGCTTTCACCTGGGATTAGCTCTAACATTCCCAGCTGCTGGTTCAAAATAGCTTTACTTGCTAGTGGGCAACTAATCCAAAACAAGCCCTCTCCTCCATCAGCCAGCATCTCCAGCATGGTTTGGGTTTTGGTTTTTTTTTTTTTTTTTCTAAGGTTTGAACCTTGCCCAGTTCCCAGATTTTTTTTTTTTTTTTTGATTGAAAAACCAGGACACGGGATGCACACGTGGCTGCTCAGAGCTGGGATGTGGTGGGGATGGATGACTGCAGCTCCCATAAACCCAACCAAGCAAAGCCTGGCCTGGCACAAGGCGGGTACAAAGAGCGCAACCAGCCCAGTTTGAGCTGAACAGTCTGCGTTTGGGCAAAATTCAGGTTTTGCGCAAGGGATTTCGCTTGGGAGCTCACATGGGGCACCTTGCAGACACCTCCCGTGTGAGCTGAGTCTACCCTGTCCACGTTGAGCTCCTCTTCTCCTGCGAACAGCAAATGGAGCCAAAGAAAGTCCCTTGTATATCTGAGGCCATTGGGACCTGGGGAGGAACCAAGGGGGGGAAACGACAGCCCCTTCTGTAGGACCAAGCCCCAGAGCTGCCGAAAACCCACAGAGCAAATCAACAACCCCTGACTTCACAGGCAGCTGCCAGGCTGAGCCAGGTCGGGAAGGGACGTGCAATTGGTCACACCCGGAAACACCATGTATGACATAGCTACAAATAAATAAAGAACATCGTTACTGCGTTGCTAATGGCTCAGGGCACCAGCACTGGAGCCATCCGGCTGCCGGCAGGGCCCAGCTCATGGGAGCTCATCCCCACCAGGCATCAGTGTTTCAACGATTAAAATCACCTTCCCACGCCTGCAAACAGGGTCCACAATAACCATCCCCCATCGCAGCCGCGGTGACAACCTCCTCCTGCAGCCCCGATAACCGCAGCCACAGCAGCTCAAATACTACATTCAGAAAGAAAGCCCAGCTCAAATTAAAGACACCAGAGACTCGCCCCTTCGGCCACTTCATTTCCTCCCTTCTAAGACCTGCTCCCCCCTGGCTCCTTCCCACCAACCTGCCACAGCACCCGTCCCAGGGAGATGAGCTTGAGTGGCAAAGCCTGACCAGGATTTCAGCAGCACCAACTCTCTAGATAAAGCTCCCTCCCACCACAAATATATCACCGTTTCTCCAAAAACCAGCAAAACCTGGGGGTCGGGGGAGGGCCTTGTGATGGGCACAGCTGATACCCCATCAGGGGTGTCTCAGCCATCACCGTTTCCCTGCGCTGGGGCTTTATCTCCTCAGGTGTTGATGTGGGAGATAAAGGCCCCTTGACCAGCAGTTAGAAATCTGTATTGACTCGATGGGTTGTTCACTTCTGTGCTCCCTGAGGGAGAGTTTTGGTTGTGCCCTGGTTTTGTGCCGTGAAGGCTCCGGTGCTTCCCTCGGGGCACCCCGGCCACTTCACCTTCAGGCAGGAAACGAGGAAAAAAAAAAAAAAAAAAAAAGGCATCTCCGGGAGGTAAGGATGGAGCAAACCCTGCGTTTCGACAGGGCGGGACATCCGCTAGCAAAGCGACTTGGCGAAGACGGGAAACCTGCGTCAGAGGCTGAAAAATCCAACGTTTCAGCTCCTCCGACACCAAGGCTCGGCAAGGCCCTTGATTTCTGTCCTGAAGCCTTCATAAAAATAGCACAATTATGGGAAAATCCTTGTCCAAGTGGAAAAGAAAACACCAGTCTGGGTTTCACAAGGAAGCGGAGCTATATAAAAGTGCGCTCCTGTAGCCGTCTGTTATTTCTGTAAAGCATCCAAACACTCGCAGAGACCCTTTAGCGAGGGGCACGTTTCCACGGGGCGAGGTCGGGCCCCTGGTGAAGTATTTTATCTTTTTTTTTTCCTCCCCAGAATTTTACTTCACTTAATCAGAAATTTCCATATGTGGGCAACAAAGCAGCTGCAGAAACGTCCTCTGTGGCGCTGTGCGGGGCAGACCCCGCCGGGAGCCGGCCGCTGGATCCTGCGCCACGAATAACAGGGCAGACTGGAAAATCTCCATGTGATTTTTTTCTTTTTCGTGGAAATGAGTTGGTGATGCCCGTCGGCCCTGCTGTCCCCGCAGCAGGGTTTCCCCACACCCCCCGACGCCTGCCCTAGCAGGGATGATCCCCCCCTTACAGACTTGGAGTGACCCCACTGACGGACGGCTCTCCTGGAGAGATTTAATATATAATTAATGTAAGTGGCCACCCCCTGCATGGCTCGGACAAGGTTTCTGCCCACAACACCCCCAGATCCCCTCAAACCAGCGCCGAGAGGTCAAGGAATCCTGCCCGGCTGCAGGGCTCGCTGGGGGCTCGGTGGCTTTTGGGGGCTGCGAGGAGAGGGGTGGCTCTGGGGCTCTGTTATTTCAGCTGTCCCCCCCTGCCCGGGGACACCTCTCTGCCATGTGGCAGTGCCCCGTCCTGCAGGTCTGCGACCGCCCTCGGGGTGACATCTCCTTCGTGCCCAGCCTGCACCCACCGGACGTTTCTTAGCCAGAGATGGGGAATGGCCTCGACACTATTTATACGCCGGGCTGGAGCCGGGTAAAAATAACCCCGGCGTGTTTGGCAGCCTCAAAGCGCTACTGTAAATCCTCCCTGTCAGCAAGAAAATGCCCCAGTTTGGGTGGGAGCCATGGCACCCGTGGGAGAGGTGGCGCGGGGGAAGCCCGGGGGCGTCCGTGGGGCTGAACCCCGAGCGGTTCACCTGAGAGAGGGGACAGAAGGGATCAGGTGAACCAACGGAGAAGCGACTGGCGACATCCCTCCCCAGCTCCCCTGTCCCAAAAAAAGGGGCCGAGGAGCAACGTGGGAGTGTCGAATTGCTCTTGAACCAGGATTAAAGGCCACCGGTGCCGCTGTATTTATAGCTGTGTGATCATCTTTTGAAAAAAAACCACCTCATTGTGGCTGGTAGGATCCCAGAGGAGCTCTGGGACCTGCCTCGTGCTTGGCCCCGTTGGTCTTTGTAGCCTGTCCTTCGGCCGTGGGTAAAGGTCATGGTGGCCACCGTCACCTCGCACGGTGGCACCTCTGTGGGCACCAAGGAAGGGGTTTCATGCACCGTCCCTCCCTCCGTCCCTCCCTCCCCGCCGCGCTCTCCTGCTGCTGTGCCCTGGGCCAAGTTTGCAGCAGCGAAGCTGCAGCCGCTCGCCAGGGCCCACGTCTGCTGCTGCCCGAGTCAGCTTATCTGCACTCGCCTATTAATAGATCGCTTGGGCTCGCTTGCGCTCCAATTGCAGTTTAATAATACATCTAATGCAAGCCGGTGAGAGCGCTGCCCCGTAACGCAAATATAGCGGCTCTTCCCTGCGACTCCCCCCCTCGCCCCGGCTGGGATCGCCCTGGGAGCCGGGGACACCCCGGCCCTGCGATGGTGGCCGGGTACCACCATCGCCTCCCAGCCGAGGGGTTTGCTCCCCACCTTCGGCGTAAGCACAGCCCGAGGCCGTGTGGTGGTTCTGGCGCTTTTCCGCTTTCATCCTAATGGAGCCAAAGGGCTGACGCGGGGTCAGAGGCTCTTCCCGGGGCCATTGCTGAGACAGACCCTTGAGTCGTTCCTCCGGCTCTCATGCGGATGCTCAGGATGGGAAATACTGAGCATGACACTTTTTCCTGCGGGGAATTTCCCTACAGGGCTTACATCTGAGCTGGCGAAGCACCACAGCCGGTGCACACAATTCGGCTGGTGAATAAGAACCACTCCCACCGGAGAGGAGCAGCCAGCAGCCGCCGGTCCCCTCCCCATCCCACCAGGGATTTCTGCTCTCCGTGTCGCACAGGATCACACCCTCCTACCCCAGCAGCCAGCTTCAGGGGGAGAGCAGGGAAACCAGAGGTATTTTTATTTTCCTCTCTAAGTCACATAGAAAAATTAGAGTCAATGAAAAGAGCTGCAGTCCCTCCATACCTGGCTGGTTTGGGCTACGGAGCAGCAGGTGCAGGTAGCCCGGGGGCAGGATGACTACGCTGGGCTTTGACCCCGCCATTACGTGCCTCAAGAGGTGGGGTGAGGACGGAGGCACCAGCATTTGCAATCGCAGCCTGGACCATGCTGCCCATGTCCTCGTCCCAAGGGGAACCACTGACGTCGGTGGAAACCAACCCTCAAACCAGGACACCCCTCTTGCGCACACACGCACGGCCACGGGAGGCGGGCGCTTGGTTAGCTGCCCTTGCGGTGGAGTCACGGCTTGTCTTGACAACACGAGATGGAAACGGAGTTGAAACCTTTGGGCTTTTGAGTGACCTGGCAGCAGCCGTTCGTGTACAGCAGCTTTGTAGGAACAAGCCCAGCGACGACACAGTGTCGAGGAGCCGCCCCGCACCAGACTGTGCTCATCTCCAGGCACGGCGGCAGCAGCAGCATGCCCAAAGGACCGACTTTGCATTTTTTGGAGAAGTCATCATTCCTGAGACTTTCCTGCTGCGCAGGGTGGAGGCAGCGCATGTCTCATCCTCCCATCTCTCAGGGATGCCACAGCCTCCTCCCGAGCACACACCCAGCACGTCACAGGCAGGCGTGGTGCCAACAACGGCAAATTAAGGTTTTGGTGAAACCAAGAACTCAAATCACCTGGAGCCCGTTGGGCAAGCAATTAATTGTATCTACTGTCCCATCAGCTGAACCTGTTTGCCCACGCTACGAGCACACATGGGATGTTGGTTCACAGTCGCATCTTCCTGGGCTCCTTACCCGCTTCCCACGAAGCGCCCGGCTCCTCCTCGCCTGCCACCTCTCAGGTGCAGCTTTTCTTGCTGCGGCCTGAGCTACACTTTGAGTTCAGGGCATTTAGCAGCTGGCACGATCAGCTGCTCTGCAAAGAGGGTTAAGTTGCTTTTTCAGACACGCGGGGAATTAAGGGCTCTCAGCCGGCGTGCAGCGGCACAGTGAACTGCCGGGCACTGGCACAGGGCACGGGGACAGGTCCCAGCCGTCTTCAGCAGTGGGATGAAGAAGGTTTGCATCAGCTCATCCAAAACCACCTCAAATAAAGCACGGCCTCCAAGCCAATCCCAGTTTCAAATGGATTTTTGAGCTAAAGGCACCGGGAATCAGATACGTTGTACCCCACTCACCTGGGAGCAGAGAAGCAATTCTGGCGCTTAAGAGAACGCCGGCAGATGAGATGAGCGGTGGCAGGCTGCAGCTGCAGCTAGCAAAAACGATTTGTAAAAACATCACAGCGTGTATCCAAGGTGGACAAGCTCCCTCCGTTCTTCAAACGAACTGCTCTGCATTTTAATACCAAAGGATCACCTTCCCTGCATGCCCTCTTTCCTTCCGAAGCTCTGCTTCCCACGCATAGATTTTCTCTGCTTCAGGACTAGAGTGGATCGAACCCAGGAAAATCTCGTTTGCTGAGCTTCTGAATCGGACATTTGACTTGCAAATACCCAAACGTGCCGGACAGCTTTACCGATGCTCCGGTTTAACTGCGAGTAACCGGTGTCTCCTACAGTCACCACAATACAACAAGACACGGAGCTACACAGTGAATTTTACCAACAAGCAAAACTTGCAAAGCCCGGAGTGGTTTTCTGGCCGCTGGGAATTTCTTGACCCACTCTACTGTTGTAGGCACTGCTACGTAAGGGTGCTCACAAAATCCTTCACCCGTGGGAAATGATTTAATGAGAATTGGGGGATTTTATTTCATGGGTTTCTTGTTATTGTTGCTGCTTGAAAAATACCTTAGAATCATGTAATTCCTCACAAAGTAGGTGCTTCCCTCACCAGTCTGGTTTAGGGAAAGGCACTCGGTTACGGTACGATGCTGCCAGGCGGGTCAGCGCTGTCTCCTGGTCCATTTAGGGTTTCCTCTTGTACTCAGTCCTAGACTTCAGGAGCTATGGATCATCTTTTTGTTCTGCCCGATGGGATCCTTGCCTGTGACTACAGTCTCTGAGTGCTGAAGTGATTCAAGTGCACTCCAGGTGACTGCTCCGCGCTGGCAGCTACTGGAAAAGAGGATAATTTAACTATTTTCAAGCTAAATGTGGTATTCCTTGAACAACCAGATTTTGCTGCCTCCAACTGGCACGCAGTATAGGAGATTAAAACAGAAACATGGACCAGCAGTTTTAGTACTTGAAAATTTTATTTTCTCAAATGAGCACCAACACATATTGTAAATATGACAAACAATACGCCTCCCTCTAATACTGAAGAACTATATACAATGTACAAATACATGAGAAGGTGGCAACCAATTATTTGAAAACAAACAATTGCATTTATTACTGAAGCAAATGACCTGAAAGAGTATGCCAAAAAATAAAATTAAAGTAAGATCAAAGAAATAAAAGTATACACAATTTGTAAACACAAGAGCATCAATAGACAGGCTGGTATTGGAAATATCGTCCTTTAGTTTTGTCAGTGGGGAAAGCATTCCCATTTCCTTACGAAAAACAAAACAAAGGATACACACAGTTCGTAACTATGAGAATAGCTTATTTGTGGTTGTACCTTACACAATGCCATTCTGCTTGCATTTAAATACGTCGAGTTTTTTTCTGAATTCAAGATGATTATTGTTTCCCCTCTTCCGCTTACTCTTTTTAAACAGGATTCTGCAAAATCTATGTCTAACGTAATTGTTTCTGAGCATTTAATTTCTGAGGCTTCTCACCTGGTGAGAAGAGCTCTTTCCCACTGAGCTGAGCTCTGGTTCTCGCCAATCTGTTTACCCAACCGGGTGTTTGGGTGTCATCTCTTCATCCAAGAACTGGTTCACACGGAAACATGATGCTCCTCCCGAAACAAGGAAGTGCAGTGAAATGCATGATTAACACACTCTCACATACCAGTTAGAAAAACGCATACAGAGAACATTCTCACTTGATCATCACAAGAACAACAGATTTCATTCGTAGGGGTCTTTTTCTGTATATTTTTAAATCGTGTGCACCAAAAACAGAGAATTAAAGAGCGTGCAACAGTTATTCAGCACTGAAAACAGCTCCTTGCTCAGCAAAACACAGTCCAGTGGTTTGTGCTGTTGGTCCACTTTGGGATAAACAAGAGACCAAATGAATTAAAAACGAAGAAGGGGGAGAAGGGGGGAGGTTAAAGACAGAAAGGAAAACAAAAAGAAATGAACTTTCCCGCCAGAGAGGTAAACTTTTACTCTAATTTGTTATGTAGCAGCCTGGTTTAAAAAAAAAAACAAAACACAAAAACCCCCGAACAAACAACAAAAAAAAACCCAAAAGAAAACCAGGATCCCTGTCCAAAGATTTATGTTTTAGTTTAAAAATGACGACTAGTTAGAAATCTCCATCCTCCATCCCTGCTGCCCCCAAGCAACTGGAAACAGCGACTTAGAGGTTGCAGCTTATATTCAATCCTGTTTTCTATGTCTTGATATCTACTTCACTCCAGCCAATACTGGTGCAAGAGAAAATTTCAGGCCTGGGTCCTACAAACCACATCTCCTCAGGACAGGCGTTCCCAGGTGGAGCCCCATCAGCTTTTGTGGGACTCACTGTGGGAGCACGAGCTGACACAGAGCTCCGGATGGGACGTCCCGGAGTGCTCCCCGAGAGCCTAGGGCTACCTCCCGTCCCACACATCAGTACCTGCCCGGACCACAGGATGCTGTTTGTAACCCAGCCACTGCCTGCACCGGAGACCAATTCTGCCGGGTGGAAGCAGGAGTAACTCCCCTCTCCTGCCACATCCAGAGGAAAAATTGATTGACTTCAGAGGACAACGTATATATGATATTTGTTTCCCTTTAAACATATTTTCCAACAAATACAGAAGGAAACAGTATCATTTATAAACAACAAAAACGTGCTCTCAGGGAGGGGCTCTGAGAAAACAGCACCAAATATATTATTTTTTTAAAAAAATTAAATATTATTTACAAAAGTATATTTCACAAGATAACGTCTTCTTCCTGCTTTGTATATATTATCATCTGAATATTTATTACAGGGATCAGGATTTCACACCAGATAAATCCACCAGAGCAAGACAATTTGAGCACAATAAAATTTAAAAGTTACTCAAGTCTGAGCTTTGGGGTAGACAGGGGCAACGTAAACTTAAGGGTGCACGCAGCTTGCCAGAGACAAGGCTGCCACACCAAAAAAAGAGCAAAAACTCGCTGCTGTTCATGTTTTCTCGAGGATGTCACCCACGGAAAGCAGCACCATGGACACTCAGTACTCTGCGTTCAGGCACGGCCTGCCCGAGGAGGCAGTTTCCATGGGCCACATCTCCAGCCTGGAAACAACGGTCCCAACCTTGCACACCCCAGTCAGTAACCAACTGACTACAGTCAACTCACACGACCAGAGGGATGCAGAGAGTGAGGTTCTTTGGTTATGTTCTGAATATATCACTCTACGAGTCATCAGTTTAGCCTGCGCTGATTGTGGTTGCCACTAGCACACAGATCTGATCATCCTGTCTGGTCACCAGCTCCCAATGCTGTCATGTGGCTTAATACGGCAAGTCACAGATGAGTTAGCAGCGGACTAAGAAGTACTTCATATTTAATGGACACATAGCAGAGAACAAACATCAATGAGCCTCGCAAGCCCATTTTTCCTGATGTCCCTGTACAGTGGATTAAAGTCACTCTATAGATAATTCTCTGGCTGTTGGGGGCATTCACAGGCAAACATATTATTTTTGTATCAGGGCTTGGGGCCAGATTTGCAGCAAGTGTGAATCTGTGGGTGCTGATGGGACAAAACCAATTAAAACCAGATTAAGATCTTGCCATATTCAAGCTTAGACTGGTTGCCATTAAAAGCGTAACCCCTGTGAACAGCTAAAACCAGCCTGATCTGATGGATCGTCATCCTTTCTTGTCCCAAATATACGGATAAAAACACTTATATCTGGTAGCCCTCTGCAGTAACTCTTCTTATTTCTCAGAGCAGTCCTCTAGACAGGCCTACCTTTTATATCACTTTTTTAAAGGCAATCACTCTAAATACCAACATAAAACCATGAGCCCCTGTGTGCTCTTTTTCTCAACCTCATCTTAATCATTTGGGGTTATCACTTACTTCTTCCAGCTCCAACCAGACCCCTTTAAAGGCTACATATCTGGGGAGACTGAAGAGCTCTTCAAAGAATGCTGATTACTTTCCACTAGTCAAAACCCAATAAATTGTTATGGATCACTAACCAAAGGACAGGAAAACGGGACCAGGCCAGTGCCTAAGTCAACAGGATAGCGGGTACTGCAGAGTTTTTGATTTCTACCAGAGTTTTATCACTGAAGGGGATGTGGATGATGGAAGCAGAGACGATCAGCAACGAAAGCTGAAGCAACTGTTACACAGTCACAGCAGAAGCCACCTCCTAACAGGCTAGCCACAAACCAAGCCAACTCCATCCACTGCAGGAGCTGCAACCAGACTCCATCTCACTTCTCTCTCTCCAAGGTTGTAAAGAATAGTGGTTCAAGAGAAAAAACAGCCTTTGCTTAGATGGGCCATCAGGTTTGGGTTTCAGCACAAGGACCCCCACTCTGATCCGTAAGTAGCGTCTCTGCTCACACCCCCTTCATTTAACAGCAAATTACTTTCTCACCACCAGCCCTCCATCCTGGTCCCTGGTCAGCTAACTGAGAATATCTTGGGGGTGGGGGCAAGCGACAACAGATTACAGCTCCAAAGCTTCGGTTTCATAAGGAATTACAAACCCCTGCACAATAGTCTTTCCTTCTGGATTAAGAAAGATTTCCCCCAGTGGATTAACCTACTTGAAAGAATTCCACAAACAAAAATAAAATTCACTCAGAGAGATAAAACTAATTCAGTTAAATAGTCTTGAGTTATGCACCAGATACTGGCTGGACTGTTGCAGAGCAAACTTCACATTGTCATATATATCGAACACAGCTCCCCTCTCACACACAATGCCCCTTCCCCACCAACCACCTCGGGAAGGTCCACAGTAATTAAAATGAAAAATTAAAATGGGAAGGGCTTGTCCCTTGCAGTTATGATGCCCACATCTACCCCCCCTCCCTCCCCCCACCTTTAAACTCCAAGGCATAGACAATTTCAGGGCTAGGGGGAAGATGTTTAGTTTCTTTTTTCTTTCCTATTCTCCCTGTGCCTGCAACAGGCTTCTGGGAGTGGGAAAAAGGGGGAAGGTTTTGGGGAGGATACCTCATGGCTTGAAATATCCACCTGTGCAATACTGCTACAACCGCCAGGCTCCTCTGCTCCCTCCTCTCCCCACTTCTGCACCATTTCTCTGCCAGGCTCCAAGAGCAGAGCTGATGGCTGGGGCCTGGGATTTAAGAAAAAGATTCTGTAACAGCATTTTCCTACTTGCACTTGTGAAGGATTGGTAAAAGACCCCCAGGGATGCTCAGCGGAGGCCAGGAAATCAAGGGGTACCCTGCGTTACTAAGTTTGTCCCCATCCTCCTCTATGTAATTTCCTCTTTCTTGCCTAGCACATGCCTTTTTTTTTCACCTGTCATCTCTTCTAAGCTGCAGCTCCAGCCCCGTCATGCCTTAAGTGGTTTTCTCCTCTCTGAAGGGCTCAAGAGTCAGGATTTGGTTTCTCCAGCTGTGAGGATGCTCCCCACAGCTGTGCTCTGTTGGGATGTTTGGCCTACCTACCCTGAAACAGCGAGAAAAAGGAGAGGCAGGGAATCTCTCCAGTCTTCAGGTCCTCCACACCACCCCCCCCCCCCAAACAACAAGTTAATAAATGGCAAACAAAACACAGATTTGCGATTAGCTTGCGGGGGGAACTGGTTATGACTTGTGCTCCGCCGACTCAGACTGAAGCTCCACCGACGGAGCAGCGGTTTTATGATTCGGAGAGAACGCAGCCGTGAGGTATTTTTCTGTCCATTTAGACAAGTAGATAGTTTCAAGCCTTGTTTAACCAGGACTTAAAGGAGAAGTACAGTTTCAACTTCTGATGACTTCCCTTTGGGCCCACTCCCCACCCCCTATCACCTTCTCCTGCCCAAAACTCAGGTCTTCCTCCCGCACCGAGACCTTCTGATAAAATGCCACCACAGAGCCAACTTCAGTTTGTACTTAAACATTCGTCAACATGGAATGGCTGTCAGGCATTCGGTGCATTCTCTTAGCCAACGCCAGAACAGAGAGAGAAGCAGCCAGGGTCAACTCACAAACAGATACAAAGCAAAGAGACAGAGAGACAGAAATTTAGAGGCCAGTCACCAATAAAGATGGAGAAGGGTGTGAAGATGCTCCCAAATTGCAGAGCCTCTAAATGCATGGAACCAAGCGTTCAGTCACTCTCTCACTCTTGGATATAATGTTCGGTTGGATGGCATTCTCTTACACGCTGGTAGGGCTGGGCTCTTTCCATTCAATCCCAGCCATTATCCTTGATCATGTGAGCTAGTTCAATGATGTATTTGCCTTCTTTATACTTCTGGCTGCTTTCAAAAGCGTGTTCCTAAAAAAAGGAGAAAGACTGAGATCAAGATGATATCTGAAAGTAAAGTCACAGTTACAGATCAGATGTGGGAATGCTGGCACATCTTAGCGCTGTTTACAGAGTAAAACAGTCAAACTGCAGGTCCTCCTGCTGGCTTTCAGGACAATTATGTTGGAAGAATCTTAAAATCCTGCTTCTAGCTGTCTTTACAGGCTGGGAAAAAAAGAGCAATCGGCACCATGTAAACATGCAGCTTTCTGTAGGCCAACAGCAGCTGCTCCTTGAGCTATGCCTTAGGAATCACCAGTGATAAAATCCACCTCTCTCCACGATGGTCTGAGAATCTATTAATGTTTGTTAAGAATGCAGAGGTCCTCTGATGAAACATGCTGTAAAAGCACTACCATCGGGAACGTGACACACTATGGTAAACTTCATGTGGAAATGGAGCAAATGGGCACCGAGGGATGAGAAGAACCCACTCTACACAGGTGTGTGCTTGCAGCTACAGAAACACACAGTGCTTCAACACTGCAGAACTGCACAAGTAAGGAAGTCTATGGGATCCCTAACCAGGAGGGACTCCTGTTATGGAGCCTGCATCCTCAAAAGTGGTTCAGCTCTGCTCAGGTGTGCTGTCTCCGTGCATGTAATGCATCTGAAATAATGTAATTCTATTGCTGGAGAGGCTTGGGCTTACTGCTATGTTTACAACATTTTGTATTTTGTTTTACAGTAAATTCAAGTTATGTACTTAGTGTCCTTCTCCACTTGTGAGATCCATGCTGTGTTTCTGCATGAATTCCTACAGCATCAATTTTTGATGCTTTACTTTTTATAGCCTTTCAACTGATTTATTGAAGAGTATTTCTGTCCAGAGGCCACAGATACAATATATGCTTTGTTTAGACAGTGGTCAAAATGTTTTGACAAACAAGTACGCTGTGTGCCTCCTGAAGCAGAAATTAGGATGTAGCATAAGCCTGTATTTGAAAGTAATTGAATTTATGAAGAGCAACAGACAGCAAACAGATTAACTCATGTTCAATAGCATTTCCAGTGGGAAGGACACAGGATTAACAATATATGGATCATTCTATTATTCTGATATCATCTGGGAAAAAAGACAATATGAACCACAAGACTGATTGAAGTTGTCCTCATTTATGTTAAGTATCACTAAGGAACACCCACCCAAATCAGGCCCACAGTGTATATTCTTAGTAAAAAAATACATTAGCCACAAAGAGCTCCTGCTCTGAATGTATGCAACAAACACGAAACAGAAGGGAAAATGGAAACACAGGAAGGGAAAGACATGGCTACAGACCAGAGCCGGCATTTCTGGTTCCCAAGTTAACGGTCTTTCCATGAGACCGTGTTACCGTACACACACCTTCAGAAAGGGCTGGAGCAAAGATGTACACAGGAAAAACAAATGATACTGATACTCACATATTTCCAACCCAGTGTGGTTTTGCAGTTTTCACAGTAAATATCTGCAACCGCATGTAATCCTGTTAATAACACCCGCTCCTCTGCAGGGCCACAACCCACATTAACTCTGGGGAAAAAGGAGAGATGCTCCCTATTAGTGTGTCTTTCCACAGCAAGACGCTACAATGAAGCTGACAGCAATTTCACTGCAGTATTTGAAAACATAACCGGGATGTTCAGGATACTGAGTACCACAGCTGTGACTGAAACAAAGATTTCTTGCAGTTCCTGAACAGAAGAAAAAGGTGAAACAGAATTTTTATTCAACTAAAAATTCTATAAAGCTTTGAACAGAAAATCAATTATGTTCTAGTAAATTGTACTAATTACACATTTGAGAAAGATTTTAATTTTCAAATCGATAAAATGGTACTTTTACTTTGCCAAATGGAAACTTGACAAATGTAACTGAAATCAGTTCTTCTGAAAGACATCCCAGCAATGATCTCACCAAAACTGTTTTCATTTATTGGGAAAATTATACTTATTTTTTATGCTAGCTCTAAAAAGTTCTTATGTAGATATTATTTATTCTTTACATTTACAAAACTTCAACTCTGGTCCAACTACATTCTCTGAGAAGAGAATGACTCATCCGTTAGATCTTATTTCTCAATCTGATGACAAAAACCCCACCTTTTCCTAGCACCTTATCTGAAACCTCAACATAAAATCAAATATGAATCGGTGCTGTTTCCTGCCTCTTTCTCCAACCATTTTCAGCAAGCTCCCAAGTCGCAGGCAGAGGTCTTCTAAAGGAAGACTACCCTTTTGTTTTCTTAATTCTATCCTAAGAGACGCAGAGGTGACATGTACGAAGTTATACTCACACTGAATTGAAGAGGTATGCTCGTCCTTGGCTTCCTTGAAAGGACTGAAAGGCAAGAAAACAAAATTCAGTTGGCTGGTTGGTAGAAGTAAGGCTAAACCAGGACCTGTCCTCAACGACTGCATTAATGGTAGTTATAGCAACTGTTAGCCAGGGCCTGAGAAACGCACATCGTTTCAGACTTTGAGATGGAAAGAGCACAAAGCAAAATGTCAGGAGGAGATGAGCACTGATGAACAGAGGTCTTGTCCTGCAGAGGGGAAGGGAGCAGCTGCCTCCAGTTCTAATGCCTGCCCGTGTCACAAGACATACTGGCAGCCCACTGGGAACTCCACCTGATATTACCAGCATTTCCAGGGCTGTACAAGCCCAATGTACTTTTCAAGAGTTAAGCTGTTTTGTCTTTTATATCCCAGCAATGTCTATTCTCACCCTTCCAGTTCTGTTTATTAATTTCACACTACTGCCTCAACCTTACCTAATGCAGCCTTGCTGCCAAATATTGATTTGAATCTCTTTTCTAAAAATAAGGTGCTCATGGAGGCTTCCCATTGCACTGCCGGTTTGGAAACACTGCTGTTGCACTTGACAGCACGCGAATTCCCCTTAGGAAGATTGCACAGATGGATGCTAAACCAAACCGAGAGACTGGGACCTATTTGTGCAAGGTGCTGTGCACACAAATACAACCTCTACTCCAGTGATTTTGCAAAAGACCTTAACCTTGCTGAGGTGTCTGCAAGCCTTCATATTCCCACTGATGCCAGGTAGATCTTCAGGACTGGACCTAAACACAGGATGAGATACAACTGGATAGAGACCAACATGGACAAGAGAGAACCACATAGCAGCAAAACCACACCAGATAATCACCAGTCATGGCACATCCTCTCTGCCCCACGTTTCCTCGGGTTCTTAAAGCATTACCATGAAAAGGCAGCGTTTCGAAGAGAGCAGGGCAATAGCAGCCTGAAAGGACACTCCAGGTAGCCGGGACGCTTCCAAGAGCCAGCAGGCTCCACTTGCGTCAAGCCTGTAACATTACCCTATGACAGCGCCTCGCTTACAGGAGCTGGCTCACACACAGCAAGTGCTACCTGCATTTTTAATGTACTTTGACAAGCACACACTGAATTAAACATTTGGTGCTTATGAGCACAGTTGCTCTCTGCACACAAGTTACCTTATGAGATACCTCAGGCAATGTATGCACTGAGGGGCAAGGAGCTGGGAAAGCCAAAGAGCAGCTTTTCTGGACCATTTAATCCTTTACTTTGTACCTTACCAGGCACCTTGGAATATTTAATGGTTTTCTTAAAACCCCAGCTTCTACAGATGAGCAATGATTTCAGACTAAATACCCTTAAAAGGGGGGAAACAGAGCTTTGAGAGAAAAGAGGAACATTCAAGGTTTAACATCCCTGGCCCACTAACACTGGTCATTTGTTAAGAGTGACCCGACCCTGAGGCAGCACAAACGTGCTCTCCTTGTGTCATATAAAGCAATCTCTGAGAGGTCCTTGCCCTTCCCAGGTTGTTCCCTTCCATCAGTCCAGCCCTAGGGATGCACCCCTACACCTGCCCAACCGCTGCCCCACAGTGAAGCAAAGTCAAAGCCGTGCCTGAGAACCAGCAAGCCTGCGGATGGATCCGGACCCCATTTCTTACATCAACACACATCTGCATGGATCAACTGCCTCCTGCCTCCCCCGCACTGGGGAGGCTGCTGTGTTTCCAGCTAATGGTCCTAATCCCCAGAGCTGGGCTACCAACTCATTAGCTCCAGCGAGTATTTCTTGGGTGCTGCCTGGGGTAACGGCAAGCAGCTCCGTAACAGCCTGTAAGACGTTCTCTCCATCATGAGTCCTGTTCAAGTGAAAGGCAGAGACGGGAAATTTGCTGACCAGCAGGAGAGAACAAAACACATTAAAGGTGTGATTTAAAACTGCCCTGACAAGAGAACAACTATAGCCTGTCACGGTGTTTAGCCTGAGGCCCTTCTTGGTGCCAAGATACTCTCCAGAAGTGGCAACAGCCCACTGGAAGACCCCCAGTTGCATGAACATATGCACAAGGCTCCTTACCATGGAGCAGAGGCACCTCCGTGGGCAAACACAATGCCACAGGGCATGCAGGCAGGCAGACATATCCAGCAATGAAAGCTGCCTGTGAGGTCTGGATGGCAGCAAGGGCTCTGCCAGCGATAAATTCACTGTCTGGCAAAAAAATTGAGTCAGTCCTGGAGGAGTAACTGTTCTTCAGAGGAATCTGAAGCCCAGTATTAGTTGCCACCCAGGGCACAGAAAAGCCACTCTGGATTCAGAGAGGACGCCTGAGGCACTTGGATATCTCTTTCACTCAGACAAAAGCAGTGCCCTGAGGAATGCTTCTTTTCTTGGGCAGGAATTAAATAGGACACATGGCTCAAGCATGTTTGTGTAATTGCATTTATTAGAGAAGCTTCTTTTAATCCTTCTGCAGCACTCAAGTTCTTTATTATTGTTACTGTCAGCTGGCTGATACCCCACATGCCAACTAGGTCTAGCCTGCCTGCTACAAAATACACACTGCGTTGTTTCAGCGTCCTGTGTGCTGAAGTAGGAACGGACACGAAGCTGATGCCCCCCAGGACAGAAAGAAGAGTCCAAGCCAGACCCAGGCAATGCTCTACCTTGCTACAGCAAACAGCGGGGGCATTGGCTGTCCAGGCTGCAGAAGAGGGACGGCAGCCTGGAAGGCTGGACTGCGGATGGGGTACAAGGATGAAACAGAAGGTCCCACAGCAACATGTGTGCCATCAAAGCAAAATGAAAGCAGATGAAGCTTGCTAACCATCCAGTCCTTCCCAGTAAATACTTTTCCATAAACACCAAAGTGACTATGTTTGCCAATAACAACAGCCATGGGAGCAAAGGTTTTATTGGTACAGAAATAGGATTTTCCGTTAGTGCTGTACAAAGGCCTGTCTTTAATAAACAACAAAACCAAACCCATCAGCTTTGTGTTCAGGGCTCACTGGACACTATTCCAGCCCACTCCCAAGGGACAGTAGCATTCTTTCAGAGGTACCCTTCCTTCCAGCTCAAACCAGCACTTTACGGTATCTAAGGGCGATCACTGCAAAAAAAAAAAAAAATCACATTAATGATCTCCTACTCTAGCAGAACTTTTCAACTCACCATTGCTTAGCTTTCAGTGCTGCTGCCTGTCTTAATATTCATCCTCCAGCTAGCTAAGGATTTGGCAAATCATATAAAAAGAAGTGAGAAAGGTCTGGCAACCACCTCAAGTTCACCAGTGCATTTGCTCTCTGGAAGACTAAGACTAAGCTGACTGTATCTTTATAAAGGCAGCACAGGCAGGTTTTATCAGGTTTTGTAATCTCAACATTTTCTGAAGACATTCCTTCTCTTCTGGCACTCCAGAGAAATTGCCCATGCTGTGGGCACTACGAAATCAGAAGAAAGCCATCTATTTATACACAAACAGATGATCTTTGCTTTTGGGTTTTGTTTTTGGTTGGTTGTTTTTTGGTTTTTTTTAAGAAAAAAAGAGATTTCTCCAACACACTTGGTTTTCCCTGAACAGTGACAGTCAGCCGTACGACCTACTTCCTACGTTATGCACTTTCTCTACGTAGATTTTCTTGATACAACTTTGAATGTGTATCTCACATGCATGCTTATAAATCCAGACTTCTTACTCTCTAAAACAAGAGCTCCTGGCACCACTTTCCAGCTGAAAGAAATGGAAAGGATTTTTTTGTTGTTGTTTCCCACTGAAAGCCCAAGCACATATTTTTCTCTGCACTGCTAACGCTCAATGTCTGGCTGGAAACACATCTGTATATGCCAGCAACAAAGCTCTCCCCCCCATCCTGCCTGAGCCCTCTAAAAAACAATACAGGCTTTTGAGATGTGCCATACACAACAGCTTTCTCCTCCTGACTACTCACACTCAAAAACCTTCCCCGCTCCTGGGTGCTTCACTCAGCATGGAGGCATCTAAAAGCTGCAGGGCCTAAGGAGAGCTGATTTGAGTACCCAGGTGGGAAACCACAAGCCTGGAGTCAGCTATTTGGCCACAGATCCTCTCCTGCCAATCTGTCTCTTGTTACAGCAGAAGCTCCACGTTAAGATGCCTTTGGCAGCTGCTCTGGTTTAAGAAGTTTCTATTGCCCAATTTGCAGACACTCATTATGGCCCCCTCAGCTGTGCCGATTCCAAATTAGATCTGTGAAATCATTATTTTTAAAAACAAATACTTGGTGGGGGGTGGGTGGGTTTGAGGGAAATAGCTTTTTCTCCTTGTACCATATCATGGATCCAGTTTAAAGGGCAATCACACAGACTACTTAATAATCACAGTATGGGGGCAGACACAAGTCGTTCAGAGTAGGAAGTTCTCAAACTAAATTTGCTGGCAAAGAACCACAGTGCAGAACTGCAGCTCTAGTGAGAGACAGTCTGCAGGATAGGGAGTTTGGGTTTCACAGACGCTGTTAAACCAGATCTGCCGCAGAAGGAAGCACTACACGCAGCCAGCATCTAAGAAGTGCCAGCTCCTTTGTGGCAGACACATTCTGCTCACTAGAGATGGACTCAGCCTGCAAGACTCAAAGCTGAATCCTTATATATTCGACACCCATGACCTTGGGAGCTGTCATTTTGGCCTAGTCCATTTGTTATATTCTGGCCTCAATCCGAAGTGCTGAATCTACTGTTCTGTTTGCTCTGAGCGAGATGCATGACTCCTTCAGAGCCTTCTTCAGCAGAGCAACAGCACGCAGACAACCACAGACACATGCGAAGGGCTATGCCCCTCCATCGCTCCAGCCGGTTTCACATTCCCCCTGCCTTCCCACTGCCATCAGACCTTTGCACTTGCACATTCCCACTACCGGTGACCACTGGAGACACAGAAGGAAATTTTCACATTCAATCAGTACAGCCAGGGAAAGGCATGAATTCTGAATGTGCTCCAAACATGCCTACGCACCATACCCCTTTTCCCTAGTACCTACAGCTTCTCATTCACCGCGCAGCCCACTCAGCAGTTCCACAGGCTGAACAGATGATAGGATTAATACCCCAAGTCTTTGTGACGGCATTCGACAATAGGCTAAACACAAAAAGAGCTGGCTGGAATCATCTGGAAAAATAGGAAGCAGTTGCCAGGACTAAATGGCTACGTACTGATGCTTGTTCTCTGCAGACTGCAGCACTGAAAACCCCCACTTACCTATATCCAGCTGGCAGCCGTTTAAGAAACCAATAAAACAAAAACAAAAAGGCAACTGGTCCCAAAGAGGTACAAGAGGAAAAAGGAACAGAGCGTGCCCTTCCACGCTACGCTCCTGAAAGCTACAAATAATTCTCACTGCAAGGATGCAAACAGGAACAGAGGGCCAAAGCCACCGCCGGAGATCAACGGCAGTCGGCACGTCCTAGGCAATGCGAAATGGTAGCATCAGGAGAAGCCAAATGACCACAGCCATCTGGACTCTTCAAAAAAGGACATGTTTTCTGTGCTTGTGATATCCCCACTGGGACAGCGCAATTCAGTGAGTAAGAGAAATGATATTATGAACTCCCGGCTTTAAAAGGCACTGAAGTCTGTGGGAGAAAAAATCATCCAACAACCTCTTCAGAGACAGCTCTGTTATCACTTACTTCC
This sequence comes from Burhinus oedicnemus, assembly GCA_008921705.1. Classification (NCBI taxonomy): domain Eukaryota; kingdom Metazoa; phylum Chordata; class Aves; order Charadriiformes; family Burhinidae; genus Burhinus; species Burhinus oedicnemus. The sequence continues at coordinate 480,710 of VFFE01006875.1, forward strand.
CACCTACATGTACAACTTTTGTTTTTAAGTCACTAGTCATTTGCACAACACTGCCTGTAGGATTTATCTATTCTTGCTACTGATTTAGCCTTTAAACACCTAAGGAGGAGATGTTCTCATAAAATGCAATCTGAATAGGGAGAGGAGACCTTTAGGTATGACGAAAGTGTGATGTCAATCCAAGTGGAGTGCACACGAGTTCACGTATAAAGATATGCTCCTCACACTCCTTCTGCTCTCTCTAGTACTTAATCCCAATTCCTATCAGCTGCTGTCCCACCTAACAATATCACACAGAAATCTCTGCCTTAATGGCACCTTTCACACCCTATTAATTATGGCAATAATAATTTGATTAAAAAGGTAAGTTCTGCAATGTGTTTAGAAGAACCATTATGCCTGGTAACAGCGCTAGGCGTATGACAACTCCGTGAGGAGGTTACCTGTAAGTCACTGCGCAGTGGAAAGAAAGTTGGGAAGATACAAGTAGGAAAATACCTGCTGCAGATTCTGGGGGCTGCCCTAGACAGGGCAAGCCATTTCAACCATCTACTTGCATCATACTCGAGTATTTCCCAAGGGAGCACGAGTTCAATTACTTGGTCCCTGTATCCGTGCAGACTACAGAGATCTCCTCAGGCTTCATTAATTCCACCTTGTTCTTTCTCACAGAAGGGACAGTCAATGATCAAATTAAACTGAGATTCAATTTTGTTCCGATTATGTGAGATACAGACCCATGTCAAGGGAACTGGTTACATTATTCCACCTCATGCACAGATGTGACCTTACCCTGTTCAAACCACTTTCCTGAGTTTTAATTGAGTTTTAACGTGGGTCCTTAATGCTATTTAAAGCCCAAAGTCGATACGGAATTAGTGGACCAAACTCATCTCTGAAGTAATTCAATTAATTCAGCACGGCCTTATTCCCCAGCAGTTTACGTTGCTGCGCGAATACACAGTAACTATGAGCCTGCCGTGTTTCATCCTGGGAACAGCTACAGCCAAGCAGTTTTACACCATGTTTATGTCTCAGGTTATGTAGTCTGTGAGAAGGAAGGTGCACAGACTGGAAAGATGAAAGATGTTACAACTTTTTTTTTTTTTTTTAATTCTGATGGGAGATGTTATTACAGTTTTTTATTCTGCCTCCTGGCAACAGCAGGTGTTCATTCAACCCCCTCCTTCCCTCCACACCGGACGCAAGCAGGGGTGAGCCGTGTTTCCGATAAGAGCCTTTTGTCCTAACAGGAACTAAGTCAGCACTTTCACCGCACAGGATAGGTGGGGAGAGACTGCAGCCAGACACTGCGAAAGCTCTGAACACGCACCTGCAAAAATACCAGCAGGCTTATCCTGCTGGCATTGCCTCTGCCTCCCGTGAAATAAACTCTCTGCTACTCGGAAAAGGCTGTATGGTGATGTTGTCGGGGAAAAGGTCAATGTAGTGGAGCAAATTACCACTGACTGAAGAACCTCATGCTTCTGCTACATCCCACTTTTGTGGGGAAAGCATCGATTCCTGCTTTGTGTGCGAGAGGAGAACCTTTACCCCTTGAACAGTTTCACACTGCAGAAGCAACGCTGCGTGAGCTGGGTCCAAGTCCTCTATCCCCTGTGCCACAATCAGAAGAGACTGAAGGGCAGACTTTCCAAAGAGGCTGAAAGAAGTTAGCTGTCACGCCAGCTAAAGCCATCTTCAGACCTACTCGAACCTACAAGAGCCCTTTAGCACTCACGTAGCTTTCACATGACAGACTCTGCTGTGCTCTGAAGTTCAAGTGTTCCAGTGCCACATGCCAGCCTCCCCCCTCCTGATCCTTAAAATACTCAGCTTGGCTCAAAATTCAGGGAAATTTAAGTAGTAGTTGAATTTTATTTTTTAAAATAAGGACTTAGAACAGGGGTTTTTGTTTGCTTTCGGTTGGTTTTTTTTGTTTTTGTTTTTTTTTTTTTAAATTAGACTCTCTCATCTTTTCATATTTGTAGGAGCTTAAACAAAGAAAAATCAGCACTGTTCACAAGACTTCCAAAAATGCTAGGAAAAAGTATCATGAATCACAAAAGGACATTCAGCACACACTCTGCAGCATTATCTCTGTAACATCAACGCTGCTCAGGAAGACGGAAAACAAACAGGACCATACAGATGCCCGATCCCATCAGAAGCGAGCCATGAAACGTGGCTCCATCCTGTTCATCGGAGCGGTTCTTGAACACACGTCAGCACCACACAAAGGTGACACTGATGCTCCGATGGGGCTGCGTTGCTCCCAGGCAGATAGGCTGTACAAACCAATTTAAATGGGTCAGGATGCAGAAGCAAATTCCCAGTTATTAATTCATGTGTCAGTATGACTGTCCATTACCACCAGAGGGGAGAGCAAGAGATTTCTTTCAATGGGAAATTTTATATTGAGTTGCAGAGGAGAGCTCTCTTTGGAGGCTTTGCAATTAAGGAAGATCAGTATTTAGGCTGAGGTTTTTGTTTTTCCACAAGTACAAAGATTTCTAACACAATTTAAGCCACTACTCTGCTAAGCTAAAGCCTGAGCAAAACTCTGTAAAGCATGTCAAAATGCAGAAAGTAGCTGCAAACGGCTCTGTCTCCTTCTCCCTCCAACATGCCTGGCAGGCTCCCCTCCAGACTTTGACTCAGTTCAAATGCAACGCTGTTAAGACTCATTATGTTATCATGAGTCCTGTGCTATTCAGCCTCCCTATTCAAGCCCTGGGCTCCTGAACTCTGCTCTTATTTATTTTTAAATGTGTTTCTAGCCCCCAGACTTCAAAGTGAAATTTCAAAATGTGAATGCTAGAAGCGCAAACAACTGAAGACAAATAAAAAATACACCAAATTTATTACTTCTATAAAACTTCACAGTATTTTGGGGCTTCTCTTGTGATTTTGATGGTCTCCATTTGCTGCTGCTGTTGTGCTTCAAAACTTGATTTTAAGACAAAAAGGATGGAAATACTGTGGGAAACAAAACAGATGCAGTATCAGAGCAATTACTTTTAAAAGTAAATACTGCAGGAGACAGAGCCCGCTCTTCTCTGCAGGCCAAGCAGGGGGGGATAGATGTGTGTGACGAAGAGCCCTGCAGCCCCAGGAGAGCAGGGACACTGCATCAGGGAATGACCTCTCCTTTCGTCTCCTGTTCAGCTTCCCTCTGCCAAAGGAAAATCCATTCCTGCATTAACGCAGCACTGGGCAGACCCGAGGAAGGAGGACAACGCACCTTCTGTGAGCACGGATGGCTGCCACATGCCCTCACTTCAGATCAAGGACTCAAGATCTACCAGAGGCCTTGTAGACAGGAAGGGAATTTAGCATCAAGTTCTTTGAGCAGGTCCAGTTTTCTTCTTGTCCCCAGTCCTTCCCCTGCCTCTTGCTGCCAGGGAACAAAGTGCTGTACAATACAAGTGTACAGCGCAGGTAAAACTCTCCTCTATCTCATGGAAAACTAAACTCTTTTAGAGGGGGAATAGTTAGAAGAGATCTAGGCTTTTCTAATGATCTCCACCAACTTCTGGGACTACATTTGTGTTGAGGCCAGAGTGCTTAATCAGGCAAAAATAAGAGCATGGCCTAAAGAGCATTTATAACCCCACGGGAAGAGGGAGTGGGGAGAAAGGAAAGGCATGTGTCTTAGAGATCTGCTTCATTTTCCACAGAGCACCGCAAACGACAGAAACGGCACTGGATTAGAGAGAGGAAGCCACAAATTCATGTACACAGAAAGACCACACGTTAGTTCCTGCCAGACGACAAGTAGAAGACCACTTGCAACAGAAGACCAACATTTACCCAACATTAAACCAAGGACAACTACCAAGGTATGCCTGATGGCAGAAGCAATGTTTATTCATAAGAAGTGCACGGAGCTCCTCGCAGGAGCACTGTCATGAGCCCTGGAGAAAAGCAGGCCATCTCCCACAGGCAGTGCCCGAAAGGAGATGGTAAGCTCCACATTCACTGCACGACCTAGATGACACAGGATGGGAGAAGCAAATTAAAACCCACATCTTCCAGGTATTCATGCTGGGCCTGGGGCCATACTGCTGGTTAACCCTGATGCTCCATGGCTTCATTCCCAACAGACACCAGCATTCCCAGATCCGCAGGAAGTTCGAAGGAGTCGAGATGAATTTGGCATCTCGGTCACTTAAGTCATCAGTGACAGCCATCAAATGCAAGCTTTTACATTTTGGTATGCAGAAGGGCAATATGGAGAGAAACACTTTACTTACTGTGGAAAAACTACATAAGATGAAAACAAAGCCCAGTACTGTCTTTCTGGATATGGAGAGATGAAAAAAATGTATTTTATTCTGGTGAATCTGCAACTGATACAGCAGCAGCTGTGGGGTTTTTTCCCCCATTTTTGAGTGCTGCTGTCTTCCTGTAGGTTGATGCCAGCCCAAAGCATCCAACAATCAAGCCATTTTAAAAAGAAGGATGGGGGCGAGGGGGTAAAGCCCTTTCTTTCCACATTAATTATTGCTACTGTATGGGTTTTAGAGATAAACACAAGACAGAACTGGGATGGAAGATGGAAACTGCTAATGCAACAAGTTATTTAATTAGCAGCATAATAGCGACTGTCCGTGCATCAGTGGAACACTGTATTCCATTAATACAGCCGCTAAGCTCACAATAGCGCCAATGCTGACAACGAGAGCAGACTGGCTTTTCAGCAAAAGCAGATCCGTCCAGGGCAGCAGTTCTTCTCTGTCCCTGGATAAGATCCACTGCAGTGATACAAAGCCACCATATGTACACCTTACTGCTGAGAAAGTTCATCAGAAGTTATCTTTCTTTGTTCAATCTGTTGTGTAAATTCTGAATGTTCATCTCTATTATAAAACAAGGGTAGTGGTACTGAAATTCATTTTATTACTATAGCTGTGCCTTCTATAGAAATTGAACAAAACTGCATGCACCAGAGTTCAGGTGCCCAGACACTGAAGTTTCTCAGCCACGCCAGAGTGCAGGACAGGCCCAGCCTCTTACAGATTTGAAGCAGAAGACACATGTACCCATACCTGCGTTTCTCCCCAGCCTCTCCTCTCAGAGCTGAACTGGAATTGAGGTGTTCATATTTGAGATATTCCATAAGCAGCTAAGCTTAATCTGATTTTAACTCATCCCTTCCGTGGCAATCACTGCTGAAAGGAGATCGATCACTGGAAATCTCTAAACTCCAGGCTTCAGGTAAAGACAGTTTCAGTTTCTACCTTCGTTATTGCTACTTATTCTGACAGTTGTGATTTCCATGCAAACACACCAAGTATTTTAAGAGGGGGGACTCTGTATGGAGTTTCCTTGTGCGCATGAGCTTCAATCCTTGCCCGTTTCAGTTCTGCTGGCTGAGAAAAACTGTCAGGCCAAACACCTCTGACAGACAGACGCTGCAGTCCCTTTCCACGAGAGGCCAGACTTTGCTTCTTGCTGGCAGACATAACTGTTTCCCTAAGACAGACGTGGAGCCCTCTGATAGCATTTCCTGCTACTACAAAATGAGACTGCAATAGAAATTATCACAAGAGACTCCTCTTGAAAAGCCAGGGTCTTCTCCCCAAGAGGCAGTACGTGAAAAAGCCCCCCCCGGCATGGCCCACACACTTGTGCGCATTTGACTAAATTACAAATTAAACCAGAGGTCTCAGAGTTGTGAGACTCGTATCTGCATTTTTCTGGGGCTCGTTCTTGCAACTATAAATCACTTTAAAAGTACACACCTGCATGGGAAGTTCATAGGGCAGTTCACCCCATCAGCAAGCCTTCGAGCCTGCTGGCATTTCCTCCTCTTCCAGCTGCAAGGGCCAACAACTGGAACACCCAGCAAACCCAGGAAGGCTCAAGACCTGATCAGCTCCGTGCTCCAGTTGTTCGGGATTTGCAGCAGTTGCAGCAAAAACCCTGATGATTCACTGTCCTTCGTCCCTGGCAGTTCCCTGGATAATAAATGGGAACAATACTTTATTTATGCCCAGGTCATCAATTCTAAGGCAGAGGAAGCAGCAGATGAAAGGAGAGTTATTTCCATAAAGAAAGTGATGGATTAGAAAAATCCATTTTTACCCTGTCCCTCCTCCCTGACAGGGAACTCTAAACCATTTTGAATTATTACATTTTCCCTTCTTTTTTGGAACAGAATGAAATATTTTAAAATCACATAGCAATTAATTCCTGTATAAACACAATTATACAAGGAGGTACAAACTACCCTGGGCTTTTCTATTAAAACCACCACGTCCTGACTCAGTAAGAGGCCTGATCCTGACTGTCTTCAGATCCCATTACAGACAGTAGGAACTGAGGGAGCACAGTAACTTGTCGGGTAAACCCCAGAGGAAGCAATTACATAGGACAGAAAGATCTAATTTAGGTAGCTGTACTATGGAATAGGTATTACAAATACTCATTACACAGCTCAGATTTCATATCCTGACTTTTTCCTGCAAAGGGCATTTCTGTTTGTTTGTTCCCTCTTAAACAGAGGCTTCTCAGAGCTGATGAGAGGTACTCAAATGACAGCCTTTGAGACCCGCTCCCCTCCTCCCTGCTGCAATACAGGCCAGCAACAGCAAGGACAGCGCACGCCAGTCTGTCTAGTAAAGGTGTCCTGGGGACGAGTGTGACGGCAAGCGTTCATCTCTGCCCAAGCAACGCTCAATCTCCTGGCCAGGATGCTGAAGGAAAAGGCTCCCATTTAACAACTTCCATGACACATTGTTCTACTGAGAACTGAAGTCCCCTCAACTCGCATTTAATTTTAAACTTCATGGAAGCCAAGAATTACAAGATACCTTACCACAAGTTCATAGCAGTGAAATGGGAAGCTAAAAAACCCTAATGACTTTTCATGGAACTGCCTTTGCTGTTCATCACTTACAGCTTGAACTCTAGCAATAGCTGCAATTAAGACCAAGCTCTGAATAATACCTAAAAGTGACAATTCATTAGGGAACAAGAGCTGAGAAGTAGGATCCAAAAGCTACTGGAAAGCTGCTAGAAAGGTGCATAAAATTGATAAACCTAGTGCATAAAGATCTAGCAGCAAATAAATGAACAGAAGCTTACTGTGCAGTGCTGAGCCAGTAAGACTAATACAATTATGAAATGCATACGCTGTAAAGATGTTACTGCCATATACTGCTGAGTCTGATGCTGGAACAACGAGACCAGCCCTGTTTCCATTCCTAAAAAGATGTTGAAACACTACAGATGTAGAAGAGAACCACAAAAATTATACAGAACTGGAAAAAATAACATTTCACTATGACAGACAAAGTTGAATCCTTTTAGCCTATCAAAAAAGCAATTAAGAGTGACCTTGGTTACTGTATACCAGAACCTTTTACATGGAGAAATGGCAGGTACTATAGATCTATTTCATTAGCAAAAGAAAGAAAATAATGGCCAATGACGGGAAGCACAAGCCAGACAAATCTAAATTCAAAGTCTCCAATTTTTAATAGTAAGGATGATTAACCACTGGAAAAAATGACCAAAGGGAACGTGAATTTTCCCTCTTGAAGTCTTCAAATCAAGACTAAATGTTTTTTCTGAAACACATGCAGCAACCATGATGAAATCCATTGGCCCATGCTCTAGGGGAGGTCAGATGTGATAGCGCCTCCTGGCCTTAAGAGCTCATTACTGTGAAGCTGGGAACTTAAATTCAGATTTGGGAAGAAACAAGAACTGCTTTTAAAGCAAGAAGAAACTCCACACAATGAAAAATAGTAAGAACTTTATCCATGAAAAGGGAACACTTGCTTCACCCCACACAGTTTTTTCCTATGATGGAAATGCAGGATTTTCACTTGATTAGTCTTGGACACTTATTAAATGCCTCAAAACTTTAATCTAATGGAAAAAGAAAGAAACAACCACATCACAATTTTAGGGCTATTGCTTTAGCTCGTGTGCACGCTCCCCCCCCCCCCCCCCCCCCAGCAAATAACTTCATGTCTTCAAGGCAAACTGACATACAAACACTGGACGGTTCATTAGAAGTGAAGAACTAAGAGCATTACACACTGCCTTCCCCACATAGGAAGAAAGAAGGGGAAAAAAAACAAACAAAAAGGCCAACAATTGCTGCTTACTTCACCTATACATGGTGCATCAAATGCTTTGAAGTAGCCAAATCCACCCGCAACTAATCTGAAAGCCAGCACCGAAGTTTCAAATCCTTTTAAGATCCCCTAGTTGCAACATGGAGCAAAGTTTGATGCTTTTAGCGCGCCATAAAGCTCACTAAAAGGCTGTTGTACCAACAAGCTCAGGCTCCAGCAGTCTGCTAGCCAGGGAAGCAGCTAGACCACTATGATTGGGAGCAAGGTTTGCTTACAAACCTTGCAACTCCTGTCCAAGAAGACAGAAAAGAAAGCTTCAAAGTGTTCCTTAGCTAACAGTCCAACCCCAACTGAGAAAGTCAGGCATGCACAAGTTCTCTATTTTTTCCAAATTCTCTGTGCTGGAGGGGCTGCAGCCTTTTGTGTTGAAGGATTTCACATTCATGTTCTGTAAGGATCCTGTGCAGACATCAAAGCAAAACATTAAACTTCCTCGGCAAGCCTTAGGCTAACTTCAGAGGATACATCACTGCATAATGTTTAGCAGTTGGATCACAGTAATTCATGAAAAAAAGAAACTGCAGGATGCCCGCAAGACATTCCCTACATATTTCCATAATCAGGGACATTTCTGAATTACTGTTCACGTAGCAGAAAAAGTCAGCAAGACACTAACGTGGCTGCGTTTGGCCTGTATCTTTCTGCTCTTGTTCTCATCCTTTTTCTACTGGACACCAGGTACATACAAATTCAAACAGAAAACACTGACAAAGGGCTTGAATAGCACAGAGTAGGTAGAAACAGCACCACATCTGCCACTTTGAGAAAGAGATGATATTTACACTGTCGAATGTCTATTACGTTAGCTGTTCCCCCAGGCCCCACTAGAAAATGATGCGGAAGGCACACTTCTCAAGAAAAGTCCCTCTATCTCCCTCCTGGGAGGTTTTGCCACCACTGATTATCCAATATATATTTTTCTTAAACATTCTAAAAACCATGGGATGTTGGCAATTGGAAGGTATTGAAAAATGCTTTTTAACGAAAGTTGCCTGGCATGATATTTTTGTTTTTACAGTAAAGCCAGAGAGGATTAGGACACACTGTACTAATTCACAAGAGCAGACAGTACCTGCTCCAAAGCTTGATCTTCCAAGAAGACTGGACAAAACAGCAGCATTTCAATTGTACAGGTGGGGAAAGGAGGAACAAAGACATTGACTTACTCAAGGTCACATAGGAATGCGTTGAGGTTGAGTTCCCAAAGTCTCAGTCCACTTAGGCATTGGAAAAAGCAATGAAACAAGAGTATGTACTAAATTTGGCACAGATTTTTAAATCATGCATTGCGACAAGGGAACAAGAACCTCTACTCATGCTAACCCAGGCACCAAAGGAACATATAAAGGAAAACTAGTTACTCACTCCACCCAATCTAGCTGATCACCTTATATTTTCTCAGTCAATAAGACCTTTCTTGGCCAGACTATCCAACCCACAATTTAGATCTTATTACAAATCAGACATACTAAACCATTTTCTCCCTCTGGCTGCAGAAGATAAAAGGCCAAGCAAGCAGACAACATTTTAGTAACTGGCTTCATGTAACAGCTTCGGATTTTCTTAAAAGCCTCGGCATCGATTACTTTCTTTAAATAGCAATGGCTTATTGAGAAACCTTTTACCCATTTTAATGCACAAGGTTCTCCTCAAGTAGAAAAGAAAGCAAAAACTGCCCTGCCAAGGCATATTTGTCAGAGTTTCGGATACCCAGTCCTGGCAAAACACCCTGAAGTGAGAGTAAGTTAACACTGGTGCTGAAGGGCTAAGAGGGGAAACTCGGAGATGAAGCGGAAATAAAGTATGGACTGACACAGAACAATACTGGGATTCAGCTCCAGCTAGCATTTCAGCCAACAGCATGAGCCAACGCTGCAATTTGTACTTATCCAAAGGAGCTAAAAGCTCACAGCATGCAAAGCAGCACAGCTCTCACATGGTCTCTGCACAACTTGGGGCAAAAGGAGTAGAGGAATTAATTCCATCAAGCCAAATCACCAACACCCTGCTGTTACATAAAAGCCTGTTTTCTGGGGAACGTTTCCAAAGATGGTGTCATTTGGGCTGTTTTGATTAAAGTGACATAGTCAGGTTCAGGATGGGATACACTGCAGACTGAGAAACACTCCCATTTGACAAAATCTCCCACTCACTTTCCAATCCTCACAGCGCTTGTTTCTTCCTTCCGTTTGCCACATTTTCATATGGAAAACAAGCACGGCAATTGCGCTGCCTGGTTCTCAGATGCTAATATAGGGCTGTGATGAAAGAGCTGCAGAAGGCCTCAGGGAGATGTTTAAAGCCTAACTCAAACAGATAAAAAGATGACTATTTAAGTTTGCCTGGGAAAGTTTCTACACATATTGGAAACCCCTTGAGACAGGGACTGCCCTTCTGTTCTGAGTTTAATAGCCAGTTCTACAAATTATGATTGCACAATTACTTTTATAAAGTTTTCAATTATACAAAGAATGTATCTTATTAAAGTTTATAACTCTGAGAAATAAAACCTAAAACCCCAAACCCTTCGCATTCAAGTTGCATGACCCACTAGTGCTCCGCCACAATGCGGTCCCAACACTATTACAAATTTACACCACAGTCTACAATGAACTTTATAACGAGCAGATAGAAGCACTGCAGCACATTGTAGTTAATACTTCCATGATTCAATACACATAGCCTCATATTGTGCTTTCATACCTTCTCTCCTGTGTCCACATTTTAGCAGTCAGCATTCTTGGGCAGTTACTGCATGCCTCAACGGCTGGAAGCCCAAATTCCAAGCAGTCTGCAACACTGGCATTGCCCTGCTGGAAGCTACTTACCTGCAAAGCTGGCTGCATTGCACAGGGGACAAGAAGGATCGTGGACATGGAACAAGGAGGGGAAGGAACTGTCAAAGGTGAAACCACTGGGTATGCATAGCCTTGTGTTTTCCCTGGCTGGGGACCAGCCAAAAAAAGCAGAGCACAAACTCTAATCCACCATAAACGCAGTAAGTAAAACAAGTCTCCTTCTTTATTCAGTAAAGCATACTGTGTCACGACACAATATCCAGCTGGAAACAACTCTCCCAATGGAAAGGCAGGGGAGCGACTACCCCATTTTACAGATATCTCAACTGAGCACAGTAGCCTAAAGTCACATAGCTGGTCTGAGAGGCTGAACATATTTCACATCCAGACCTGGGCACAGATTGCTGTTGACATTTACATTTCGAAACTTCTTTCTGTTGAGGAAATATACAACCTCCTCCTCTTTAAAAGCTTGAGGCTTTGCGGTCTCTCAAGGACAGCTCTGCTAAGAACCATTGCAATTGTACCAGAACAAGAGGAGCTCCCACGAGGCCCAGAATGACTCACAAATGATAGCCTCACAGGATACCTGTCTATTCAGAAACTGCAAAAACCAAAATTGTAGCAGTCCGCAATCAGCATTATTCATACCACAATACTTGAATTCTTTGGCATGGAGACACCACCAAAGGTACTCATCAGCCTGGCCCATGCAAAAACCAAGAGAAAAAGGAAGGAGACAGCCTCTAACAGAAGACAGGTCTGAGCACCCAACATGGAGAATCCAAAAGGACCTCCACAGCTGCTAAGATGTCAGCCCTGTGAGGACAGGTCCCCTTGGTGTAAGGTGACACGTTCTAATCTTTCCTGTGCAAACAGAAAGAGGGGAAGCACTACCAACTTTCCAACGGGCACAGCACCTCTAGCCCTTGTGATCCTGGCCTTTCTCTCAAGGCTGCTCCAAGAAGCTGAACTGATTTAAGTCACGTGTGTGTGCACACACACACAGGGATCTCAGTGCAATTTCCTCTCATCTCAGCTAATAAATCCTATGGCGTGTCTGCTTTTTCTGAACAGAAATTTTATAAGCTGAATAAACTTTATGGAATGGTTGATTGCCCAAGCAGCCAAAACCTGGAAACTTGATGCCTGACCACTGCCAGGCGCTGCAGGCTCCAACAGACGCTCTGAGAAAGTTTAGTTTTCACACTTCAGAAAGAGATCCTCTTACTGGCCTGCTCCCTCTGCATCAAAGGCCCCTAAATTATTGGCTCTGAAAGCTTTTAATTTAGCTTATCCTCAAGACCCTTGTCATCAACAGAACAGAAGACAGGACAAAATCCTTCCACCCTCCCCAGCGCAGAGCACACCCTACCATCCATCCCTTGCTTTTTCACTGCAAAGTATCTTGTTAGTAGACTGGCAAAAATACAAGGGTTTGAGCAACAACTCATCAGTCTTTGCAAAGCCATCTTACATTTTGGTAGAAGCATCACAGAACCTTCCCTTAAGCAGGGGCTTTAGTGTAGTCACTTGGTACTGCTCAGAGTTTATCAGAGAGCGCATGTCCAGACACTTAGCCTCCAAATCACAACTATACAACAACCTTCTGGCTATGCTGACAAGCACATACATGAGCAAGAAGTATCAGAAAAGTAATTTACACGTCCTGGCCATCAGTTAGTGCAGTTTTACAGATGGAAATGAGAGGGAGGAGGCAGTATCATGGGAAGAGACAGACCACCCATAAGCACTCCAGAGGCCTGAATTTGGACACCTGTACCCTACAGCTATTTTCAAGTTCACTCAAAAGAAAAACAGCAGCTCACAAATAGACCCTTCAGGCTGAGAGCCCATTTTCCAAGCAAAAACTGTGGTACCAGCTAAGGCCAGGCACTTCCAACAGCAACTGACCTGCAACGTGAGCAAACGCACCCTTCTGCTCCCCAGGGAGGAGGTGCCAGCCCAGCACCTGTGGGTGAGGTCATGCACGTACCTTGGAAATGAGCTCATCGTGGTTGGCAAGATGAGCCCTGCAGTGGATGCAGCTGTAGGTCCTGTGGCACGAAGGCAGATACGCCTGGAAAGTCTTGGACCTTGTCATCTTCACCATTGGAGCCACTGAGCGCTGTGTGAACTCTGGGGTGGCCCAGGAGGCACTCCCGCAGGACGGGTCGCACGGGAAACACCGGAAGACACAGGTAAAGGCCGTGGTTTGGCAGGTGATGGGTGTGGGGCAGGCTCCACACACTGGTGACCGCTTCAGAGGAAGAGATTCGGGCAGAGGGAATGGGGGACTTCACACAAACCTAAGTTCAAAAAAAGAACAGAGACAGAACCCTCAGCTCACAAAGGCGACAACAGTCTCCTACCCCACAGGATGATTTAGGGTTTGATCGAGAGAGCAGGGAAGAGTCAGAGCAGCCAGTAGACAGGTATGATGTCTGCGGATTAGATCAAGGAGAAGAGTTCTATTTACAGCTCAGCCACTGACTTGCTGACTGCCCTCACATCTTCCTGCTTGTTATCTACCATCTTCCTACAGCTCCAACACTCGCAATCTCTACTCCAACACTTAATGGATTTGGAAGTGGAACAGAGCCAGAAAGATGCTAAAAAGATGATTTTCACTAAGCCTAGCCTCCCAAACACCTCTGGGGAACCGCACACATCAAGGTCCAACTCTGCACCACCCCTTGGAGAAGCTGGGCTCTGTTAGCTAGGGAGAAAGTCAGGACCCGGAGTCAGCCCTGCCAGCTGCTGTCCTGCATGATTCACTGATGCGACACCTCGGAAGTGCGCGGGAAAGCTGGGAGCTGGAGGTGGGTTTCCTCAGTCACCAGGAAAGTGCACGAGTCACCAAACCAGTTCTTCTCTCCATTCTGCCCTAGTTTCCACATGGGAAATGGAGGATTACTTCATCCCACTCTCTTTTATAACTCCCTGCAAGCTCTGCAGGTAGAAGCTACTCTATAAATGGCACTCTAGTGTATTTTTTTTTTAAACTCAGAACATCTGACAACAGTCAAAGCAAGCAACAGCCTCCAAAGACTATTCTTGATAGCAAGAGACAGTAAAAAATTCTATTCAGGATGGAAACACCTTTTTACTATCCAACGTCATCTGACAGAACCTGCAAGGCAGCTCAAGTCTGGGTCTTTTTTTGTTGGCAGAAATCAGTTTTTCAGATCCCACATCTATAAGGCTTACCAGCTATGAATGTTTCTTTTGAGGATGGAAGAAGCATAAAGGAAGCAGCTCCCCTCCCTCCCTGATACATGGCGTGCATGCATGCTCTAAAAATTAATCATGAACTCTGGCTGCTCCTCCCATGAGGATTTTCCTTTCCATAAAACATGTGATTCTGTTCAGTTTCTGAGTCTGCACTTTGCATATCAAATACTGGAACAGTACCAACCCCCCAAAAAAACCCCAAGAAATAAAAACCCCACACCTGACCTGCAATGGAAATTTGTGAAGTGGACAAAACAGAAAAGTACAAGAGCTTAAGAGCTGGTCTCTAAGCCGGTATGAGTAACTTGCCTGAAGCACAGCTGCTAATCTTCCAGGTTAGAATAAAGCCAGCCCAGGTCACTATGCTGCTACACTGCTAAAATAGCTCCCTGGAGTTTGCGTGTTAAGGTGGCTCTGCTGCTGCTCAGCACGATGTGCCTTCCCAGACAGGGCACCAGCCACACACCGGCTCAAGCTGTGCTGCACAGAACTATTCTAAGCAAATACATCTCTCTGGTTTGCTAAAGGGGAAACTGTCAAAACAGCGGGATGGAAATCAGAAAGTCAATCAGGGAACTGAAGGCGGGACCCAAGAAAATTGTTGTAGGAGGCAGTCCTACAGAAGTCATAAGCATCCCATTTAGATGATCTCTTTTGCCCAGAGTTAGCATCAGTCAGAAGTATCTCACTGTGACAAAACTGTCCAAGTCATACTGAAAACAAACAAAAATCAGACTGTGAATCCATTACTGCTGTCTGCTGGGAAGTCTCACATGCAATCGCTGTCAGTGAGATTCGCAAAAAACCTCATCACTTAGGAACCAAAGCGCCATTTATGGAAGTCCCTGTCTTCCAACACTTCTGCTCCTAAGTCTTCTTGTCGTCACTGAAAAAGAAGATTCAAGGTATCCAAGTTGCTTTAGCATTTCTGAAAGCATTACCCACTGAACCTACTGCCAGCTGGACCATGCCCGAAAGCCAGGCATGCTATCTGCAAGCTTTCCAGCAAACAGTCCATACGAGCGCACTGTACTGGAGGGTTTGTCATAAGCTCATGTGGGCATTGCTTGGTGCCATCAAAGGTTCATTATATTATGACCATGCACAGTGCTCAACAGGAGGCAAACACCAGTAAAACAACAGGATACCCATTTTTTTCTGAAATATTTTTCTTCTGCTCTCCAGAAGGCAGCTCCCTTACAGTCAAATGGGAAAAAGAGAGTCTTGCTCATCCTGCGAACTGCTGATAAAGCATATCTATCGGGATCATAATAGTCAGCACTTACATAGCACTTTTCATCCTTAAAGCTCTTTGCAAACACTAACTAATCAGATTAGCATTTTCCAATTAAAGTTACAGTGAGAGCTTTGGAAGACCCATCCTGACACAGAAGGGCTCACTTCCCAGCTCGTTAGGAACTAAACCTCCTCTTGCCCTGTAAAGAGGGGTCTTGCCAGGGATTTATCCGGCCAACCTGCAGCTTAAGCAGACTGCCCGTGCACTACTTGGTACACAGCTGCATCTCTGTATTTCAGCAAGATTTTACACTAATCACAGAAGAAAAGAGAAATCAGGCAGTCTTCACCTGTATCCTGCCCCAGTTCTCCGTGTGCACCACAGTTTTGTCAAAACTGAGTTAGTTTTGCATTAGACAGTGTTGTTTTCCCCTCCAAGGTGAGGAGCACTTTGAGAACTGAACCCTAAGTTTGCAACAGGGCAGAAATAAAATGCAAAACAAAACAGAATCCTTCTTTATTTTCTGCTGATTAGATGCAAGTAAAAGTAACACATCCCAGCCTTCCTGAACTAAGTGCCAACCTTTACAGTCACAAGACAACAGAACCATCCCCAAATTCCAAGCCCCTGATTCAGCAGCTGATATGCTATATCCCAGCCATAACGGATCTCAGAACCTGGAATTTGTGAGCCGTGTGCCTTGTCCTCCAAGTGCACAGAAGCAGGAGACTAAGTGTGCTCTTTCTGGGGCCAAATGCAATTGGATTCCAAGGCAAAGCACCAAGCCCTGTCTGAAAGAAACAGATTACGTCGGACAGACCATCTGGAGGAAAGCACAAGGAAGGACTGGCAATCACTTTACCCAATTTCTGAACGAGAAAACAGACTGTGTCTAAACCTCACGTCACTGATTTGTAATGAAATGGTGCAATCCCCTCTCTCTCCTTTTATTCAGCATAGATAGGTAAATACACCAACCACCAGTTTTACTACTTCCCTCTCATGCTGGCATGCCAAACATTTCTTTTCCAATCAGCTTCCTAGCACTGCAGCACAACAGCTGGAGGAAAAAGTCCACAGGCATCCTCAAAGCCAAATGGAGACACAAACGATACCCAACCAGAATAATATAAGAGCAATCCCTTAATTTGTTGTTTGCTGACCCCTCTGTCCAGGCCTCCTAAGCACCAATGCCCTAGAATGACGAGTAAAACAGGAAATACTACAACTGCATTTATCTAACAGAGAAATGAACACACACGCACACATAAATTATCTGCTGCATGCAGCTTTCTGCAAAAGCATTTAATGGGCATTCATTTATTTGATCTCATAACACATTTAACGTCAGCAAAAACATTTGACCTTTTAGAAGTGGACAAAGAAAATACTCAAGTGAGATGCTATCAGAGCACAGATTAAGATTAATTGCAATTCCTGTTCTCAGTACTGTGCTGAGAAGGCAAACCAAATGATCTCTTTGCTTAAGGCAGGGGCGAGAATAAATATTTGTGAGCTAAGATCTTGGTGGGAAACCTAGGTAAGAAACTGCCTTGAAAAAACCTTCAGATAAACTCATATATGGTAGCCATACTTTACAAAGGCACTACCTTCGTACAGCATTCAGCCTGATAGTCACATCTCTTGCATGTGCTATCTACCAAGAGCTCTGTCCCCGTCATAGTAAGGGAGAGGAGGGAAAAACAATAGGAAATGCATTCTTACATCCTATGAGCACAGCTAGTACCTTCTAAGGACCCACTTCTGTCTTGAATATCATCTCAAAACATTAAATAGGATCCATGGCCCTCCACAATGCAAAACCCAACGTCCTGTATTTTTTTCTGTCCTAGTAGGAAACATATTTGAGTTAAAATACCTTTAACAGCTAACATTGCATTCACTCTACTGCAGAACAAAGGCACAGGGATGATTTTAGGCTGTGCCTCTGGTTTTTCAAAGTGACGAGGTAATGTTCATCAGCCTCACTGACAGTGGGCATCAGTGGAGTCACTCCATTCACTTCAAAAAAAAAAAAAAAAAAAAAAAAAAAAAAAAAAAAAAAAGCCTTGATTACTTTATCATCGTGCCCAATACTGTTAGAGAGATGAGTATCTGTCACCAGCAACATAAGTCAGTATTTTTCTTTTATCAGTCTTCAAGAGAAATTTATCTCCGAAATAGACACCCTTAAGTCGATGGAACAGAAATCTGTGCATATTAATTAGTTCACAAGAAGTCAGAAAACTGGTTTAGACAAAAGGAAAAAATTATAGGGGGAAAAAGCTTATCAATATTGTTTATTGTCGTTATCGGTGAGAGAATCAGCTGAATGTCCTGCCTGCACACACTGTGTACGTTAGGGCTGCCCTACTTAATCCTGCTAAGTTTTAAGCAGATGCCACCCCCACGAAGGAAAAAACATGCCACACATTTTGCCATTCAAACAACTTTTTGGCTCAGTGTATCAACCTCCACCTGCCCAGCAGCCACTTTTCACATGAAGCTGTTAGCAATTCAGGAAACACAGAAAAGGAGAAATGCTAAGTCTGTGCCAAGCACTTGCTAGACAAGGCTAGTGCTTGTAATAGTCCATATGCCACAAAGGCAGAAAACAAAAACCATCTCACACAAAGCTAATTTTGCATAAAACCCATGTGCAATGCAGCTCAGATGCAAATGTTCCTGTTCATTCCAGCAGGACAAACAACAGGTTTGCTGGGTCTGACGGTTTGTTTTATGGATTATTTGATTTTTAAGATAAGAAATTGCAGTCCGTTAAATAGTTATTAGAACACAGCAAATGCTACGGAGAGCTGCCTGTAGTAGCTTTGAAAAAAATCCATCTCTTTGGAAACCCAGCCTTTCTTCTTTGGTGTCTCTTCTCATCAATACAGAAAGAGCTGGAGATGTACTTATGTTGAGCACAATGAAAGCACAAGAGGAATCAGTTTTGGAGAGTTCTCAGTGTCTACAAGGTCACAAACTGTAGCAGCATGCGTTGCTCCACGGTCTTAGCACGATTTTTAAGAAAATGCTTCAGGTAAGCACACTTACTTACCAGGGTTTTCTTGACATGGAAACTGCCTGAACATTGCTTAATGCATTGCAGTTTGAAGGAGGAATGCTAGTCTCTAAGGTGAGATATGCTGAAATTGGAGTCTGAGTTTAATGCCCAGTTTTGCTGGTCTTCCGCATGAAATAAAAGTTAGTGTCAGAATTTCAGGTGCCAAACCCTCAGAAACACTTGGCACAGCTAAGGAGGTTTCATATTCTGATGATGTAGTTCCGCAACAAAAGATCCTGGTTTGGGCCAGATCCTCAGTACTACACAGGACTGCAACAGCTTTGGAAAAGATGAAGCCAGAACATCTGAAGGTAGGAGGGTAGGATGTACATTGTGAAAGGCTCTGAAAGAAAGGATGACCATTCTGAATTTAAACACGGAACACAAGGGAAAGTGAAGAAAGGAGTTTAAATAGCATATGGATGTAGACAATGTACCTTTACTCCTTCAGTATCAAGTTTCTGAAATGCACCAATTTGAAATACTTGATGACACTGCATGCAGCTCAGCAGTACAATCATCAAAAGTCATCACTGACACATGAACCGTAAGTGTCCTTCTTAGGACACTTCTCAGGAAGCCTGAGCTCCTTTAGATCATTCTCCAAACCTTGTAAGCCCTTGGAGACAGGAAAATAGCAAGAGAAATGGTGGTAGATGGCCAGCAGGAATCCTCTGCATTTACTTTTATCAGATACATGGACACAACTGCAATACAAGTAATAGCATGGGAGCAGGTTTCTCACTTAGACCCCCTTCAACTTGAAGTGTATTTAACCCCCTTTATTCCTCTGGATGTCTCCTAGCAAGCCACTTCATTTCTGCGGGCCCTAGTTCTCTCTTCTGCACACTGGAGACAGCATCCTTCATTGCTGGGAAGCACTTTATGATTCTGGCAAAAAGGATCTGGATGGATGGATGGATGGATGGATGCAAAAAGGCGATACAGGTGGCAAATAGTACAGCAGACAATTGCCAGGTAACCACTAGAGGGCACCAAAAAGAGATTCAGCAAGAAGCAATTAAAGACTATCTGGCCATAGTGAATAAGGGACAGGCACGATGCCAACCATGCTGCACCTGCCGTGCTCCACATACCATAGCCAGCCCGTCAGGAGAAACATCTGAGTTATTATTTTGCTGAATAGCTATCAATACTAAAACTGTCAAAACTGTCATTGCAATTATATTAACCACATTTTAAAGGGGGGGTGGGGGTGTTGTTCTTTTTTTAAAACACAGGCAATATGTCAGTCTATGGTCTATCACAACTCTTCTCACCAAAAATAGACCCAGCACCCCTAGAACAACCTCTCTGGTCCCCCTCTGACAGAAAGGCTTTCTATGAAGGGGATGTGGAAAGTACATAAAAATGAGTTGAAACTTAAAAGGAACAAACACCAAATCTTTAAAACTCACTTTGGGTTGGAATATTTTTTAAGTCTGTCTTGCTTTGTCACTGTATACACTATTAATCCATAACTTACTAAAACTGAAGTAATTTTTGAAAATATTTTTTTAAATTTTTCTTTACTTAGTTGATTTAGCTTCTGTCAACTTGGAGATTATTAAATCAATGTTAAAAGTTTCATTTGTGTGTGGTGTGTTTTGTTTTGTTTTGGTTTTTTTCTTAAATAGGCAACACCCACATCAGTGCATTTTCAGGTTCTCAAGTGCAACTGTGTGGTGAGTAGCAAGTCCAGAGGACTCCTGCGTTCAAAGCAAAAGCTTTCTCGTATTGACTTACGGTGCACAACTGAGTGGAAAGCAAAGGAACAGGCTCAAGTAACTCAATGAAGACAGTGCACAGATGATTCTTTCCTGGCTGCAGGCTACAGAGACTAGATGACCATGAAAACTCTGACTTTATTTACAGATCTAAGGCTGGACTCGGACCACTCGGTGTCAGAACTGCTAACTCACCTCTCCCCGCAGTTCAGAACAAAGCACACTGCTCAGGACAATCCACTCAGATACACCACAGACACCACTGGGAAGCAGAGAAGGGAAATAATCCTGTAAATTTTAATCAAATTCTTCCCATTACATTTTCACCTCGAAAGACACATGACAGCTCGGATAGACAGCACCTCACAGGGCTGACTTCAAAATTTGTTACCTTTTCTGGGCCTGTCTCCAAAACCACATGAACATGGAACTGCAAGATTCAGCCTCTACCAAGGAATGACTGACACCTCTGGCTGAATGCTCTTCCCACTCTCCTACGAGTTGCCTGGCAGCAGTATCTTTGCAATGCAGAAGAGCCTGCGCTGCTGATAAGAAGCAGCATGGCAAGCACGATAGCTGCAAACTGCCCACCTTTGCTTTGCAGGTACACTCCATCACAGCCGAATTCAATAACCAGAATGGAATGGAATGGAATTAGAATGGAAGCCAGCATGTGTTACCAAATGCAGGAGGAAACATACAGGCAGAAAAGCATCACAGTTGGCCAGGACAAATTTGAAACAAGCCAGTGCTTCCTTTCGCTCCTACCAGCAAATCCCACTTGTGCCACAAATAAACAAAACTGCAAGCTGAACTAATTTAAAACACAAATGACTCCATTTCCTCCTTTACATTTTGCAAAAACTCATGCCAGCATCCCCTGCAATGGGATAACATTCATATGAATTGGCCAAGTGGATATGATGCACTAAAGTGAGATAACAGCAATGGCTCAAACACACTGTAAGATGTAGCTCTTCAATTCATACCCATCTTTCTACCTAAAAATCCTACATGTTCAACCTGATGGTCACAACACATGGAGTCACAGGTCAAGGACATCACACTTTGCCAATATTATGCATATACACCACTCCACAAAATAAAAGACCCTCACCTTGCTATTCTAGTACCAACTTGAACTAAAGACATCAAGGAAAAGCTCTTCCCATCCAACTGACCATTTACTGACAAAACAGAAACATTCTTCATCTTCCCAACTTCTCTTTCTCATTTGTTTTAATTGTAGAACAGTCTAACTATCCAAATCTGCCATATCATTACATTTTTTTGGTGCTCCTTACATTGCTCTACTATCTTCCTTTTTGGCAAATGTAGGTATGACGAGAATTCAATTAATTTGGTCTGCTGGACTGATCATCTGTCTCCCTGGTAAAGGTGCGGTACTGACAGGGAACATGGTGAGAACATTTATCCATTGCAAGTATCCTTCCAGTATCCTGAAAGTGATTTGCAGTTGAAAGAAAGATCTGCCGCAGCTGCCTGTCATGACTTACTATTTGCAAGCTCCCCTTGTCAAATCCTGTAAGTTTTCATCTGCTCAGAGGGTTTTTCCCAGCAGCATCTTTCAACTGCTTGCACTGCCCAGAAGCACATCTGTCACGGGACAGACTGACTTTATTTTCTACTTTGGTACCTCTGTCTCTTTTTTCGAGTAAGGCTAAGGATAAAATATTGAAATCTGACCAATCTCTGCCAGTAACACTTTTTATGCAACAGTTACTATGTATTAATGAGGTACATACTTTCTGTGCCAGTGCAGTCATCATCCTTCTAGCTTTCATTTCCACTGATGGCACAGCAACCCATATGTCAAGGGGGCAAAGTCAGTTGAAGATTTGTAGCTTGAGTCTTCACATGACAGATACTTTATAACTAAATCTAGTTTAAGACGGTCAAGTCAGCTGTTACCTTGCCAGTTTCTGTCATTAGTTCCTCCTGGATATCCTCACTAGCCTGCATGTTACTGCCAAGGTATGTGAGCTGACTCACCTCTTACAGTTCTTGCCTACTGACGCATGATTGAGCTGGGAGTTCCTGGGTTTCTCATTAGATTCCCCCCTCCCCCCCCCCATTTAATTATTAACTCCATCTTTTTTTGTGATGCTGGACAATCTGTTTTTAATAACATATTGCTCGAGCCATCCTTTAGTAATATTTCATCAATGAAACTTCAATCTTCCAGAGCCCTGTGGCTGAGCCATGCAATGCCTAGGTCATACCATGCTACATTTTTGTTCTCATAATGAAGTAACTGCCAATGTGAAACGGGAGAAGTGAGAGCGCAGCTTTGACACCACTCTGTCTTCCCTCTCAGAGGATCAAAAAGTTCTCTGAAGGACAGATTCAAAGCATCCTCTGATTCTGAAAGTTTTAATAGCCTTTGCTTGACCTCGGGAGTTTAGGTGTGTACAAGTCACAACTGCAGTAAAAAAAGAGTCAAAAAGCTGCATACTTTCCTGAGTCAGCAAAACATCCCACCTTTTAACATGCTACACCAACACTTGAACAGGTGTAAAAGAAACGATCTCTATACAGATGTGTAAGCCTGTCCGAAAAGACCGGAAGGTCTTAAGGGTTGCATTCCCATAACTTCCAATGACTCACATTGCCTGGCACTACCATTTGTTAAAGCAAGAGTGAAGCAGGGATAATAGCTATTTACTAAAAACAGGGGAGTGTGATTAGCTTTAATTAGCATTGTCAAATGACTTGAGATTGTCAGGTACAAGATGTGGGAGAACTAAGTCTCATTAATTATGTTATTTCCTGCAGCCTTAAGTGGCTTGGCCAGTCCAGTGACACTTCCGGAGACAAAGCTGCTCCCGACATCCGATACATCCCATATCAGCGGGGGAAAAACACTCTCAGACAAGCCTGGCAGATGTGGCTATCAAGTAGAGGGTCACAAAGCCAGAACACAAGAATAATCAGCTTATTATGTACTACAAGACAACTACCTGCCCTGACAAACGAGGAACAAAGAAGCAAGTAAGACATGGCAGAAAACAGACTCAGAGAGAGAACCGACTGCCAAACTGCAGGATGAAGAGCCAGGACTGATGGGGGCAACAGGGAGTGTGATTCAGGCCCAGGACCCAGCACTCCTGAGCAGCAGCCCACCCAGAAAACTCTTCCCCAAAAGAAAACAAACTATAAAAAGCCTTTGTTTTGGGAAAAAGAGATCCAGATCCCCAATCGGCATCACATCACCAACAGACATGCTGATTTACCAGCTAAAGATCATTCTAAAGAACTGAAAAATCCTTCAATCAGAATAGTCCTATGGACTCATCTTGGCTTCTGAAAGGAAAAGGAAACTTATCCTTAGCCTTTAGTTACTGTGATTAGATCTAGAAGACAAGACCTCTGAATTAACAAAGCATAGAAAAGAGGGAACATCCTGAAGGACCAACTTACAGGTCACTATCAAGGAGGGGAAAAAGAGGAAGCTGTATATTTTGCTATGGTTTCAAAGTGATAACTACACTCTGCTATGCCATTCTGCCTTGAACATCACTGATCAGCTTCCAAGCAGTTAAGAGAACTGAACTCTCAACTTCCCCATTCCAGATTGCACTTTGTGATCCCTCTTGAAGCCCACTGCTCTAGCACTTCATAGTTGACCTCTAATGAAGGCTCTGCTTAAGTTCACGCAAACAAAGGTTTGCCAGTTAATGACCGAAGCCCAATGAAAGCCTAGATTTCTTGGCGTGTCTTCAAGAGGCTTCCATGCACATGGTCAAAGGCAAGGCCGTGATGCAAGAACAACAAATAAATGCTTTTTACTTCTCTGCAATCCTTGCAATGCTTGTGTAGTACCACGCTAGATCAAGGAGCTCCCACTTTCTAAACTGCTAGCCAGGACCTACACCAGAGTGACCAGTTCTTTAATTAAATTCTCTCTCAGCAACAGGTATTCAATCCATGAGTCAAGGAGCCTTTGAGGGAATGTGGATTTACAGGTAGTGATGCTGGCTTCCTCAGTACTACCCTGAATCAACTAGCCACACCAAACAGCAAAGAAAAGAAATCACTTATTCAAAATCTGTGGATCCAGAGGACACAAGGGACCAATACAGTTTTGCCAGTTATTCCAATCCCGGTACCACGAGACACCTGCAAAGAAAGCTTTTTTTTTTTTTTTTTTTTTTTTAAAAAAAAGAAGC
>VFFE01006875.1:506011-564260 GCA_008921705.1 Burhinus oedicnemus
TTTTTTTTTTTTTTTTTTTTTTCTTACCCACTTTCAGCAGGGCATTTCGCACAGCTAGGAAAACAATCCCTTCTCCACGCATTCGCAGGAAATTCCAGGGACAAACCAAGATCGCCGAGATTGCTACCAACACCAGCGATCTTGCGCATCAACGTCCTAGGAAAGTATATCCTGAAAATACCTGAGAATAGGTGCACCTCAAGCCTTCTTGCTTGGGATAAACAGCGTTAAGTTCCTCTGAATATCCTGTTTGAGCACCAAGTCTCAGTACTGCAGATTTATGATAGGTTACACAACCTGAAGTGGTCATAGTTGAATATTTTCCATCTTCAAGAGCAACGTGAATATTCATTAATGCCTCCCAACTCCCTGTTCTGGCTTACTAACCATTTAGACTGTGTAGTAAGTACAAAAAAATACTGTCCAGAGCAATCTGGGAAATCCTCTCATCAGCCTGCCAAAGTCCTTTAAAAGCCACTAAATACTGTGATGTACAAAAACCCCACTTCACCTCTCTTACCGAATATGAAGCCTCAAGGCTTTAAAATTACACTTGACCTTAAAACCTAGTATTTAATGTAGCCTAATGGAAATCCCGCAGGAAAGCTGGAAATTTACGTCTAGGACTAGAGGAAACGTTAACCTGCTTACCATGAGAAAAAGAAAGCCCTTTAAAGCACTTTAAAGAAAGCAAATATCACCCAACACAGGACAATGCAACAGTATACAGAAACCTGCTACAAGTTAATTAACCTGTTAATACGGACACAGTCAAAACACAGCTAGTTTGCTGTCCCCAGTTCAGAAGCAGACACCTGTCAACTGTCAAAGGATTTTTATAATCCATAGTCCATTGACCTTTCATCAATTATCCACAATCTTTTGCATGTCTCCTACAAAAGCGAGCAGGCAGAAGACGCACTGTGTGGGGGAGATAGCTTAGAACAAACGTGTCCTTAGGACGTTACGGAAAGGTATTTCAGGATAATTTAAGGACCACAGAAAGGTAATTTTTTTAATTAAGTCTAAATTATCAGATATTTACCATTTCAACAGAGAAAATTATGGTGGTTAACCAAGTGAAAAAAGCAGATAAAGCCCTTTGACAAGGAAGGCTCTCATTTCAATCTCAGGCCAGTTCCTCTGCTACAATGTCTTACATGCACAGATAACGAAGCATCTTCGCTTTCCCCATTCAGTTCAGATATGATATGCATACATAGACAGGATACGGTATCCTCCACGTCTGTGAAGAGCTACATTGTGTAATTAAACCGATGAGCCTGATTATAGGTCAGAGGAGATGTCTAGAACCAGGCTACATAAGATGATTTTGTCAGTATTTTCAAAACCTGACCTGTAATATTATAAATGTGCACACACAATCTTATAATGCTGCCAGAACTGGGCCATCATTAAATTGGATGAACATCAAACAGTACACTTAAAAAAAGAAGACAAGTCCCCCAACCAAAAAAGCTGACATTTATTTAGGCGTGCATTACTGTGCTTAGGAATTAAGGATCATGATTTCTAAAAATAAATAATCAGAAAGCAGCTCCAATGCAGACAGCCATTTTTACACTGAAGTGCAAAGGCCGATGCTGTCACACTCGCACAATTACTTTTGAACATGGCTATTCAAAACCCCAGCATATGTAATACGTTTCAAAATATTATTAAAATAAGAAGCATTGCTTGGCTCGTTTCTACTTGCTGTTTTCATCCATACAGAACTACAGACTCCATTTTAAGTTAAAGGTGCTACAGTCCTAGACAAGTGGATGGAATTTGCCAGTTCTTTACATTTAAAGACGCTGATGGCAAAAACGTATACAGAGAAATCAGCTCTCCTGGCATCTGCTGTAGTTAAGACACTTGGGATCTTCATCCTTGTTTCTCCCCCTACCATTATTACACAAGACCCATCTACTTTAAGCTGAGCAACACATAGTAAAATTTCAAGAGTTTGGTACCTAATTTGTACAACTCCCCACCCTTCTCCTCTCTTCAATTTTGATTGTTTGAGTTTTCAGGTGCACAGACAAGCTGCTTGCTTTGACGCATGTGATGCCTGTTCTGCAGACTGACCTTTGGAAGGAATGAAGAAACAGCACGTACTGCGCTGCTGAACCAGCAGAATTCTCTAACCTGTTTTCTTGCATTGCATATGGAGACCACTTCTGATCACGTTTATCTACTATTGTTCCTGTCTTAAAATAAATTATAGAAAAATCAAATTGGAATTGACTTCTAGTTTTACTTAAAAGTTCACTTGCACATGGAGAAGGCAGGCTTAAGTCCTCCGCAGGCTTCATTTAGCTGCACATAGTTGCAGATGCTATGATTACTGTATGAGAAAACCAATGTCATTGCCAAAAATTTCTTAAAAGTTCAGAGTATGTAAGATACTCCCTTTTTTTCAGCAACCCTATCCACATAAAAAAACCCACCGTCAAAAGCTCAATATTTACTACACTATAAATATAATACCATAGTCTCAGAAATTGTACTTTTAGGCAAAGAAGTCACAATTAATGAGTATTTAGTTTCAGATCTTTTATGAGCAAACATGTTTTAATGTGTCACATTTCAAGAGCATCAATCTTTCTTTACAAGAAAAGAAAAAAAATCACTTCATAGATTTGGAGCTAGAGAGGTCGACAAAACTTTCTGCAAATTAAAAGTGCATGAAATACATGCAGCATCCTTCATACATAAAATGCTTTGCAATAGGGTTGAGAACACAGTAAGTGTTAAACAATATTTAGAGTTAAAAGTACCTGAAAAGCATCTCTCCTTGGAGAGAGAGAGATTAACTGAACATCCTCCTGGACAGCTGTGCAAGTTCTCAACAAACGCTTTTCTGTACAAGTGGTTTAAAAAAAAAAAAAAAAAATCACACAGCAAGTTCTGGAATATTCAAAACAACGATTTGATAGAACAAAGATTCTACAGTTACCTCAATTCCACGTTATTTTGTTACAAACAGTTATCATGGCCTAAGCCCTGTGCATTGGTGCTCAGATCCACGGCTTCATCCATGCAACGTTATCTGTCTCAAGAGATCAAACTTTAGCTCTTGTGCTAAATCCCAAATAGGTGATTGAATAAATTCAGCAGCTTTTCCAGCACTGAACCCCTTCCCTCCCATGTAACTTGACTCACTCAAATTTCAGATAGACTTATCAAAGAGAGGTCATGTATAAATAGCACAGTCAAAAGCTACATCAGATTCAGGAAGACTACTGGTTTAAAAATGTGTTGAGCATCTTTGAAGGCAGAAATTTCCAACATCGCTGCTAGAGAGAAAGAGGAAAAATATTAAAATGAAATTTAAAAATTAAGTTTGTTATTTCAATAACTGTGTTTTGTCAGTCAGTATAGGATAAAGCAAAACAGTTCATTTATGCAGTGATGAGGGAAACTTGAGAGAGAAACTGAGTCATCTCCTGTCCCTTTAGAGATCAAGTCCAGAAATCAAGACTGGTATTTTAAAACTTAGTTTTTCCTAGCCTTTAAAAAAAAAAAAAAAAAAAAAAAAGGTTTAACGCATAAGTGCTATTTGGTAGTATTGTCTAAAACCAGAATTGTATTTGCATCTTAATATAGGTGTCCATGTTGCAAATTCAATAGCGACAAAATTGAGTTGAAGAAAACCACACTGCATATGAACTATCTGCAGCTACACACTGGCTAGTAAACCAAATTAGGACAGAAAGGGTGGAAGTTTTTCATTTACCTACTGAGCTGCCTATGGAGCCTATTCTGTAACAGTTCTGTGACTACTAGAAAGCAGGCAGAACAATGACTAGACTAATTATTAGCAGTTATCTGACCA
Organism: Burhinus oedicnemus; assembly: GCA_008921705.1. Classification (NCBI taxonomy): domain Eukaryota; kingdom Metazoa; phylum Chordata; class Aves; order Charadriiformes; family Burhinidae; genus Burhinus; species Burhinus oedicnemus. Next base: position 509,853 of record VFFE01006875.1, read on the forward strand.
GACATAACCTGTCTGAAAGGGAAACAAGAAGCTTAGTACATAATAATTTCATCCTTTTTCCTATGAACAGTTAGGAAGTTACATTTCCTTCTCTTCCATTCAACGAGCAACAAGCCCGACTAAGTTAAGAGAAAATTGAATTTACAGCCATCTTAACCAGGCAGATATTTATAAGGACACCATTAATTCATTTGCTACCATCATCACATGTTCACTTAAATCGTAAATGCAGTAGTTTCTTCCACTTCATCCATGTAGAAATATTCCTCAGAAAGGAATTATAATGCACAAACAAATATTAACCATCCAGATGGACTTGACATTCTAACACTGACAGCCTACTGACAGACATAACGAAACAGCAAAGATGCTCCACGATTACAAATATGGCACAGCAGCCTGTGGAGTGACACAAGAGCCCTTCCAAATCTGAGCTAGCAAGGGAAAAAAAATTACAATTTTTTTTAACAGCAAGTATACCTTGCAGTAAATATACTCTTGCACCTGGCTACCAGATTTATTATTAAGATCCATGATTTTCACATAAAGTTCCTTAAAGAAGTAGATACTATCATTAAACGATAGTTTTGTTCCAGCAGTATCTGATGATTAGATGACAGAGCTTTATACATGTCATTGTGTATAATTAAGCTACAGTAATCAAATTCCTTCTGAAAACCCCTACCACTAACGTGACAACACCAAAGCACACAGGCATTGCAGGCTCAAATCTGTTTGACACACGTAGAACACCTGTTCACAATGACAGAACAGCATGTAAGTTTCCAGAAATACCTTCTCATCTAACCCCATTCCATCATACTTGGGGTTTCCTGGCTTTTGCCAGTAAAGCTACTTCCATGTCCATGCACGTAAACTTAATGAATATTGGATGTACTTTTGTGGAGAGAAAAGGCTAAAATTTACACACATCCTAGACTGACACTTGCTCTTTTTATAAGTATGCATACAAATCTGCTTTGGGTGAATTCATTTAATAGGAACATCTTTGTTCCTGAAACTCCTGACCAAACTCAGTCTTCTTTGGTCCCTCACCCTAAAAACAACTTCCCATTCACCAAGCCAACAGATGTTAGAACTATAAATGTGCAGAAGACTTCCAAAGCACTGGTTTCCTTTATGAAAAGACTATTTCAAAGTACATGTAATCCGTAATAAGTGCAATCTTCCTTTCTGGAAAGCTAGCTACTGCCATGGTAGCCTGACAGGGAGGTCAGAACCAGAGGCAAACCTATACCCTTGCCGTGGAACTCAGTGTCAAACCCAAAACCTGGCTTAAATGCTGTATTTAGACCTTGACCAGCAAGTAACCGTCTTACCATCACATCAGAAAAGGGCCTAAATACCGTTGCAACTCAACATTCTTATCAGTAAGAATAAAGGAGTGAATCTATACCAAGTGAGTTAATTTGGTAAAAAAGTGACCACCTTTACTGACTACACTTCACAGGCTAAACTATCCGGCTAGCCACAGATTCCGCTTTCTATTTCTCCTGTGTGTTGCTTTTCTTTTTTGCCCTACAAGTTATCTGAAAACTGAAAGCAACGCAAGAAATGCATACACACAGGGTACACTTTCAGAAATTCTTTAGTTTCTGCCCACTAGAATATAACTGGAATAACTGACATGTCTTGACATCTGCTTAGGAACACTTGTGACAGGTAAAATAACGCTTATTATCTACAGGTATCCTATCCAGCAACTTTCTTTCTAGTCATCACTACTTGTGAAGTGTGCTGTTGCTATTTACAAATGTAAACTATGTAATTAAAGTTTTAAAATAAATAGACAACCTTTACATTAGGTAGCAACTGGACAATAAGGTAATAGATCGTCCAATTACATCTTTCAAAGAATGATCTGTGTATGCTGCTCTTTTTTTTTTTTTTTTTTGTGAAGAAAATCCTTGGCTCACAATCTATTCTGCAATAACTTCCTTCATTTTCTTCCTTTATGCTGGATAATTGTGTAAAAACTCCTTAAGTTTTGTTGGATAGTCTGTCATCACTCCAGTTGCTCCCAGATCAAATGCCCTCTTGTATTCTTGTTCTTCATTCAGTACCCAAATATACACCTGTAAGATGAGATAGAAAGACAAATTATTACAGGAAATGCTCAAATTAAAAGAAAAAGGTGACTTTTGACCTAAGTTGTTCCACGTGAGAGAGATGATGCTGAATATATTTAAAACGATAAACGATTACACTGTGATGCCAAAGACACGTGCACAAGCATATCCAATTTCTTCCCTCTTGCCCTCCAAAAAGGGGCATTTTCTAGAGGTGACTCCAACTCTATTTCATTACCTGAGACTTCAGATATTTCCAAAAGTCAAAATATTATTTCGTGAAAGCCCAAAATAGGTAAGCAGTTTAGCAGATTTTGTAGGCTTAAGTTTGAAGTGGGGAAAAAAAATAATCTTAAAAGGTTTTTAAATCAAAGAGTCTTTTTCCAAGCATGCAATTATTCCTTTGCAACTACAGAACTGCAAATATAACAGCATAAGCTAGCAACACAACAGAAGATGTTGGGGAGAACATGAACCCATCTTAAGGCCATATCTGCCTGGTTCAAATTCTCACTAGCTTAAAAGCACATTTGCTTTAGCTTTGCCACACTGTACCTGAATGCCCCGAGCAGTGAGGTGGTCAAAAAGCGCTTTCCGCATTAGCAGTCTGCAGAAAGGAGAACAATATTATTTAAGAACTTGAAGTATATATGACATTTTCAATGTTTGTTGATGTTCTATAATAAATTTTCCATAGAGCATTTAGATTCAAATTTTTCCACAAGAAAGTGATTAGAAACCTAATTATTGAAAACTTTTAGTTCAAGCATAACACAGATACCCAGAAATTTGCCTTAGCTATGGATATTTGTACCAACTCTTCTGAAGATCAAATCCAGCAGAATTCTCCTTCATCGTACAGGTAACCTTGTACCATGTCTGATGAATCAATCCCTTTGCATTCAGAAGAGATTTTATCCTTCACACTAGAAGACATGAAAACTCTACTGGCCACTCAAGAAATCAAACTAAAAGATGTCAGACACAGAAGCAAGAGCCAGAAGACACTTACTGCAATCACATTCAACTTCTGAAAGCATAAGACTAAGTTGCCTCTGAAGCACAGATACTCTTAAAATGCAAAGTGTTCCACGTAAGCCAAACTATCTCTTCTGACAACGTTATGAAACAGTCACAATCCCATGAAACGCAAAAGCCGCATTCTGAGTCTACTTGCATGCTAATTAACTGAACACACTTAACGACAGAAAATAAATAGACTAAATTGGAATAATGCCCACCATTACCGCACCTCAGTATGTTTCAGCATATAAAAAATAAAAGCATACAGGAACACCTACGTAAGATTTGAATATGATTTATGCTGCACTGACAAAAAAAGCTAGAAGAAACTGAAAAAAATTACAACATTAACAAGTAGCTATAGCAATATCTAGTCTTAGTTGCTTGAGCCAACTGTTAATACACAGCAAAATATAAATAAAAATTTAATAAGATTAAAATCTTACGCGTCAGCTAGCCAGATAATAAATTTCTGGCTTCTTGTAATCTTCTGAGGTTCTTTCAGCCTGTTGAGTAAGAGGAAGGAAAATCAGAACACAAATTAAAATACTATTTGAGATGTTCCTGCAAAAGGAACATGAATTAATCTTGCAGTTTCTCAAATTAGTGCAGTAATTTCACTGTCTAAGACAGCGACTTAGAATTGGGTTACACGAGAGAAATGTGCTACATTTAAGAGAAGCAGCAGATGGGTATTCAGCAGCATTTGAAGAAAAGTATAAGAAACAAAGAGCACGTGAAAACTAATATCCTCCCTATTACTGACTTGCCTCTTGGCCTTATTCAGACTAATTTGTTCTCAAGAAAGAGGGAGAAAAGGGCAAGAATTAGTTATTCGTATAGCACTGCTACATATTACTATCTAGACGGCATCAGCACAAGCTACGTTGTAAAGGCAGCTGCACGAAGGCGGTATTTACAGGAGATGCTGTAAACAGGAAACATTGATATACACAGGCACTATCAACTGAGTAACTCAGAGCTGGCTAGAGACTGGTTAAATACTGAGAAGCAGAAGATTTGTATGGCTTTCTCTTAGGAATATACAGAAGTGCCTAAACTAACAAAACCGTATCCTCAGCCTGAGGATACAGAGTAAACCAATGCTCAAGCTGGCATTATTATTCACCCGCTTTACTATCATTTCAGTGCAGCACCCACCAACGGACTCTAACTCACTTGAGGATGATTGAAGGCATGGGAATTTCCAAGAATTCTTCCTTGAAAGGAATGAATGGCAGCAGACCGGTGTAGAACAGGCCAAGAAGCAGGAGGACACGTTGCAAACAGAAGATGATGGGAATGTTAGCATTCTGCAGGAACCAGGAAGAAAGACTCTAAATTATCTTGGTACATTGTTGAGACTGTTGCAATTAAATTTACTCATCAATGCACATGAAAGTTTAGCCCTTGCACCTAAAGATTAGGCTGCCAACTGCTCATGATATGCATGCCACTGAATTTAAATTACTCTTTCTGGTACCTTGTAATCCAAGCAAAAGTTTTAGACAATTTGAAGGGGCATTGGGACCTGAAAAGGTAACGTTTCAGTGGTCACAGTACTGATTTTGTTACCTGCCTACATCACCTTTCCAGATTGCATGACACTATGCAGCATGTTCTCTTAGACTAGCATTACCACAAAGAGCAAGCTGTGCTTTAGCACAGGACTTGTGAAGCAAGTTCATGTGATATCAAACTGTAACAACACATTTTTAAAGATGCTGGTTTATGAACCAAAATATTTGGGCACTGATGCTGTGAAAATGAGCAAATATAACTGCTGTTCAGATAGGAAATGGTGTGTTGTCCTGCACAGATAAATCAGAACAGTATCTGTACTCTCAACTAGATCAGTTTCACTCAGGTGCATAACTACCCTGGACTAAGCACAATTTTAATTTAATTCTAAATTGTACAATTCCTCAGCACAAAAAGGAATAGAACCTATAGCTGTAAAATAGCTTTATATCAAGATAACTGTATGTCAACTAGTGACCACATCCACTATTTTCATAAAAAGAAACACACAATAAGCAATCCTTAGAAAAATTGCTTTTGTACCAGATGAATGATGGGCAAAACAGGCTCTAGGAGTTCCTGGAATACAATCATAACACCCTATACTTTACAGAACAAGAATAAAGCATGATGAAGCTTAATTCCCCAAGTATTTCCTTGTAGAGTATATGGGTGTTAACTGTGCTTGTTTTATTGTAACAGTGTAGTAAGCAGAATACAATCTAAGCGCAAGATTTCCTATCACATCTGAAAGCCTGGCATAGCTGGCTAGATCCTGATTTACAGGGTGCTTTTCTGTACATTTTGTCACCACACAGTAACAAGCAGGCAAGAACAAAGCTTAGCTAGACCCATTCTTACCTCCTTAAGACACTTTGATACAACCTCATAATTTGCATTCCCCCATACCGTCAAATGCTCGCGCTTATACTGACTCACGAGCTCTGAAACCTGCAATATAAAAAAAGCAGAACTCTAACATGTTTTCATAGAAAATTATGTGCAGCATTACTTAACTGAAACTCTACCTGCTACTTTTCAACTATATAAGTCAATACAGAAAAGATAGTTCTTCTATACTCTCTCCCAACTTAAGATGATTGTGCTGCTTTGACTGGGAAGAAACAGGTGTTAAGGTCAACAGATACAAGGAACGAGCATTACACCTACAAAAAACTCTAAATAATTTAAGAAAACTAGGTGACAAAATCATATCTGAGAGAAAGCAGATTTCCTATTCTGTGATGAACACTTATCTTTACACTCACGTCATGTTTTTATGCTGCTTTGGTAAACAACACTCCGTAAGAAGGCCCTTAATATGAAGTACAAAACAAACTTGTCTCTAGCAGTGTAGCTTCAGTTTCATGTCAAGATTAGGGTCAGTAAAGAGCCGTTTGCTGAGTATCTCACCCAAGATCGCTTCTGTGTCTTCTGTATTACCTCATACATGGAGCAAGATCTAACACATGAAGGATGAAGCAGTCCAAGAACACAGATTTTTAGTGTCACAGACTGCTAGCAATTCCAAGAAACTTTTCTTTTGGAACTTCAACATCATTACATGACATTCAGTCTCAGTTCAGCGTGGATTTTCATGTACCTTTCTGATCAACACATTGTTGTTCACTTTGATGTCAATGTTGACAGGAGTCTGTGGAAATGCCTCAAACACCTCTTCCAGGAGTGGAATACGGTTGTCCTTTCCCTCACAGTGACATTCTGGGGAAACAAGAACGTTGACCCTGCTGTGACCATTTTTAATACACTGCAGATAAAAGTTGATATCTCAGAGCACTTGTTATCTTAAAATTAATACATCGTTCCCAGAATTAGAGAATTTTTTATCTGAAAATAAAAAAAATTAAAAAATTTACTTCACTCGAATAGTTATAATTAATTATGACAAGCTCACTTCTGTAATGAAAATGCCCTAAGCATATTGCACGTTTAGCTCTGAACTTCATAAATTCAGGCATTATTTAGCAACAGTAGGAGTGCAGGCATCGTTAAAATCCCAAAATAGCAAACACAGGCTCAGCTACCACATACCAAATGCAATGAGATTAATATGAAATGAGACCAAATGAGAAAACCTTTTCCTTCTAGGAAAATTTACTGGAGAAGCGTAATGAGTAAAGGGAACAGAAGGCAAACTCCCCAGATTTCATTGTCTGAAACTGCTTGTGGCTCTAGGGAATTAACTGAAGGCTCTCGTCATCTCTTTGTATTATTGTACATAAACAAAAGACATATACGTGTGAAAGTAACACGTCATGGATCTCCTCTTGATGCATTTTAAGTACTTCGCAATTTTGAAAAGAAAAGCTTAACACAACATTTGCTTGCTGGGCAATTCAAATATGGAAAAGCTATACAAGATAGCCACACAAAGCCCCTCGAGCAAACACACCTGATATAATCTCGTGATATAACCTTTTCCAGGTGGAAGTGCTCTCAACATGTTTTATTCAAATCACAGTCCCGTGAATCACAGTTTTCACAAGAAAACAGGTTATTCTTTTTCAAGGTTTTCCTCTCTTGCAGCAATATTGGTACTGAACTTTAAGTCATATATACAGTAACTACTACTCTTCCTATTCACCCTTTTGAAAACATCTATATTATCTGACACCTCGTAGTATTTCAAGCCCAGAGTGCACCAGCACAACGGCATCTGAACTGTAAGGAAACTCTACTCTGCCTTCTCTTCGTTTTTGGAACAACAAATTTTCAATCAGCACTCTCTGGAGATCTCACAAGGGAACTGGAAAGCAGTTGCAAGAAGCAGACAAGCAAACAATTAAGATGTTTACTTGGAGAAAGATATCTTGCACCTCAGACTTACTCACTGCTAACTGGTATGAAAAAAACCCAAACCATATTTTGATTTCTAAAGCTAGGATTATATTTTCCTTTTAAAACTTTTCTTATCAAGATGCTGATAGAAGCAAATCCACTTTTCTACTCCCTTTGTCAAAATAAAAAATTGCCACTCTACAATAATGGAAAATTAGTTACTGTAAATTGAAGCAGCAAAAGACAAAAACTTACCTTTCTGAAATGTGACATCCAACTTCGATAGATATGGTGGCAGTTCCTTAAAAATAGAGGGAAATGGAACACTAATTCAAATGCAGGGATATAATCATGACTTTTCTCAAAAAAGACAAAAAAATTACAATTCATAAGCCATGTAAGTTATCTTTAAAGACAAAAATAATGTATTTTTTTAAATCTTCTTGCCCAAAACATGATTTAGAAGCACTGTGTTCATTCTTACTTGCACTATTTGGCATTCTTAGACTTGTGTTACCTGTAGCTGAGTAAGGCAAAATGTTTCCAGACGCCTGTCTGAAAATCCTGAGAATTTCACTTAAATATCAGATGGAAAGACAGTTCTGTAAATCAAGCTTTTAAAACTGTCAATGCAGGTGGGATTCATCTGCCGGTTTTCCCATTATAAAGCTGGTCATACGAGAAGGAGCTTGTTGACGAAGCTTGCTTTGTCACCAGTATGGCAAAACAGGCCCACCTCCAGAAAGTTATTCATCCAACCTACTATTGGATTGGTTAATCACTTTCCGGAAATGTGCTGGTTTTTCTCCTTTGACTACTTTTTTTTTTTTTCTTTTTTTTCTTTCTTAAGTAAGACAAGATGAATCCCTTCCTTAGATTTTGGATACTTGACATACACACAACCTTCCTGCCCACCCCAGCCACTCTACAAACACATTTTTAAACACCATCTAGCATGAACAGTTATTCTTCAACTTACAGAATATTTGAGGTCGGATATGTTGACATCAATTCCTGTTGATCTCTTCAGGTTCTCATCATGGGACACAACTACTTGCTCGTCTTTTGTCAGGTGACAATCTAGCTCCAACATGTCTGTTCCTATATTAACCGCACTGGAAGCAAAGAAGTCTGCCTTGAACCACACATTTATTTCGTACAGGTCCAAACCCAACACATACATGCTATTCAATTAAACTGATCTCAGTGGAGGTACTTTAGATGCTTTATGATGCAATGAATCCTCACAATCTTGCTGCAAAGCAAGCAGCAAATAACTCTGCTGCACTGGGAAAGGTGATGCAAGAATAAACAACATATCACGAATCAGGGATGGGATTTGAACGCGGGAGTTTTGGCTCCATCTTCCATAGAAATCAAGCTGCACACCTATCAATTGCAGCCTACCACCTCAGTATTGAGAAACCTACTTCTAAAGTATTGTTTCAGAATGTTGAGCGTGATGTTTTTTAGTATCAGCACATTTACCACTGGAAGAAGCAAGCTGTTTTAAAAGAAGTAATCAATTTTGTGGTAAGCATAAACAATAAATGACAGAGATGCGAAAACCTTTTTTTACTTGATTTAAGTTAATCATGAACGGATGGATCAGGAAATTAGCAATGGGGTTTTCAGGCTTTTGGCTTTTTTGGCTAGCAAAACTTAAAAATTTAAAAAAACCTATTATTATTTTAATGAAAAAGTTTTAATTTTAAATTTCAAAAAAATAAACCACTAAAACACCCACTCATATTTATCAAACAGCTATTCCTGTTCCAATCCGCTGCTTTGAAAAATTCCAATCCAATCCCAAACCCACTCTACAGAAGCTTAGCTCATAGGAGGAGGAGTAAAAGGCAGCAGAAAGTAGTAAAAATAGTGATGAAAAATAAGTACAAGAAACCTCACACCAGAACACAAAAACTAAGCTTTACTCCAACAAGAAGCGAATTGCTTATTTCATTAGCAAAGATACTCAGAAGGTATCATTCCAGCAGACACCTAGAAGTCCTGGCCTGAAATCTGAACGCTCCCTGAAGAACACTGGGCTGTTCTTTTTATCCACCTACAAACAAACCTAGAAGATCTGCTGAGTACAGTCTATACTGGACTCAAAGCTCTGCGACTTCGGTAACAGCCTTTTCCTTCAGAAAAGGGCTTTACTGACTGCTGAAGTACAGACGTGCCATAAACATTCACAAATGCAATAACAAAAGAAAAAAAAATCAGAATATGTAAGTGTTTAACACAATTTCTGGTGCAGCTGGGATAACGATCAAGAAGGGGGTTGTTAAATTAAGCTAAATTCGTTAACTGTTTTCCAGTGCCACTAATTAAGAATTAGGAGAGGTACAAAATCTTATTACACATGGAATATACACAGCCTGTTCTGGGTAATCTTCCCTCCTGAGGAAAAGCATCTCCAAATATGCTACAGGAGATTTGCCAAATTTGTAGAAGACGTTCCCATCTAGTACCACGTACTATCATTTAACCAGCAAAATTTATTAGAAATATTACTGTTTGAGAAATTCAGGACTGATGCTGCATGGAAAAAAGAGAACAACAGCCTGCTTTGTTAACAAATTTGAGAATCTGCCAGGCTCTTACTAGCAGCTTGTTGCTAAATAAACTTCCTTAAAGTGCTGCGTTTTTTCAGCTGGAAATCAGTTTGTTCTGCAGCTCTGTAGTAACACATCAAATCTACATTGCTCCAGAGAAGACTCCAGATGTTCTCCAGATTCAGAAGAACATGTTGGATTCAGATCCAACTGCTCCAAAACTCAAGTTGTAATGCAGGCTCACATTTGCAAATTAGGATGACAGAGCTCTGCTTGTGTTTAACTCCAACTGTTTTCAAGTACAATGACATACCAGGAAATATATAAGAAAAGCCTTACCTTGGAAACTAAATTCCTTTAGGCAAGGCCTAATATAGCACAATGTATAGAGTTTATAAATACTAAGTTGATCATGTATTTTTATTACGGTAAATACAGTGTTTAAAGCTTTCTCTCTAAATGAAGTATGTTCACAAAAGAAGAGGAAATATAATGAGAAATTATCTAGAGAGTTTATTTAGCAGCCTCCTGTCAAGACAATGCTAAAGTATATGGCTGTATTAGGGACAATTAAATTGGTAATTAAATTCTTATGACATCTTTTATGCCAGATCCCCACATATTTGAAAACACTACAAGTGTCTCTTTTAGCTTAAAATCAGTTATTTTAAATATCTAAAACCATCACAGAACCAAGGAGAGGAGGAAGAGAGCATCTGTCATTCGTCTCAGTGGCCAGTCTGGCCCAAACCACAATGACAGTATAACATGATTACAGCCCCCAAAAAAATAATCTATTAGGCACTTTACCATGCAAAACCAAAAAACTACTGTCTTTGGTAGAAAAAGGTTATAATTGCTCTCCAGAATATTTGTAAGTTAAGCTAGTATAGAACTTGAAAGTACCAATAAGACCGCCTCCCCCCCATACACTTTGTTGATATATTACTATAATTTCTTCATTATCATGCAACAGTATTAAATATTCTCCAATCACTACTAAAGTGTAAATAGCATAAATAAAACTATTTGCTTGTCGATACTTAGGTTACTGTCAACAAGGCAAAAACAAGGCGGTAGGTCTTACGCTGCAGACAAGGAATCTCTTTTGGATTTAACTACATCAATGGTCAAATACGCCTGCTTGTCCAAACCCGCAGAAACAGCTCTTGCAGGCACGCCCTATTTGGCTTCATGCAAAATCTGATGGGTTATAAATTGATTAGCTCATACCAGCCACCTGAGTCAATTCAGATAATATTTCACCATGCAGATCACCAATTTTCTACCCAATTCCTTTTGCTAGCTTACCAGTGGAGATGGGAATGAGCAGATGGGAAGGACAAAGCTTTTACCCCTTCACAGCGGAAGCCAGAACACTTTCTACTGCCTAATGCAAAAGAATCGCTCTGACTCTGCTTTCTGCAGACATAATACGCCTTTATTATTCAGCCAAGACAATCTCAAAACAAGTAACTGAACTTTGCTATTGGCAGTTGAGATGAGTTCAAAAAGTAGACCTCAACACATTTGTTACACTATAGCTGTAAAATAATTAAAATGGTCAGAAAAGAGACAGACAAAACTCTGAATCATCACAAAACATGACCTGACTCCTAGCACAGTCCTTATTCTAAGTACTACAGCTTACTTCTGGGAATGAAACAAAAATAGTTTATGGTATAACTTTCTAAGAGCCCTATACATATAAAACCAGTATGAGACTAACTGAAAATTAAGAAACAGTTAAAAGAATAGAAGCACTTCCCAGAAACTGTGGTAACAGGCTTGAAAAAAGGCAGGCCAGCAGCAGGAAAAAGACCCACAAAACTATGCTAAGCTTCCATGGAGATAGAAAATACTGCAGTACTTTCAATAGCACTGTTTGGTTGGGAAAGCTGGCACTCCTCAGTCTGCAAGGAAATGTGCAGACTGATGAGCCTACTTAGCACAAAGCAAATTAAAAAAACCAAACAAAACAAAGAGAAATCTATATAATTTGGTCACTGCTCATTGGCAGCTGGAGTTTTAGATATGCTTCTTTTTCAAATGCCTTTGAGAACCTTGTTAGAATTCACTCCTTAAATGCTGGAGGCTTAAAAGGCTTTCCGGTACCAACTCAATTTTAAACCCATAGATAAGAGGCTTTCACACATTGTGCAAATGAAGTATGCATATGAAGGGAAAAAACATAACACAAACATTTTTAATAGCTTTACAGATAGTGTACTAAAAGTCACTAACATTAGGATTTCAGTCACAGTAATTCTAGGAGACAAATTATTAACTTTCTGTATAGAGGAGGGAACTGAATACTATGAAACTGTGGAATATCTAAGAGGATTGCTTACAGCCATAATAGCAGTCAACAGATTCAGACTTGCTGAAATCCAGCCTTGTATGCTAATTAGCATATTGGTATAGGCTATCATCTGAAATACCTTTTGAGAAACATCAATGTATCTAGAAAAAACAGTATATGATGTTAGCTATGAAAAATAGCTTTATAATGATAAATAAATTAATGGAAGTAATTACCATTAAACATGGAAGCAGTATTGTTTCATGTTTTATTAGCTAGCCCAGGAGGAATCAGGCCTTAGGAGTTCTATTTCCAATTGCCAGTCTACCACATTATTGCGTACAAATCGTATTTTGTGGTATCCCAATTCTTTCTTGTTTAAATTGAAGTAGTATTTAGCAATTCACAGAAGTCATCCAAAGGAGAGATGACTTTCAGAAATAGGACACTGTACCCCAAACAACTGATGGAAGTCCTATCTTTCTTGACTGTTTCACTCACTGAAGACAATGAGAACACTGCTGCTTTAGGCATTATTAGTTCCATTTGTACTCACTGATGAAAGGCTGCCATCGTGTTTTCCAGGTTCTCTCCAGCACCTACAAAAATAACAAAAAAACCTAAAACATATACAAAATCCATTTCCTCCCCTCAAATCCAGTGGAAATAAATAAATAAATAAAAGGGTTAAAAAATTTACATACTTTGAGGAAATATTTGGAGGAATGAGTATGAAGCTAGAGTCAAAAATCCCCGTTGCTGCTAACCTACTAGGGAGACCCAAGAGACAGAACTTTCTCAAGGTAAAACAATTAAAAAGAAAACAGAAAAAAAAGACTGTTATCTTGGATTTGTATAACACTTTGAATATACAAAACAAAATGTCTATTTTACCAGAGGTTGGGTGCCCTGTTTTTCCTTAAAGGTGTTGTATTCGGCTATGACAATAGGCTCTACAGGCACAGAAACAGTATATGCAAAAAGTCTACTGCAGAGTTAGTGGGTGGGGTAATAAGAGGAAAGGTAACAAGAGCGGGGCGGGGAACAAACCAAGACAAACCAAGAAAAAAAGCACTGAAGACTCTAAAACTGATATTCCCTAAATGCATAACCCAGTTGATGCTCAAAGAGCTGACAATCCCTTTTTTCAGTGCAAGGATACTTCCTGAAACAGCACTAATCTGTCAATAAAAGTTAATGCTGCTGGCAAAGGGAGGTCTCATGCACGAGGAATGAAACACACATCAACTCCAGTTAAGAAATTAAAGGACGAGCAAATTAAATTTTCTCTCAGGCAGGAGTGAACTCTGCAACTTTTAAGCCATCACTCTCCACACAGAAATCTTTGAAAATCAGCCTGGTTAGGGACTGGAAAAGGTTGTGCCTTCTCTTTGCTTCAGAGAATATGGAACGTTACATACTGAAAAACAAAACAACTTCAGGAAGATATATGTAGTGGTGAGGATATCTATGCAAATTTTAACTACTCTTTGACAGTGATGAATGACAGACTTTGTAAACAGCAATTACAAAAGCTTAAACTAAGGCCTTGCCTATTAACAAGACCTTACCAGTATATACTTATCCAAGTCTGTGTTTAGTTACTTAATTAAAGCAACGCAATTCTATGCACACACAACTAGCAATTTAAAATTGTTATCAGGCTAGCTTGCATTGGTAAGTTTACAAAATGAAAGACTTAACTGACTTAGAATCATAATGACAAAATCTGCATTGTTTAACGTAATCCAATACAGTAAGTCCACAGCAGCTTCCGCGGTTAGACATTCACCAATATTTTATGGAATTTGATTGCAGAGCTAGGCATAGGCTGAGCAGCAAAAGCAACTGAGAGATAGAGAAGAGCATGAGAATCTCATCATATACTTCTGATGATCGCCTAACAGATGGGAAACATCTTTGTAGGTCCTGGATGATTAGTTATAAGTTAACTGCAATAAAAATTGAGGTTTTAGATAGCTTATCAGGTGTGACAATACAGCGCATACATCCTGAATGGTAAAAGAGGAGGAAAAAACTGAGTCGGTCTTCAAATTGTGAACAAACCAACAGCATCCTAACATTCCTGGGCAGAAATTTCCAAAAATAAAATTTTAGGCAACTGATCTAACAAGTCACATGTTAGGGAGGCAGGTACGGTGGGTCAAACCAGCTGGTAACAAAACGCCTGACTTGTAGTGTTGAGGGGAAATGAGGAAAAAAGTTGAGAGATCAGCTGAAACAGGAATTCTAAATCAGCACCGTGGCTTTCAGAAACCACACTCAGAAAAGGGAACTATGACAAGCAAGTCTAAATCATTTTCCCTCCTTAAAAATGAAAAGGTTGGGCTGACTGAAGGGCTTCTGACATTTTATTTACTTAAATGCACCTCCAGATTCACGTATTGTCCATTTGCATTGTGAACTACATGCATTTCCCATGCAGAAATTACCTTCCTCAGCATACTTTAGCATCCTGTGAGTGAAGGTGACCACATCCACACATTATGATTGCGCACTCTAACTTTGAAAGCACCACTGTGGGACGAGAGGGGGTCAATGTCAAGCACTGGCTCAAGCAGATGACCCTTAGAAGTTCTGTTATTTTGGGTTTTTTCCCTGCGATATAAGCAAAGAAGCCTGTTAGGAAGAATGTTGCCAGCAGGTCAAGGGAGGTGATTGTTCCCCTCTACTCATCACTGGTGAAACTACCTCTGGAGTTCTATGTCCAGTTCTGGACTCCAAAGTACAAGACAGACAGGGATCTATGGGAACAAGTCCAGAGAAGGGCTGTGAAAATTAAGGGATGGAGAGTCTTGCATACAATAAAAGGCTGAGGTGCTGGAATTGTTTAGTCTGGCTTGGGAGGATCTTATAAACTTGTATAAATACCAGATGGGAGGGAGTAAAGACGACTGAGCCAGACTCTTCTCAGTGGTGCCCTGGGAAAGGGCAAGAGGCAATGGGAACAAATTGAAATGTAGGAAATTCAGTTTATAAACATAACAAAAAAACCCTGTTGTGGTGTGGGTTTTTTTTTTTTTTGTAAGAGTGATCAAACTTTGGAACAGGCTGCCTGGAGAGAGGTTGTGGAGCCTCCACCCTTGGATGTATTCAAAACCTAACTGGACAAGGTCCTGATCAACCTGCTCTAGCTGTCTCTGCTCTGGTCAGACAAGATGATCTCCAGCGGTCCCTTCCAAACTCAACTATTCTGTGATTCCGTAAAAATCATCATGCTACCCTGTCTCAATGACCCTGCAATTCAGTCCATGCAGTTGGCATTGGCAGAGGGACTCTAACACAGAATATCAAGACTTAATTATTAATCTCAGAAATTACCAATTTTAAAATTATGCAGAAGTGAAGAAATAATTCAGGGATGCTTCCACTGACGAGCTACAAACTGAGACAAAATTCTCGCATGAAGAAGCGAAATCAAAACCGACAGACTTAAAAAACCTCACATACAAGGCTTCACTTCAGAGAGGAAAAAGCCAAACAAGTTAAGTGTTACGTTGATCTCTGAAGTTAATAGGAGTAATGCAACAGGAAACCTGACGTTGAGTCTAAAGCTACAGCATGACTAAAGCCTGACGAGAATTTAAGTCCCACAGGAATGGAAGTTACAAGGTAAATACTACAGAGAGTAAAGAGTAAGTGATGTTCAGTCTCACAGAACCTGATGAGCAAGAAGCTGCTGAGATGTTAAGGGTTGTACCGTAGGTGTATTTCACAGCATACATGCGGACGCAGAACAATTTGAAGACCGTGGACTTTGGCTCTGAATGCCTAATGAATAATCCTCCCATTGAGTGAGGCCTTCCTGGTATTCTAATGGTGCTTAGTGCAATTGGCCAAAACACTTGCATTCTAGGCTTCGGGCTGTATCTCTTAACTAAGGTCATTGCAAAGAAGTGAGAAACGATTATGGAGATCACACCAAGTTCCAACAAAGCGAACCGCAAGTTTTCAATAGCTTGCAAATTAACAATCAAACAAGTAACAATCAAAATTGAGAACCTTTGTTTGTTGAATGAAAATACATACCTACCAGGAAACGGCTAATATATGCATTCCAAACTGAAAGGTACATTTTATGCTATACTTAAGACTATAGTTATAAAGAAACTTAATCTGTCACATAAGCTACATGAAAGAAATGCAAGTAATAAAATCTGTAAAAGACTAGCTCTATTTTTTATATTTTAATAATTCAAGACAGTAGAAATAGTTAAGGACCATCAGCTAGAACCGTGATCAGATACTGCATAAACTGGCACCAGATATGATACCGAAAACTGTTTAAACTCAACATCTGACATACCTCCCATGGAATTTTGGGAAAAATATTTACTAGAAAACTTACTGACAATATTTGCATGAATTGAATGGGGCAGCAGGGAAAAGCGTAAAACTGATCTTCAAGGAAGAGGAAAATACAATTTGCTGTGTGGTTTTTTTCCTCCCAATGCTTTGGAAAAAGGTAGAAGAAACTTTACGAACATCTTTTAGCTATTTTAGACAGAAGCAACCAGCCTACCCACAAGGCCTTGGCGCAAGGTGCACGGAGGAGACAAGATTTTCAAAATGAGATCGGTTTTACCACGGCACCGAACCATTAACTGTCTGCAACAGCACGGGGAGCAAGAACAGAGTCACGGCAAGCTGCATTTCTTCTGAAACCAGAAAGCAAAGCAAACAGGCAGTTAGAGGCAAGAAGATTGATCTTTTGTACCCGACCTAAGCAACAGCCAGCTGCCTCTCTCATTCGGAAGAGAAAGACCATAATAAAGAATTATTTGGAAGAAAAAACATAGATGTTTGCGAGGGAAACCATCACGACCCACGTAAAACAAGCTGATTTCGGCTGACGCGTTTTTGAGTTCGGAGATTAATTCAGCTTTGAAATCAAGCACCGGTCAGCAGGTGGCACCTAAAATTAGGTTGCGGGAGGAAGGTTTAAAGGGAGCCCGCTGCGAGCGGCGGGCACGGCGCGGCAGCCCCTCAAGACCCTCCCGACAGGGCTCCGGCAGCTCCCGCCCGCCCCAGGCGCCGGGGGGAGAAGCGTCCTGAGGGAGCGGGGAGGCACCGCTCCGCGGCGGCCAGCGGAACCCCTCAGCGCCCGGAGCCGGGGAGGGCTGCAGCCCTCAGGGAGCCCTGAGGGGAAGGAGGGGGGGAAGCGGAGCCCCCCCGCCCCCCAGCCCGCGCCCCCTCACTCACCGCCGCGGTGGGAGATGTGCCGGCAGCGGAAGCGCTGCCGCTTGGGTCGGTGGAGCAGCCCCGGACACTTGAGGAGAAGCGCCGAGGTGAGGACGTATCCCCCCAGCGTGGAGAGCAGGTACAGCGTGGCCGACATCCTGCGCCTCTCGCCGGCTAACCTCGCTCCCCGCCCGGCCTCGCCCGTCCTGTCCCGCCCCTCGGCCGGCCCGGCCCGGCCCGGCCCGCAGCCGGCTCCCAGCGAGGAGGAGGCGGCGGCGCTTGCGGGAGCCGCTGCCACTGCGGCCGCGCAGCCGCACCGCACCGCCTCCCCTCCGCCCCCGAGCCCGGGCGAGGCGTCAGTGCGCAGGCGCGGAGGGGGGACCCCCGCCCTTCCCGCCGAGGGCCCGGCCGTGAGGCGGGCTCCGCTCAGAGGGCTCCGCTCAGAGGGCTCCCCCTCACGCTTTTTATTTTTTACTTAACAAATTCTGTGAGCGATTTCCAATTACATGCTTTAATTTCCCATTTCGCTTTCCCCCACTGCCTTGTAGCAGGGCCGCATCTCACAGAGACAACCGTCCTCTGTAGTGCTTTTCATTTTATTGATTGCGCTCGGGAATTGCTAAGTGCTTGGTAAATCTAAATTCATTAAGGCGTGCAGAGGGAGATACCGTCGTCTTCACGGATGCAGGGAGGTGTTTTCCACACCCAGCTGATCAGAGGTGCCGTACACGGAACAGGAACCAGGTCTCAACTCTGGTCATGCAGTGTAATTACTGTATTCCAACAAATTGGCAAATTAAATTTTGTATGCATGCTAATTAAAAACAAACACTCTAGAAATTAAATTAGACCTCAGCATACAGTCAATATCACTAACACATCTCACCTCGACAAAAAGTTAGAAGTTGATTTACTGTGACTAATTTTTTGGCACTGACAGCCACGCATGATTTAAGCCACCTTTCAGTACATCATGTAGCACATCTTTTGGAAAGCATGGTATAATTACTCAAACTCCCTCAATTTGAGATTCAAACTGGGCCAAAACTATCCTTTTAGCAACCAAAAGTCTGTTTTAATCACACCAAGTCAAGCTATACTGACAAGCTGTAGTTGCTTATAATGAACAAGCTTATACAACTCTATATTTTCCACAAATCTACCAGCAGGTTTAGTTTCCAAAGAGATCTGTCATTCCAAAATAGGAAATTAAGTCAGCCTTTTTAACAAAATCTGATCTATGAATACAAATACAGTAAAATATTTCAACTTGATATAGACAAGCACAGTTTCTGGCTATGGTGTTAATACAAATCAGAACTGCAATGCCTTTTTTCTGTTTTTAAAGACAAGATCAAAGACAAACAATTTCTCGCATCAGCACATTAAAAGCATCTTCCGTTTACATAGAAATAGCTTGTTTAGAAAAACAGAAAAGATCCTGCTCATCATCGCCTCGATATGACAAAGGCAACTCTTGATTTCAGGCAATGCTAGTTTTTAAATATTCCCAAAGATGTATGTAGAAAGATATGATGGAGAAAAGCGCTATCATCAAAACATCTAGTAATACAGGCTCAGTGTATCGCAATAACCAGCTTTTATTTTTTACATATGAAAATTTAATGAACGGAAAATTTGTATGTCTCCTGGATTCCTTTATCCGCTTTGATACCAGACCTTATTTTCAATCTGACTGTGTTCCAGTGAAATACAGTGGGCTTCACTAGATGAGTGATAGCTGTTCAGTAACAGACAGGAATCAAAATCCAGGATTTGGATTGAAGATAGTCTTTTTAAACTAAAATCAATCTACCAGAATGAATCTTATTGTGTAATCGCTTTCAGTATTCCTCGGAGAACTTTGTAACTCATTAATTGTTGGCTTTCTTTGGGAGGAAAGCAGGGTCCACGTTCCGTCACGTATGCATAAGGAAATCTAAGCACCCACAGTCCATCAGATGGAAGGGTTATTTCCTGCTTCTCAGGGTAAAATACAGGACAAGGTGGTGGCCCTGGTTGAACCTGAAAACAGAAAGAAATATAAGTAGGTAATCAAACCACCAGAATTTAAAAACAACCAACCAAACTTAAGAGCAAACTGAATCCAAGGAAGTCTATTAAGTCCTGCCTACAACCAGGTTCTTACCCACTTTAGCACACTCCAGGAAACCACTGTGCTGTTCTTGTGAGACATCCATAAATTTCCAATTTTATTACAGAGAAGATGCTGAATTTAAGGCTGCAGATTAGGTCCTACACCAAGGAGATCCACAATACAAACACAAGCCATTCACCTCTCAGGCAGTAGTAAACACTGTGTTAACAGCGGATTTCAACACAGAAGCACAGATATCACTGAGCTGTTACCACACCCAGCGTGAGTTTTCAAGGATTTCTGCAACATTTAATACATACAGAATTTGTATTAGAAGATTCTTATGCACAGGAGGAACTGATGCAGGAACCCACAACACAAAGCATGATGGATTTTCCAAATAAAAACACACCCTTATGAGTCAAAAGCTGTCATACAGATGTAAACTGGGAATGAAGTGCAAAATAAGTATCAGCACAAACTGAACCTTCAATTCTTGCCTCAGTTTCAAAGAGCAACATGATAAATTGCAAACCGCATTGAAATTTTGGTGTCAGGTTTCAGTCAGTATTCTTCCTTTAACTTCTAAAACAAAGCAGGTTCATATCTGAGTAGCTGAAGGTGCCCCATAAAAGAAGCCAACTCCGTTGTTTTGCGATTCAGTAAGAAGGATCTTGTGGCACTTCTCAAACAGCTCAAAGAGTTACAAAATGTCTCAAATCTGCCTCCCCCCCAACTCATATGGATGTGTTTTGTGCTGACTGTTGTTACTCAGTAACACTACTATACAATGAACACCAATTTTCTTGCCATAGTCTAACAAATAATAAGCACTTATGTGCGCACAGTATTTCATATAGCAGCAATTGAACAAAGATACACTCATTCATATTTTACTAATTTAAAAAGTAACAAAGTGTAAATGAAGATTTTTCTCCATTTTTCTAATACACATTTGGAAATGGGGAAAAAATCTCCCATTAAAAAACCCAACACCTTTTCACCTCCTAAGTTTAAAGGGTAACTAATAATAATTAAACTCAGCAATGAGTCACCGCTTTTCTCTATGACATTTAAAAACTTCATTCTTACACAGTCATTACTCACTTGTTATGGAATGCTATTAATTCATCCTTGATAAAATATTTTTTAAAGCTTACTTTATACGAAGTATAAAGCTGGCATAAGCCAATCTTGAAGTTAAAAAACCCCAACCATTTATAAAACAGATATTTTTGGTGACTACTGCCTTAGAGAACTTGACCAAAGTTGGCTTGAGTTGGAGAGTTTCCTGTAGCATCCCTCTGACACCCTTTGCCCATCACTCTTGTGCCTCCGGGTCCTGCAATTAACATTGCAACAATAAACCCCTTCTCTGCAGTTACCAGATTCCCTCCTCCATTCCTTACCTGAGGCGTTAACGTGATCTGCAGCGGAGCATCAGGAACCACCACAAAGAGTCTCATGAACTGAGCGTAATGTGGCTTGAGTCCTCGTCCCTGAGTCGACGACAGGATGTACAGCGGCATGTCAGAATTGAGGGCTTTGATGGCCGATTCCTTTGGTCCCCCTCCCATCACTTTCATGACCTTATCAGGCCCTGAACACATGAACCTCCTTCCACGTGCGTCTTCATATTCAAATCCTACAAAAGCTCGAGCTATGTCATCTCTCCGTCTTCCTCTTCCCATCACAACCGCACTTCTTTTTCCAGGAACAGCCTTGTTCGGCGCAGGCCAGGAATTGGTATCCAAGTCTCCTTCATCTTCAGTTCTCGTCCTGATGACAATGTCCCAAGGCATTAAATAGTTCGTTCCTGGGATAAAGCCTTGTTGGTCTAAGCCTGTGTGGAAGTTATAAGCCTTAGCAGGCCCCAGCTTAACCAGCGACCAACTGGAGAATTTGGGCAAAAGCCCTTTGGGGCAATTAGAATGGAGCATCCCAGGGAGGTACTCGACAGTGGATGCCTGCCGATCTACCAGGCTTGGCCTTTTCTCACTTTTGGAGTCCCCACTCTGCCCATGACTTTCTGCGTTGTCCCCTCCACCCTGGGCGTCAGGCGGGTAAGTGCCCAAGCTGCCCGTCGACTGACCCAGGCTGAGGGCTAAGCTCAGGCCTGTGCTTTCTCCCTGAGTCTGCGGTTCTTTTTCTTTGAGTTTCTCAATCTCGCCTTCTGGAGGAGCAGGCGATGACTCATCCCGCGCAGGTGCTGGATCAGGTGTGCTTGGCTGAAATACAGGAAAGTTGATGTGCTCCAGTTTCCCACAGCATTTTTCTTCCAGCAGCTATGAGAAAGAAGATGTGGTTAACTTTCCATCTTCCCTCTCTGGGATGAGGGAGTTCAGAGTCATAACATTCAGCAGCTACAATTAAGAGGCAAGAGGTTTGCACTACGTGAGAACCAAATCAGCAATGGGAATACAGCCCACAGACATGACGGATTTAAAGTTCACATGAACCAACACACTTGAAGTGTAAATACATGCTCCTGTGTGCATGCATGGGTGAAGACTGGAACTACCCACTCTGGTCAGCCCATCACGCAAACAATTTCTGCTCCCAGAAGTATCTCCCCCAAGCAACATTTACAAGTTGATAAGGTTAAGAAAAAAATTTAATTGTAGTCACTTCGGAATACAGGCTTTGTTGATGAAGCAAAAGCACTGCTTGAAGCAAAAATAGAGACCTAATAGTTACCTGGTAAAAGTCATAATTAGCTGCTTTGATATCAAAGGGATCATCCCGAGGAGCTTGTTTCCTCCCACAGTTACAGGCACCAGTGGAACGAGCCCGGCTGTTGTGGTATAGAACTGGAGGATTTCTGTCTGCTTCCGGCTTTTCCCCTAAAAGCAAAAATCAATCAAACCCTAGCTAAATTGCTTACCATTTCTAGAGATTCTCTAATTCCCTTCATCCACTGCTTCCTCCCTGCTATATATATATATATGCAAAATTATTTGCCAGCAATGCCAGTTTGTCAAGGAACTCCTCCCTTTCCCACTTCTAATACAAAGTTCTAGTGTAGGTTATACCACTAAACTGAATCTTCTTTGTTTTTACAACCTCTTCCTAAAAGGCATCAATAGTTCTTCTGCCAGCAATAAATGTGTATCAGACAGTTTCCATTCCTTGATTGACTTCAATCAAGCTATTTAAAAAAAGGGGGGGGGGGGGGGTGCACTTATGCTTCCCAGAAAACTTTTTTCTCTTACACATCTCTGGTTAGAAGGACTCCAGTGTAATGTCTCAATTAGCAAGATGGAATCAAAGTTACTACTAAAATCAAAGTTCTTACTAACAGTGCACTCACTCCCAAACATTACTCAACATAAAGTAAACCTGCACAACAGCTCTGCTATAATTAATCCCACTCTACAAAGATGAAGCCTTAAAGCTGTCAAGCTTTCATCTTCCATAAACATGGAAGAGTCAGTGTTTTCAGCCTGAGACATTTTAAAGCAGATACTAAATTAAACCATGAGACCCCATTACAAGTAAGCTTCTTTACCTGCTTTTGGGAGCAGATGAAATTTATGCACGCAGTGCTGGTCAGTTAAACTTCGCTCTTCGCAAAGCTGATGCCCATTGCTCCAGAACTTGTAGCAGTCCTCGTTAAGCTGCATGGCGTACTTGTGAAAGGCTGGGCCGCGGGCATGCTGACTGTACACACGCAAGGCCTGTGCCAGTTGGTTCTTATGGACCGTCATGGTGTAATTGTGGGGCAGGTTGGATTGATAGGCGCTGTGGGCCATGGGGAGAGCTTTCTGGCAACGGTTTTCAGAGAACTTGGTGTCTATATCTAAATAGCCCTCCAAGACTTTGATGCTACCCATGATTTTTGAGCTCAGTTCCCCAGTGAGAGAGGTCGGGTCATCATCTTTGCCTTCAATGGTCACTTCATACAGTTTTAAAGCTGCAGCAACCCACTTCTGGTAGGTTGGGAGCTCGAAGTGAGAGGGCTGCGGGTTCCTCCCCACGCTGTCATCGAAGCCCTTCTTGCTCAGCACCAGCTCCACATGCTGCCACAAGAACTCCTTGAGGGTGCAGTCCACAAGCTGCCCAGAGGAGCTGGAGCTGCTGCTGCTGCTCTCTGCATGGAAGGACAGCTGCTGCCTGCCATGCCGCATCATCTGATACCTCCTGGGTCCCGACAGGGTGGGAGCCAGCAGCGAGTCTGTCTCTCTCATGGTGCAGTTGCTCCTGAGTTGGTCGAGAAGCATGGCCACTGGATCATCTCCATCCTGGGGCCCACCAGCCACAATGTACACGAAAGCCTGGTTAGCAGGCACGGTGAATAGGCAGTTGATGCTCTGGTTGGTTAGCACCCTGCTCTTTCGGAAGATGCGGTAGATCTGATCCTCCAGAGCATGCTGCAACCTCCTCTTGGGGGAGTGCTTCTTGGGGGGAGGCTTTTCCAGGTGACCACAGGGGTCCTGGCCCCTGCCTGGGAGGGGATCCACCTTCAGGGCCCCGTTGAGCTGGAAGAGGAAGAGGAGGCGCGGAGGGCATGGCCTGCAGTTGAGCTTCCACTCCTTGCCGACCGGGCAGTCTTTGATGGCAGCCTTCAGGGAGGGCAGGACCTTCTGCCGCAGCCCATCCAGCGCCCTGAAGACGCGGTCGTAGGTGATGTCAAAGGAGCAGGTGGGATGTACCAGCAGCAGGATGTGGCAGACGGAGAAGAGATAGAGGAGGCTCAGGCAGTGCAGCTTCTCCTGGTGCTTCCAGAATTCGTGGGCCTCGGCGTGAGGCAGCGGGGCCGGGCCGCCGGCAGGGTGGCCGGGCCCACTCTCCCTGCTCTCAGCCGCCGCCAGGTCCCCACAGGCCCGCAGCAGCTGCGGCGTGTCGCAGATGGAGGTGAGCACCAAGTACAGCACCCTGCTCTCCTGGCTGTAGTAGGCCTGCAGCTGGTTGTAGTCTTTAGCCGCCGGCTCGACCTCTTGCCCTGGGGCACCGTCCGCCAGCTCGGGGTCCTCCTCCTCGAAGAGAGGGAAGACCTGCCGGTCGCACACGGTGCTCACCAGGGCCGCCTTCTCCGAGTACAGCTGCAGCGCCGTCTTCCCGAAGATGCCCACCACGCACACCTCCTCATCGCCGACCGCCGCCGGGCCGCCCCCCTCGGCGGCTGCCGTAGCGGTCAGCAGCATCTCCCGCAGGCTGACGGGCCCCACCGCCGCCATGGCTCCGCTCAGCCCGGCGGGCAGCGGCATGGCTCCGCTCCGCTCCGCCCGCCCGGAAGCGGCGGTGCCCCGGCCCCGCGCATGCGCAGCCCGGCGGCGGGGGCGGGCTCGGGGCGAGCACGCAGAAGCGCGATCGTTACCGACGCTTCAGGAGCCCTCGGTGCCGGCCAGAAACGGGGAGTGCGCGGCCGGAGGGAGCGGGCTGCAAGAGACGCGCCGCGGCAACGCTTTGTAATAAATCAGGAGCAACGATACGGCGGAGCGGCACGGCACGGGTGCGGGAAACCTGCGGACTCCCAACAGCCCGGGGCTCGGTCCCGCGGGGCCGTGATCCGTGATCCCCGCCCCCCGCCTGTCCGCCGCCGGTGAACTTGGCTTTAAATTGGGGCAGGCTTTCGGTTTTTAAGCAGCGCAGTATTTGAACGGAATAGGTGATCTGGCACCAGCCAAAAGAGATATGTAGTGCAATTCCTTCATACAGTCTTACCCGCATAATTGGCTTATTTGTGGAAAATTCCAGCCTTTCACTTTAATAAACATTAGAGTGCAAAACTGCTGCTTTTCTTTGAGCCTGTATAGGTACCATCAAGATTTTTCTTGTTCAAAAAAAAACCCGTAAAAACAATACCGAATTTCAGCAAATACATGCGTATTTATATTACAAGGAGCACCAGTGCTGGGAGCATAAGAGTCGCTGCTTCAGCAGCAGCCAGGTAGCAAAAGACTCGGGAAATTTCATTGTTTGTTGGGTTTTTTTCCCATTAACAGAAAAGATGCAGCGGGACTGAGAGACATAAAAAGATGCTGCCTTTAAAAAGCAGAATTCTAAAGGGGTTTCATAATGCCCTATTCTCGTATGCACTAGATTTAGTTACAAATACACGTGCCGGAGTGAGATAAAAATGGGATTCAAGTGGCTTCCTGACCACAAATGAAAAATACATTGTTCCATAAACCTACTTTTGTTCATCAAAGCTGTTTGCAGTGCTTAACCGTGCTGGCGAGGGACTCTTCGGATGAGCCATCTGTCAAAATAAGAAAAGGGTCAAATCTTGGCAGATGAACTTAGTGCTAATTATGACTGAGATAAAATATAGCATCATTCTTAACTGACATTTGTAAAAGAAAACACAGCAAAAAATAAAAGACATCATTAACCCTCAGATTTTGTTCTGCAAACTGGAACTATGATGTCAGAGATCACATTGAGGCACTAGAACGGCCATCAAAAAAGCAACTTTTCTTCTTAACCATTGTCAAATAACCTGCTGGAAGATGGGCAATGGCATTTCCATTCTGCAGTTTCCTTACCATTAAAATGGGAATCGGTAAAACAAGCGCCCTTATTTAGGGGTACTTAGGGCTTCTGGAGGAGAATTATGGAGAGACTGTAACTTGGGTAACATGTACCAAGGGCACTGAACCGCAGGGAAAAAAAAAATCAGTATGAAATTCTATGGATTTTAAAGTTTATTGTTCCAAAAGGAGACACATCATGACTTGCCTGAAATTTGCGTCGTAGTGCCTGTGTCATTATTGGTGTCAGCCCAGACCCACATTCCACGTTTTCTTTACTATTTAGTGGAGTGCCACCAGGACTTCTGAAAAGATTGGAAACAAGGGGAATTATGATTAGTTCTCTTTTTTTCTAGAAAAAACAAACAGGAGAATAGAAAGGAACTTACCTTTGTATATTGACTTTCTTCAAATGTTTTCGAAGATCTAAGTGATATTTAGGAGGGGTACTAACAGAACAAAACAAAAATTGTTAAAATAAAATACTTTCCACTCTGTAAACAATGTTAATCACTGTTTAGAACAAAAAAAAATTTAATAGCAAAGAAAAGTAGAAAACATCTTACATTAAGGAGTTCATAACGTGATCTGATGGCTTGGATTTAGGTCTCAGACTAACACTCTGTAAATCTGAGACTGTAATTAATGCCCTGCGTGTCTTCACCGGTGATTCTGCCTAAAGTGAGAAAAGAAATGTTACCACAAATAAACTTTAGAAGGGGTCATTAACCTTAACTCTATTTAATATTTATACTCTGAAAGACTTCTGTGGTTTATGGCTTTTATGCTTTTTTGAATCATTTAGATTTTAACGTGCCTTGGACAAAAATAGATTTATTACAAAAAAAACCCAAAAAAACTTCTGCAAACAGTATTTCAGCTAGGCAAAAGAAAGCCTAAAATCTCTAACACAGAGACATAAAGCTACCTGTCCTTAATCTAAAATGAGGAGAACTGTCCTGCATGCTAGCTGAGATTGGAGTTAGTCACTTAATTTCTTCACTTTGAATGCCCAGGTGCAGAATTAGAAGGATTACTTAATGCTGATCATTGGGTTTTTGGAAGAGAAGAATTAATTCATTGAAAAAATTCTATGAGGGGCTAAGACAAGCATTGCAGGAAATACATCAGTTCCAGCGTGGAGTTTGCCCAATACACCATCATCCATTTATCCATGTGTCCTCTGGTTTACCTTGCCCATTCTCAGGTTGCTGTCTGTCTTCTTCAGTTTAACATTCAGGAGATCTTTGACACTGATCTGCATAGGCCCATCTTTTTTCAGTGATGGTGCCTGAAAACAAAGGTGGTTGAAAGGGAAATTAGGATCGGCAAGTGATGGAGCATTCACAAAGACACCCATTCCTGATGAAACCAGGCCCAAAGAACCCAGCTATGAGTGAAGAAACACAGGAATGTTTTACTCCCTACCAGAAGTGCTTTAGAGCCATTGCCCCGTTTGAGGAGGAGAGGTGCTGGAGGCAGTTTTGGTGGGGGCAGTGGTGGTGGTGGTGGCGG
The DNA here is from genome assembly GCA_008921705.1 of Burhinus oedicnemus. Taxonomy (NCBI): domain Eukaryota; kingdom Metazoa; phylum Chordata; class Aves; order Charadriiformes; family Burhinidae; genus Burhinus; species Burhinus oedicnemus. The sequence continues at coordinate 537,437 of VFFE01006875.1, forward strand.
TGGCGGTGGAGGAGGAAGAGGTGGAGGGGGTGCAGATACAGGCTGCAGCTGTATTGCAGAAGGGCCAGATACTGATGACGGCAGGCCCATCTGCATTTGTACAGGACCACCCAGAACTGGTTTATTACACCTTTGACAGAGAGAATTTTCTGAAGAGAAGGCTGCAATTCCATTCATCTGAAAACAATATAAATAAATAAGAGAACACTAAATCCACTGGCAAAAGCAGATGGAATTTCAGACAACAGAGGTTCTGGTTTCAGTTGATCCAGAAAGACATAAAAAGCCTCTTATGAGGCTCACCAGCAAACCAGTTCCCTCTAGCTATGAAGTAACCACAGTTTAGTAATGCTGAATATGAAGAAGTGAAACACTGCCCAATGAGAAGCTCTTAAGATTTCAGTTTATCTGCACGGTTCCTTACATGTTTACACAAGGAAACATTACCCTGCCCCACTGGGACTGAGACTGACCTGGAGTGTTCCTTGTAGTCTGGAAAATTCAGTTTCCAACTTTTCCAGCTGCTCTCTGAGCGTATTTAGCTCCCTTAAGTAGATTCGTGATGGAAATATGGTGTCTTTAACCACCTTAATACTCTAAGCATAAAAAGAAACCAGATAAGCGTTTTCACCAAGTTATGTTTCCAGAGACAGAGCTATGAGTGCTATTGAAAGTTCTACCGCAAGGTCTTCTCACTGCAGTCAATGGAAAAACACAACACGAAGATACAAAATTTCACCAAATATTTCCTTGGCAGGAACCCAAGGAGTGACTTTCTCCAAAAAAACTTTAACTTCATCTATGAATTCTAAAGTATAATTCACATTTGACCTGAAAAATTCATATAATCATTTCTGCTATGAAAGAAAGACCGCCCGCCCTGTCACTGCAAATCCTCCTGATATTGCAATAAACATCCTACAATTTCACGTATGCAGTTAATGTCCACAGTGGCCTTGACACTTGTCTCATTCCTGCAACAGTAAACACAAAATACCCTTTGGATGTTTCAATAGACGTAACTAAATTTACAGCTTAGTTCTCAAATCTGTATATCCTGCACCTGAGCGCTAACAACAACCTCACACACTGGCAAAAATAGAGAAGTAGAAAACATACCTGTGCAACCATGTTCTGGCACCAACAATACAAAAACGATGCTGTTGTCGTCAAGGGTTTTACCACATTTTTTACACTGGGCAAGGCTAATGACCAGAGTGAGGACAGATGGCTTGGGACAGATGACGTGTTCAGAGGAAGATCACCTGCTGACCTGGGACAGAACATTTCAGAATGAGGTCAAAATAATAGCTATAATTTCAGCCTTTAAAAAGGTTAACTGTGACCAGTCATCTGGAAATGACAAGTACCAGGAGCAGCAGGTGACAACAGAGTAAACATGAGCACAGAGACCAGGAAAGACCAGGATACATTTCAAAAAAGGAGGGGGAAAAAAAATAAATCATATTTGCAATAAGTTTTAATCCAAACTGCTTTTCCTGCACATTAAAGTTAATGATAGATAGAGTACTAGAAGATATACAATTCCATAACATCCATACCAGGATATAGATACTCCAAACATAATTAAGTTACCTCACTTCCACGAACCATCGGGATCAAACAGAGGACTCAGAAATTGAGTTAAAAAGGAAAATTTCCAACTGAGCCTCTTACCGTGGAGAAGGAAAGCCCGAGCCCTGGGGGTTTGGGTTTGCAGCATCTCCTTTTTTTTCCACTAGAAATTTTGCTCTGGCTCTCCGTTTTCGTCGGCATTTCTTATACTTTGCCATTACTGTTAAAAAAGACATGTTTAAAAGTAATGTACAGAAAAATACCCACTTTCACATGGGGACAGAGCTACCACCAAATAGGTTGGGAAGAACATGGACTGCATCTCAAAAAATTAAAAAGTTATTCACAGTTGCCTTGCTGGAAGTATTACATGAAACTGATAAAAAAAAATACCATTCTCTTTTTTTTTATGAGCTGCTGGGATGTATTTGCACATGAGAGAGAGGAGTGAACAATGTAAAAAGTACCATTTTATATAGACTTTTGTTGACAGTTTTCTTTATCCTGAAGTGACAAATACTGCATTTTGGGGAAATTAGGTTTGTGGAGAACGCAGGCAAAAGACCTGAAGACACCACAGAAAGAGGGCCCAGGCCTTGCCTGACCGTAGGCGCTGCCTTAAGCGTTACCTCAACAACCGCCCCTCATCCCCGCGCCCCCACAGCCTCCCCGCTCCCCTGCCCCGCTCTGTGGAAAGCCCACAGGGAGGAGCAGCCGGTTCCTCGCACACAACCGCCCCATCCGAGACGGGGACGGCGGTGTGGGGGTATCACGGGTGACCGCGGACCCGGGGCCGCCCCACGCCCCCTCGGCCGCCCCTCACCTCCCCGCCCGGCGCCGCCGATTCAAACCGCTCCCCGCGCCGCGCGCAGCCAATGGGAGCGCCGCTCTCTGCCGTCAGCCCCCCCCCCCGCCACCGCCCGCGCTTAGCCGCCCGCTGATTGGTCGCTGCACGGACGCGGGCTCGACGGGAGCGGCCAAGGGCCAATCGCGGGCCTAGCGCTGCTCCGCCCCGTCCTGGGGCGCACTGAGGAGATCCGCCCCGCCATTGGGTAAAGGTTTTTCAGCCCCGCCAATCAGCTGCGGGAATTCTGCTCGCCTGGGAAAGGCCAATGGGATTGGACGGTGGGGGAGCACCGGCCCGCCGCAGGGAACCGGAGGAGGTGATCGGCGCTCCCCCGCCTCGCCGGAGACGGACCGCAGCTAATCGACCGCTCCCCTTCCCGCCAATTGCAGCGCTGCGCTCCCTACTCCAGCGAATCACCGCTAGATTCCACTCTGGACCAATGGCGGCTCGCGGCGCCCCCCCTCAGCCAATCACTGGCTGCAGCTTTTCTACCAACCAATGGGCTCCCCCCTACCTCGGAAAGGGTTTACATTCTTCTCCACCCAATGGCGAGCGCCCTCTGTCAGCGGCGAACCAATGGGAGAGGAGCGGCGAGTGACAGCTGCCCAATGGGAGCCGCCGACTCTCCCATCCTGCGGAGCGGGGGGTGGGTATCTCCCCGCCGCCGCCTGAGGAATGTCAACTATTCAACATGGAGACGGCGGTTACCAGGCTCGAGACCCTGGTGAGTCCGGGCGGCGGCCGGGCTGAGGGGCGGCCGGGCCGGCGGCGGGAGCGCCTCGGAGGACACAGGGGCTGCCGCCCGAGGGAGGGAAAAGGGGGAGCGCGGGCGCGGCTGGTGGGGGGCGCCGGCGGAGAGCGGCCGCTCTCCGCCGGCGCCCCCCCCAGCCGCGCCCGCGCCCCATCCGGGCCCTGAGCGGAGCCCTCGACGGGGCGACCGCCGCCCGCCGTTCGGGTCAGGCGAGTTCGGCCGGGCCGGTCCATTCCGCTGCTTCTCTCCCCCCTCCGCCCCCCCGCCCCGGGGGGGCGGGGCTTGATGGTGCCGCTCCATTTTCTCTCAGGGTGGAGCTCTCACCTGGGCTGGACCATTTTTCCCCTGCGGGGGTGTCCGGGGAGGAGAGGCCGGCTGGGCTGTTTCATTCGAGGGGAGGGGGGAGGAAGAGGGGCGATGCGGCGGGATGGCTTCCCGCCGGGATGGATGGCTTCTCGCCGGGGTGCCGCGCCTCGGACTCCGCTTCTCCTCTGCTCCGGGGCAGGTAGAGCGGAGCTGGCAGAGGGAGGGGAGGCGGGGAGCCTCCCCCCGTCGCCTCGCCGCGGGTGGGCGCTGCCGGGCTGGGCCGCTCGCCCTGAGGTGAGGGGTGTGTGGGGGCCGCCCGCTCGCCGGCACCTCAGGAGGAGCGGTCCGGCCGCTTCAGCCTTCCCGTCTTCGCGGGGTCTCGGCTACAGCCAGAGCTGAGGAAAGGGTGGCTTTGCCCGCAGCCGTTCGAGTTCGGGTAGTTCTTCACAGCGTTTAACTTCGTTTCAGCACTTTTTGGGCCGGCCCCTGAAAGCAAGACCAAGGTACCTTATGTAATAGCGGCCTTTCTGCCGGCCCTGCTTATGGAAAATTAAAAAAAAAAAAAAAAAAAAAGCCATGCTGTGCTTTCACGTATTGAGGCACTGGACAACTGTCTCTTTAAACAACCAAGTTCCCTGTGGCATCCTTCAATCCTGATCTTCATTTTTACTTCTATATAATGTAATCTTGCTTGCACTTTTAGTTAAAATGCTTTGGGAATATTTTATGCATCCAGATGCTTAATAGATACCATAATTTCTATTCGTAAGTCCCTACATAAAGTGCTGGTACTGACATCGTTCTCCAAAATATGACACTCCTTTTGGTTTTTGCTTGGAAACTTCCAGAAGTTTTTTGTAATTTTAATTGTCCTAGCAGCACTGTTAGGTAACTTAATTGGTAAACCACAAGTGTCCTCATGGAGAAAAAAGTACATTATTCAATACAGAGACGAATAATAACAATAGATTTGTCTTGTCTTTTTTTTTCCCCCCCTCTGGCAATCTGAGCTTCAAGTTCTAATTAAGAAATAAGTAAAAATGAGTTTAATAGTCTCCTAGTTCTTACCTCTACGCAGTGACATCACCAAAGTGGAATATTTGAGAGAAATTAAGAATAGGAGGAACACTGGGAGAACATGGTGGGGAATATTGTATATCCACATTATCCTCTAACTTAATGAGTCCTAGGCTTTCACTTTAATACACAAAATTGGTGTGCTGCTTAATGCCCCGTGTTTAAACTTGTTTAGTTTACTTTTACTTACTTTACTGCTGCTTCAGTCGCTTTTCTCCAGGACCAGCATAATGCACCCTTTAAAGCATTAGGAACAGTGGCCCAATAAGTGTTCATTGTCTGAAAAGAAACAACTGGCTGAAAGTGGTCTAAATGTGAGCTTTTTCTGCTCACATGCCTTTGTCCCCTCATTGAGCGACCTGCATGTCATTGCAATAGTAAGACACTTCTGAGTGAATATTTTAAGCTGCAATACTATTTCGGTTAAGGAAAAAAAAAAGTAAGAATTTGAATAAATGCCAAAATACCTGCATTAGTTGAAAGATCAGAGAATTCAAACTATCCTACCTAATTCTCAGTTTTACTGCACTTCAAAAACAAGGTGGTGTGTTTTGTTTTGTTTTCTTTGAAGAAACCATGCTTTTGAGAAGGCAGGGTTATTTTTCTTCTTACCTACTGAAGTGCAGTCATCATACTGAATACTTAGAATGGTAACAATATACATTATTTGAATTCAGTGACATACTACATTCTTATTGGAGCTCTGAAGTTGTTCTAATTTCAAATTCAAAGCCTCTGCCTTGCCCATAGTGTAAGCTTGATCTCTCCATATCTTTTGTTAGTATTCTTTTTGGTTTGGGTTGGTTTTTTTTGTTTGGGGTTTTGGTTTTTTTTGTAAAGCCTAGTTTAGAAATAATGATTTAGAAATCTGTTTAGGAAAACTCAGGTTAGATGTTGATTTTTATTTATTTAATTAATGTGGTTTATTTCTGGGTTTTATTGAAAGTCTTACTTTTAAAGTTTGCTCATTAGTGGTTCTTATTTTAGGACATGTAAATAATCAGAGAGGTATTTTGGCCCCCTTAAATTTAACAGAGGCTTTTATATCTGGTAGTGGAAGAAGACAGTAATGGGACACTGTCTTACGATCTACGTTATGAGAAGACCAAAATGATCATTGCACAAATAATTTCAAGGTGGAGAGCTCAGTCGGGTCAATTATTTGCACAGATGGTGCATAACAAGTTCCAAAGGTTTTGAGATTACAGCTTGGGCTTTCACCCCTTTCTAATTACCCAAAATCATTTGGGTAATCCATTTGAAAACTGAATTGATTTTGATTTCACCCTGCTAATTTTAAATTTTTCTGTTTGATTCTTCTGTTAATTTCTTCTAGCAGAAGATGGAAGATGGTATGCCTGGCTGCCTTATTCCATTAAAACTGCTGGGTGGCACAAGGCAGTTGCATCTTCACTTGCTTCTTTTGGTTTCTTTTTTTTTTTTTTTTTTTTTTTTTTTTAAGAGAAGGGTGATTTCTTAAATACACCTTGAACAATTTCACTCATTGATTTCCTATATCCAAATCTCATTCAAAAGTGCAATATTTTTCTTTGTCATTGTTTATGTTAATCAGAATATGTACCTTGGCAACTGTGTCTCACATATTACAGCTTTGTGTCTCTGGGTGTTCTTTCTGCTCATTGTTTCTTCTTCCTGGATTTCCTGTGAAGTCAGCTCTCTCCACAGAAGTGTGATAAAACACTTCTTATTTCCCTAGAGGTTTTGACATGCATTTCATGGAAAGCTTCATTTTAGTCTTATGGAACCAGGGATAAACTAATTTGCAGGAGCTTGAAAAGAACAATGTGTATGAAAATACCAGGTAATTGATGGTTATTTGAGACTATTGCTCAAAGTACAATAACAAGAAGAGGTGAACGAACCATATTGTCTACAATATAAGATGAGATTCATCATGCAAAAGATTGTAAAGCTGACTTTTTAACAATTCAAATAAGAATATTGGGTGCTGGACTTCAGGACTTGGGTGCCTGAGGCTGTGCTGCACAAGTGTTCATTAAGTCAGCTGGGACTGGAGATCTTTCCAACAGCTTCAACAGACACAGAGTCAGGCCTCTAATGAAAATACAGCACATGGTAGTTGCTGGTGATAAATGTATCCTTCTGTACAGAAACCATTTCATTAACCTTCAGTGTTCAGGACTTCGCATGCTGAGCTAGTGCCTTCCAGTATGCGCTTCAGCAGTCTGCACTGTGAGAAATTTTGTGGACATCCATTTTGTAAAATTTGATAACAAAGGGATAAACTGTCAGATGAGCTGAGAGTGCCTCATTCAGAGCAAGGTGGTTAATTTCTGTCACTGTATCTTTGGTATATTGGACCTACTTTTTTCTTTGAGTGGTGTCTGTCCAGTGCCCTTTTTATGTTGTACTACTAGTGATCATGCACAAAAAGCAGTGCAATGTTAAAAGGGCATTGGCCAGCAATACTATCTACGTTACTTGTTATTATTATTATTATTATAGTCAAAAGTCACTGTCTGAGACCAGAAGGTGATTTGCAAAACAACTCAAATGGGATTGCTGCTAATTTATTTTTTTGCACTCATTGTCCTCTAGTTATTTGCCAAGGAGAAATGTTAACTGGTCTTTTAGTGACAAATACCAGCAACTCTGTGTGTGTGTTTCCTTGGAAATAAGTGCCCTACGAAGAGGAAAGAACACTGTATAGCATTCTTATTTCCTACAGCATGTTCTAGAGAAATGTTACAGGTGTGGAGTTGACTCAGGTTGTTGCTTTGTGTGCATTAGCAATCATCTATCTCTTTCCGCTCTGTTCCTTTGCATTTTGTTGTTAAGAATCTTAGTGCCTTGAAACCTTAAGTGTTCTCAAACTTTTTATATGAAGTTACTGTTTTGTTTAAAAGAAACACCTTTATTAAGATTTATGAAATACACCCCTACTTTGATGATGCTCTAACATCCATGAGGTAACCCCAGTGGTAATGTACATCCACAATGTTGGGAAATGAGTGTGTGTTTAAGTGCATTTTAAAGTGATTCCACACCTGCAAATAAGAATAAACTCTGGTGTCCAGAAAATGTTCCCGGTAATGCAGCTTAAGAACATCTGTCTGATAGCAGTTTAGAATCTGTGCGTGCTATGAGGCAAATCTGAAAAAGAAATGCATTTGGAAACGTAGTTTCTAGTTAAAAGAGCACCAAATTGTTTGAAATTTAATTTCTGACAGATCTGTTGAGCATTTTGTTGGGTGTTTTTCTCCTTTTTTTTCCCCCTCCTCTTGGTCAGTGGAATGACAGGCATTATGAATAATAATAGTGTCTTGAAATATGTGAGTTCTTGTGTGTCTGTACTAGGACTTGGTAAACATTAGCCTTATCCAATTCTCCACGATCCACAGAAACCACTATGTGACTTGACCTGTTTTTTCCGATACATATTTTGAGTCTATTGATTACTTGTACAGAATTCTTGCTGCTAACGAATGCTCTGACTTTATTGCACTACTGTACTTTACAGCTAGCAGTGCAATAGTATTGTCAAAGCATCTGAAAGCAGAGTGCGCAGCAATGGGTTGAGTCTGGCCTCACAGTTTCTAACACTTTCTTCTAAGCCTGTGAGTAAATCACAAATTTACATTTCACAAACTGTATTTTCTGTGTGATTGTTGTACAATAGTCATCATATGAATGGTCCTAACCTATAAACTTAAGGTGAGGTTTTTGCAGGGTTATGTTTCTTGAAATACAGCACAAAATAAATATTTATAAAACAAAGGAAAAATGGATCATAATGGAGGAATATATGGCAGTGTTTATAACATGGTTTGAAATTGCTGATAAAAAATTTTGTTTCATTTAGAGTTAGCATACTTTTGGGAGAAAGCAGTGATCTGAACTGTGTTAATATTTTCATTAAGCACAAATCTTAAAATTATAGCCACATTCAATTTTTATTATCTTGAATCACAGTAGTACCATGGTATTAGTGGCTTTCTGTCGTTCTGTAAATCTCAAATTATCTATATTGAATATTTTAGGAACAGAGCTTCATGGATAATTTTGAAAGCCACCTATATTCTTTATCTGCTTTCCCAATAATTAATAATCAGATGGAGGAGTTGAAGGAAAGCAAAAAATGGTCTTTTTGGGGTGCCTGTCCCTAGAAATGAAAACCTAAAAATGTTTGCTAGTGGAGGAGAACAGAAACGATTGAGCAGTTAGGAAAAATCCCTCGTGAACTCTTTAAAAACACATAGTGTAATGAAAAGTATTTTATTCTTGCATTTTATTATGACTGGTTTTCTGGGGTAGATGTGGGAAGGAGTTTTGTTGGTCAGATGATAAGTGGGGGAGTAACAGGTGAAAGCTTTCCCTTTGATTTATAGATGCTCAAGGACTTTACTAGATCTATTTTCCTTTTTTTAAAGCTATTATTTTAAAAGTTGCTGAAGGTGTGTATATATATGAAAGATCATGCATTTTCACTACATCAGAAAGGGGATTTTACTTGTAGAATATCTTGGATCAAACACTATTCCTTTAGGCTGTCTGACATTCCAGATCCTCAAAGGTATTAATGGCAGTTCCTGAAGGTGGATCCCAAGGCTGATGTTTAAAACATAAACATCCTTTTGGTATCCAGGCCTGGCTACAGGCTACATCCAAAGACTATTGAACTTTGTCACTTTAGCTACCATTACAGCACTGCTAGTTGGTGCTTTTGGATACATGTAACAAATACAGCCTTATTTTGATCCTTAAAAAAGTTGTAATGGTTACTTCAGGGTCAATATAAAGAGTGAAAACCAAGTTAAGTAAGTTACAAGCATTTTTAACTTGCTTTCATCATTGTCTCTTTTGTGACTGTAAAATCCCCAAACTATTATGTTAAGAAATTCATGAGTTTTTTGTGAACTGGAAAAACCTCCTTTCTTTAAAGCAGAAGTCCTTAACAGAAATTAAAATTGCAGACTAAAATTAATTAAGTAATAATGCTATCAGCAGACTGTTTTACAAGGCAATTAGATAATTCTCTGGTGGCTTATTTATCCCAAGGAAAGAAATGTGATGTCATCAATTTTATTACCTATTTTTTCAGTCTCATTTATTGGGTAATAATAAAATGTATTATGGGTATTATAACTATCTGAGAAAATGCATTCCTAATATAATTAATAATAAAATCTCTGTTGATGTGCTTGGATCCTGAACACTTATTCATAATCTCTGCTGTGTAAATAACTGAGTATTGCGGTTTTGCTAACAGAACTTTTAATGTTTCAAAAGAAAAGCAACCAGCCAAGAAAAAGCTCGTGAAGATCAGTTTAAAAAAGATGCATGTTCTTTTCTGTTGATATAACCTCTTTAGTGTCGTTCTTAAAAACTTCATCTTGAGACGTTTGGCATTGCAAGGGAGATGGAAGATAATATAGGAAGAGATGGAAATGTTTTAATGCATTTTGGGGAGCTGCATGAAAAAGGTACTAATGGCAAGATGCAAAGAACAATTGGGTAATTTGGGTTAGACAAATGGAAAGAGGATAAAATTAACAGAATTGTGCGTGTACACATACATTTGATTCTTTATCTTTTATAGGCTAGAAGCCTGTCAGCGTAATTGGCAAACATTAGCTAATGGAATAGATCGGAGGAATAGAAACTTACTTTTATAGTACATGAGCCTTTAAAACGGCGGCATCTGGCTTCTGTTTTCCTGAAATAGAGGAAAGGCGAATAGTTGGGTTTTGTCTGCAGTTTTTGTTTTTTAATGTACTGTGGCTGATCTTAAATATTTTAGTTCCAGAAGGCAGAATCTGATCTGGATTATATTCAACACAGACTGGAGTTTGAAATAATGAAAAGTCTTCCTGATAATCCAGCAGCAGAGGTAGTATTTTCAGATTAAATTAATAGATTTTATTGCATTTTTGCATGAAGCTGTTAATAAATGCGTAATTTTCTTTAGTCCTAAAATGTATGTGGCTGTTCTTTTATCTAGTTGTTTTTTATTGTTATTATAAAGTATTTATTGCATCATATATCAAGATAACTGGCCTAAGATGAATTCAGTGCAGAAAGCAACAAAACCCCCTTGATTTCTTGGTATAGGGAAATTCTCCCATGTTCTGCGTTGAGAAATGAGTAGTAGTGGTAACACCTAAATTGAAGACACAGATTCCAGTCAGAGCTAAAATGCACCCTTGCTCTGAGATCAAAGATGAACTTGCTAATAAGCAATGACTAAATTCAGATTTGGGGGAAGAGATGAGAGGAAGAGGAAAACAATAAATGGCAGCATGTAAAGGACTTTATAAATAAGTCCTTGTCTCCATGTATATTGTGACATGTAGTGGAAAAATAATCTTTTTACTTAGAAGTCCCTAATTTATTCCAACTCAGAAAAGCCATTAAAATCCAACAACACAATAAATTCATCCTGTATTTGCTGTGGAACCCCAGAGTTGTCCTGTTTTATTAACACTATCTATCATTTTTGCTTATGAAAAATTAAATGTATAGATGAAACAGATGCTTACTCTACACTTTTCATTGTATGTCGTTTCATGTTATATTTTAGTGGCTCTAATGCCAACACTTGTAACTGGTATGTGGCCACACTAATTTTCTCTTTTTAAATAGTTTAAATGTACTTTTAATTTCTGCACAGGAAAATCCAGTTGCTCTCTTGGAAGAACTGTCAGTGGTGAAATCTCGTTACAAAATGTTATGTATGCAGCTGGAAAAAGTTTCCATAGAGCAGAGGGAATCCACGAAGGGCATCCGTACTGCTCTGGAGAACACAATGAAGATGGTTCAGGCATTACAGCAACATACTGATCTTGAGGTAGTATTTTCATTTCAATCACTCCGGTCTCACTCTTGTAAAGGAACATGTATTTGTGTAACCTTTACGTAGATGTGAGTAGTTCCACTGGAAAATGTTATACGTGCAGACCCTTAGAAGACACTTACAAGATAAGAAGACTGTTTACCTGAAGAAATGTTTGTAAGATTGGAGCTCTTTTTGTAAATCACAAGCCTGATTCATCACTCAACAGTTAAGCTAGTGGTATTCAGTTTTGGAGTTGGAGTAATACCATAATAGTGTGAATAGTGTGACACACGTTTGAATAGTTTCATAGAAATTGATGCCTCTGTGTACAGCTGTGTCCCAGTTCTATACTGACTTTTTAAAGAAGTAGCTACCTGTTATGGTTTGAGAAACCCAGAACAATGTATTGTTTAGACCAATGACCCCTCCCAAACCCAGAAAGGGGAGTCGGGGAAAAAACAAGGAAACCCAGGGGTTGAAATATAAACAGATGTAATAGAGTAAGATTATATAATTAACAGTAATAACACTAAAGAACCAATATTGATCCCAATACCAATATAAAATAAGCAAAGATTATACTCAGCCAACTAGATCAGTAGGAAGTTGTGCCCTCCCAGCCGTAGACAGTAAATGTCGGACACTGTGAGTGCTACGGATTCAGGAGGAAGAAAAGGCCTCAGGGGTCCGGCACCAGGGCAAGAAGCTCTCTGGATCACCGCCATCAAGGGAGAGAGAGCTTCGCAGCAAACCTTCTAATTTATATTGAATGTGACGCTCATGGTATGAAATAATCCTGTTGGCCAGCTTGGGTCAAGTGCCCAGGTCTCGCTCCTCCTCATCCCTGCACCTGGTGAGCTCAAAACCACTGAGACCTTGAAACCCACGCACCATAGCTGGCTATAAAGTAAATATTTTGACAAATTCAGACACGAGAGTCTTCTAAAAGTACAGTTTTCTCAAGCATTAGGAGAGAAATTAGTCCTGTGTTGCTCAAACCAGGACACTCCCTTAAAGAAATTAGAAAGTGAAACCAATTTTATTAGACAAAAAAGCTTTTAAATGGCAAATGTTTTTCACTGTCTAAAGTGAGTAAGTTAAAACCAACGCATTGTAATATATGCAGTGGAATTGCTGTTTGTGCAAAGAAATAAGTTTTTCTCACTATGATAATGCCTATCAAAAAAAACCCCAACACCACATTTTTGTAAGTGGTCTTCAGACACTGCTTCATTACAGTTTTGAAGAGGTTGTAAAATCATTAATTTTGTCCCTTTACAAATAAGGTGATTTAGATCAAAAAGGCTAATTGATAGTCTAGTGGCAAAGACAGAACTGGTGTGACTAAAACATAGTCCCGGATCTCAGCTCTCACTTTAATGTTCTAATGACAGTGCCCTGAGATTGTGTTTAATCTGTCAACAGCTCTAGACAAGTTACTGGTAAGTCTTTATAGATAAAATGTACTGTCTAATGATTTAAAAGACAGTAGTTATATGTCACAGAAAGGAAAAAAGATTTTCTCTCGCTGTGTTCCAAGGATAAGCTGCCAAGAATATTTCATATTTGGATTTTTTTAAAGTGAAAGACTCTTGTCTCTTGAGTTATATTTAGACCTTTTAGATAAAGATTTTCATGTACTTTATACATTTCCTAAAACAAAGATGGATTAAACTGTTATGGAGAAATGTAAGTCTTTAAGTGAAATACTTCTTTTTCTTGAATAATTTATCTTCTTTCCTTGAATTGTTTGTAGTATTGATGTTAAAGGAATATTATGGTTGGATTTTTCAGAACTACTTAGCTGGTAAATTTGCTTTCATTTGAAGGAAAGTAGGAGTCTACTATTAGTTTCCATGAGAAAAGGGCTACACAAATATTGAGTTCTGTAAATATCATCACCCTAGGAACAGTATCAGAGATATCTGTGTTTGTGGTTTTGTTTTTTTTTTTTTTGTTGTTGCTGTTGTAGCGCTTACCTCTGTCAGAAGAAGAACAGACTGCAGCACAGCAGTTAACCTGCCAAACTGTTAAAGAAATGGAATCGCTAGTGGAAGAGGTAATTAGGCCATGGAGTGTCACTATTCCAGAAACTATTAATCGTGAATATAGCTCAGCTGAAGGCAGAATGGCTGTTTTTGTGACTTAATACCTCTCAAATGAATGGAATTTTTCAGAAATGGGACTAAAGTTTCAAACAAACCTTTTCATTTTTACTGTATACTGATTATGAATTGTTCCAACTAAATTGTCCACAAAGGAAAAGTTTGCTTTGATGGAAGACTTTGTTTCCCTTATTTTTTAATTGGGATATGTTTATGTTTCTTTTCAGAGGTGTAGTTGGTTGCTCTTGTCAATTCTGCGGTTCTGTTAATGCGTTTGGGTGGGAGTGAAGAATGTAATTGATTCAAACCAACGTATATCAAAATGGAGAGAATTTGACTTTCCTGTAAAATATTAAGTACATTTTAGAATATGAGTAACAATAAGTATATTCTAATTGTAATCCAGAGCTTAGTTCTAAGCTAATACTTGTTAAAAAGTCAGATATTCTCCCATGGCTACTCAAAGCACAAACTTCAAATATAATTATCTGCAAAGATATGGTCTGGGTCTCATATTAAAAGCAAAATATTAAAGAAGGTTAATAGAGAGTAATTGTCTTATTGACGGTATCTTTTTCTACATGTCTTCTTGCTGCCTACTACTGTTCTGTCAAAGGATGCCTCGCTTTCTGTTCCTTTATTGCCATGGTTGGTTTGCATGAAAGCTGTCCAGTATCTTGCAGCTTCATTCACTCTTCAATTGCAAATACCTTCTGCTACCTTGCTCAATGCTGTCTATTTCTGTCTTTCTGTTATTTAATTCTAAAGCGCTTAAGATACAGCTGGCATAACACAGGCCCAATGCAAAATGTAGCTATATCCTACAGCTACTGAGGCCGGTTTAATTGGTATCAGTCCCTGTGTTGTCACTGGGTGTGTTTGAAGATGTTCTCTGAAAGGCAGAAAGAATGGAAAGATGTCCCAAAGGCCCTGGGATGTTTTCGTCAGTGCTGTATTTCTGGCTGAGGAGAGTTAGATATAGCTACCTTCAGCTTGTCAGAACTGTCAGCCTCTGAAGGTTGCTGCAGAACGGGAGAGCCATCTTTTTCCTTTGCTGCATGTGCAGTGCTTTCAGCTTAATCCATACTGGAATGCAAAGGAGAAAGCTGAACAGGCTCATCTGACTTGTATATAAATCTTTCTGTATCCATTTTAAACTTATTTTTATTTGAAACCAGGGTTTGTTTAATGCTTAAGATTTTGCTGTTGACTTCAGGGGCTGCAAGATCCTTGGTTATCCAATGGTAAAATGTAATTACTCATGCAGAAATGAAATTGTAAAAAATAATTTCTAAACAAAATTCCAACATTTTGACATTATCTCGTGTTTATTTTTAGCCGTTTTGTTCAAGATCTACAGTCCCTGGCTCAACTGAAGGTAAGTGCTGAAAGAATAATCCTCCAGCTGTTTTCTTTTTTTTTTTTTTGACTCTTGACTGATCCCACATCCGCCCTAGCCCCAGTGAGCTTTGTGAATTGTACCAATCTCTCAAGACTTCCATCTCTAACATTGAACTCTAATAGTTCTGTGCTATTTAAACGTAGCAAGTTACCACCTAGAATTCAGGGAGTAATGAATTAAAGTGTTTAATTTCTGAAAAAGGCAGCAATTGTAAATAACCTCAGCTGACAAATAAGGGCTGTATTACCCCTAGTACAATAGGGCCAAACCTCACAGTAGGTAGGAATAGGCTGAGACTTAGGTATGGTTTCTGAGATTTGTCATTTAAAAACATAGAGCCTATGATGCACAGTAAATTCCTGTTTTCACGCTCAGGCTCTAGTAACTACTACTTTTATGTGAAGTGAAGAATTTAGACTATAATGTAAGAAACTGACCTCTTAGTTACATTCCACATATAGTTCCCACGTCTCTGGGAGTTTTTCTTGCTTTTGATGTGATTGAAGTGGGTACTGTTGTGTTTATGGTCTGGAAGAAATGGTATACTAGTCCTACCATAGAAATAGCTCCTTTTTAATGCATTTATCTCTACTTATGGAAAGGAATTTCCTTAGTTCTTTTTTAAAAAAGCAAAACAACCAACTAGTCATTGACAGACCGAATTTGTTAATCCACATCAGATCTCAAATGAAATGATTTTTCACTGGGTCTGCAGATACAATGATAGTTTGGAGGGAGTATCTTCTTTCTCTCCTTCCTCTTCCTGGAAAAAATCTTCCTTTACACCCATTTAGGGGGTTTCTTAAAAATTAATGAAAGTACTTTCTATCTTTGGCCTAATTTCTCAAGCAACAAATATCTTCTAATTTTTTAGAATCGCAATTCAAACCGTTGACTGAAGAAATACTTATGACTGTACCAAGGAGTATCAGAAGTACTGTTAAACTAGCAGACTTGAACAATTTGTACAGGGAGTTATTTAACCACTTCATTGTAAATAAGAACAGGTAAGACTTAAGCTGTAAAGAAATTCAGCCTTTTCAAATTAAACAAAAACAGCTACTTAACATTTTCTGCTATATTGTAACTTCATAATTTGATTTTACTCCCCTAAACCCTTCTTAGTTAGGTACATATCCCAAAGCGTTAGGCCATCACGCAAAACACCCTAAATTAATTTGTATAAAAATGGCTTGTGTGATTTGATAATTTTCAAAACGGAATGTGAGGTTCTTAAGAAACAAATCTTTTCACTTTGGTTTCACTGTACAGATGTCCAAAACTGGGTCTAGTCAGGCAAGTTTTGCTGACGCACTCACACCGCCAAACCCTTTTAGCTTTCGGAGTCTGCATCCAGAGTGGAAGAGCAAAGCCCTAATGCTGAACCATGACCCCTGAACCCTGCACTCCTCACACCAACCCCTCCCGCCTGCCTGAGCCCTGGCCCCTCACTGGGATGTGTGCTGCGGATTTCTCACAGGCTGATGTTAAAAATGAGGAAGTTTTTAACTCGGGATTTCTGTCTCTTTAACCCTAAGGCTGGATTAGCAAATGACTGTTCACAGTTTGAAGTAGCACAGAACAGTTGATGACAATCTGAATAAGTATGAGAATTACAGAGCACTTCCAAAAATAATTCATTAAACAGTATGCGCTTTTTAGCCTTCTTCTGCCAAACCTCAAGTTTGATGCCCTGTTTTGCTAAATAGTTCGCTTTTGTCTTACAGAGCAGCATTGAGTGTTTCGCAGATGAACAAGATGCATATGAAAGCGACTGACTCAAGAATACAAATCTTGAAAGAACTTGCTATTGTGGAACTTGACAAACAAGGAAATGTTAAATTAGTTCTGTAGATGTAAGCTCAGTCCATTCTCATTTGACACATGAGTATCTTGGTCATAGCTCCTGGATTATTAACAAGCGAGTATTTCTCTGGTGTCTAGGAGCTATAATTCCACTGTTGGAAAGCTGTTGATGTTTCTGGATACGATTCTATTGATAATACTTATAATTGGGGAGTTAAAAAACATTGAGGTTGGTATTTTATCTTGGGTATTTGTCAGATTATAGTCGATGTGTTTTTGAGGAGTATTGTTAGCCATGTGACACTTCCATTCTTGCTTACATTCCTGAGTGGGTTTTTAAGACAGATAACCCAAACCACTTAATTGTACTTACATTCCTGAATAAACGATGAAAGCTAAGGAGATGAGGCTGTAGATTCATTATGCTTTTGTTTACGTGACTCCTGACCCTGAGCCCTGTCCTAACCCCTGGACCTGGTCTGTGACCCTTTTCATTTTCCTTTGATCATAGAATCACAGAATCATAGAATGGTTTAGGTTGGAAGGGACCTTAAAGATCACCTGGTTCCAACCCCCCTGCCATGGGCAAGGCCACCTCCCACTAGACCAGATTGTTCAAAGCCTTGTACAACCTGGCCTTGAACACCTCCAGGGATGGGGCCTCCACAACTTCCCTGGGCAATCTGATGTGAACTTTTTTTTTTTTTTTTTTTTTTACAGTCCAGCAAAATTGCAAACTCAGAGAACAGCTGAGGTTGTGAGGGCCCACAGCAGGGCCGACTACAGCAGGTTGCTTGGCGTCGCGTCCTGAAAAACTCCAAGGATAAAGACCACAACCTCTGTTGAAGTGTTTGGCTGCCCTCACAGTAAAAAAAGACTTTTTTTTTTCTTAGGTTTAATGGTTTTATGTTTATTTCAGCCTAATTCGAGAAAGTAAGCTATCTGAAGTTTAAGTTCCTATGTTTTCTTGTGAAAAATGATGACTGTCAAAGGCAAGAAATTTAAATTAGTGCCCTTAGGAAGGGAAAGGCTGATTTCTGCACTCATCAATGGTGGTCTATTTAGAGTTTGTTGGGAAGAACAAGGTGTGCATCGAAGAAGAAATAGGAGGAAAGGACAGGGATAACTTGATTTTATGATGTCTGCTGCTGAGAGCGCCCTCTTACCTACATGGTTGCTGTCACTTCACAAACTGATTTAATATTTGAGAATTTAGTCTTAATAAAGTGGATCACTTTCAATACAAGGCTCGATCCTTACTCTCACATGTTAAAGATTTATTCGTGGAACCTGGTTAAAACAATAAAAGGTAGCTGTTCATGGGAAAACAGCTGCATCTAAGATGCAGGACTAGGGCAGTGATCATCCCCCGTACTCGGCACTGGTGGGGCCCCACCTTGAGTTCTGTGTTCAGTACAAGAACTACAAGAAAAGACATCGAGGTGCTCAAGCGTGTCCAGAGAAGGGCAACGAAGCTGGTGAGGGGTCTGGAGAACATGCCTTATGAGGAACGGCTGAGGGAACTGGGGTTGTTGAGTCTGGAGAAAAGGAGGCTGAGGGGAGACCACCTCGCTCTCTACAGCTACCTGAGAGGAGGTTGTAGCCAGGGCGGGGTTGCTGTCTTCTCCCAAGTAACAAGCAATAGGACAAGAGGAAATGGCTTCAAGTTGCACCAGGGGAGGTTTAGGATGGATATTAGGAAAAATTTCTTCACCAGCGTGGTTATCAAGCATTGGAACAGGCTGCCCAGGGAAGCAGTGGAGTCGCCATGCCTGGAAGTATTTAAAAGATGGGCAGAGGCGGTGCTGAGGGACATGGTTTAGTGGTGGTTTTGGCCGTGTTGGGTTAATGTTTGGACTTGATGATCTTGAAGGTCCCTTCCAGCCTAGACGATTCTATGATTGCGCTGAGTGTACTTCAGGCGCAGCCCCGAGGACCGCTGCCCTGTCCGTCCCCAGAGCCCTATGAGGTGTGGAAATCCATCGCTGCAGCGAGGTGTAGTTTCACTCCCAGAATCCGCCGTCAGCACAGGGTAACCCAGCGCGACGCTTTTTGTCTCGAACCCCCTCAGTCGCAGAGTCCTCCGGGAGCGCGGCGCTGCCCCTCACGCCGGGCCCTGCCCAGCGCCGCCATGTCGCTACCGCCCGCGCGCCCCGCGCCTGCGCAGTGCGGCCCGGCGCTTGGGCCCCGCCTCCTCTCGGCGGGCGGGCGGAGGGAGGAGCTGCCCCGCTCCCCGCGAACATGGCGGGGGCCGGGGCACGGCATCTCCCCGCCGGCTCTTAAGCCCCTCTCCTTGGGTAGCGCGGTAGGGAGAGGGGCTGGGGAGAGCCTTCCTTCAGTCGCCGCAATGGATGAGCAAAGTGTGGAGGTGAGAGGCTGAGTGGCGGTTGCGCTTCCTCAGGGGAGGCGGGAAGGGCGCTGCGGGGGAAGCGCTGCCCCCCCCTTTCTCCCCCGGGAGAGCAGCCCTGAGGCCGTAGGGGAGCAGGCGGGGGCGGGCGTACCTTCTCCTCCGCGGGGAAAGGCGAGCGGCGGGGCTGGGCCTCTCCAGCGGGAATCTGGGGCCGGCCACCGTGGCCTGTTTGCGGGTCAGGGGAGGGCCGGCGGTGGCGCCGGGCTGCGGGCCCTCGGCAGGTCGCCCTCCCTTGTGTGAGGGGAAGGGGGCCGGGAGGTACCCGGCGATAGGCGGCCTGAGGGGCGGAAAACAGATCGGAGCTCTGGGGTGGTCAGGGATGCGCGTAGCAGGGAGCTGGGCTCGTATGTGAGCTGGGTGGAAAGGGAGCAGGGCGTGAGGAGGTGGCGTTTCTAGGGGACACGCAGTTATTTAACGTAGTCCGGGTTAGAAAATAAACTGATGGAGCATCGGAGGCGGATGGAGACCTGACACTGACAGAACCTGCCTTGGCAGGCGTGAGGGCACCATAGGCGGTGGTGTCTGTAACCCGCACAGCTTGCACGCATTGCTGTGGTCCCTATTAATAGCAGCCAAACAGGCGAAGAATTTAAAAGACCCTGTGTGATGACTTCCTGTAAATGCACGTATTCCATTTTAATGGTTTGCAACCATTAAAGAAGACACTAATGTATGGGAGATGCTGTCATTTCTGTATATTGAAGATATGTCTCACTCTTGTGCTAATTTATAGTTTTAATTCTGTGGGGAAAAAATTAGCCCATCTGAGGAATCTTTCAAAATTCCATACTTAAAGCCATAAGAGATCTAATTCCTGTACAACACAGAATGTAAAGCTTCTTTATCAGTGAAAAATCTATCAATATGGAAAGCAAACATCCCTTGGCATTTCTCATTTTGGGAATGGAGAGGGGTGAGGTGATTGTGTTCTAGAACAAAATGTTTTTCTTTTCAAATGGGTATAGTAAAAAAAAAAAAGTTAAATTACATTTTTATTGCCCAAGATTGATTAAATGGGATATGAAAGAGCGTAGAAATTGTGGAGCTAGTGCTAATGGTAGACCTTAAAAGAGTGTAAATCTTACAAAAATTAAAAAAAAACAAAAAGCCCTGTCTAATGCAACCTCTCTTGTTAGCATTCTGTATAATACATACATGCGCTTACCATGCTTTTGAATTAGTTTAGCACCAGTACATTGAAACTCGTAGGTTCAGAATCTGCAGGTGCACCACAGTTTCTTCTGGCAACTCTTCAATCCCATGTGAACGAAAGTAGGAATAATATCTTGGCTACAGAAAGGCCCTCTTGGAAAAAGATAAACCAAAGAAAGAAACTTGTCCTTGAAGAAGAAGAATAGTGTTATAAAATGGGTGCTGAGAGCTGGTGTTGTGCAGGAGAAAGCGTGGAGGAGAGCCATGGTGTTTGACCAAGTATCTCGCTCTGAGATGCGCTCTTCGGAGGTGTTTGGAATGGGGCTGCATTTATGAAACCTGGCACTCTGCCTGGAAAATAAATGCAACTGTGATACGTTTGAAGTATGTGGCTTAACAATAGCGATAATTTACCCTTTGCAGAGCATTGCTGAAGTATTCCGATGTTTTATTTGTATGGAGAAATTGCGTGATGCACGTCTGTGTCCTCATTGCTCCAAGCTGTGCTGTTTCAGTTGTATTCGGGTGAGTTTGCTGATTATAGTTCATTCTTGCAAATATATGAATTTAAAAACTACTCATCTTGCAAACATATTCTTGCTTCTTTCTTGCCGCTTTTCCTGGAGTTCCACAGATTCCTTTTTCCTGCTCTGTGCTCTTTAGTTTCCCTTTCAAAATCTTTTATGACACTCTGAGGGAAAGCTAGGCAGGCTGTGCATTGTATTCGGTAGTGCTAATTATAGGGACTATCTGGAATAATTGCTTTTAAGAAACAGCCATATAATGATCCTTTCTTTAGCATCTTTCGGGAGTCACTGTTGCTTGTATGGAAGACAAAAGTTGGAAGAGGTATCAAATGCTGACTTTGCATCTGTCAGTATGGAGCAGTGGAAGGTCATAACATCACCTCTTGTCATCTTGGAGATGTTTTAAAATGCTTACCAGACTAGTATGATGTGATCAGATATGGGCTAAATCTTTCTCAAGGGATTCTGGTATAGCAGGCTGAAGCAGCATCTGAAGTAGCTCAGTTCACTTATTAAGGTCATGGTTACCGATGTATAACACTTCAGTTCCAAGTCCAGATGCTGTTATGTGTTAGCGTGGCGGCAGAGGGTTCAGCTGAGGCTTTCAGACCTTGGGTATTATTTGCAGAAATTGGAACAGTCATGATTCGCTTTGAAAGCTGTGACAAAAACTATAGGTGAAGGATTTGTGTTACGTATTAAGAAAGTTAGATGCCATATTGTTGCTGGGTGGTGAGAGATTATTCATGAGAATCTTTAAATGTAGTCGTGAGCTGATAAATATAGGCCCTTCAACTGCTGAGCTTTTACACTTGTAGTGGGCAGATGAAGTTCTTTCCTCAGCTACTTGTCTTTGGAGCTTTCTGGAAGAGGAACATTCAAAGGATCCTTTTGGATTTGATCGTTGAACTGCAGGTATCTAACTTATGTATAAAAAGCCTGAGAGGAAGAAATAAGTTACCTTGAAGACTAATAGTTTAGACTCCGAAAAACATGCTTGCTGTATCTTTTGCTTTCTTGTGTTGAAACCTGCTCTTCAGTCTATGACTCTGGGAGTCTGCGCCAGGTGTGTGGTTTCTAATGGAATATTTGGTACCTCAAAATTCTCTGTATAATTTTAACTGAAGTCTTTGACATCTAAAGAAAAGTGGTTGCTTTGTTACTAAGATACAAATAGCAGCTTTTTCTGTGACTAAGTGGATGAACAGTGAAGTTAGAAATCTGTAAAAAAAAAAAAAAAATATATATATACACACACATATACAGGAAGGCTGTAATAACTCCTAATTAACTATAGAATGTACTTGCTTGCGGGTCTTTTCTTAGTCTTTTTAAAAATGTTTTTCCTTTTTCCTTCATAGCGTTGGTTGACTGAACAAAGAGCTCAGTGCCCTCATTGTAGGTAAGGTATTTTTAATGTTGGAAGTAAATTATCAGGAATTGGGTGTGCTGTCCTGTTATGAGTGGTCTCTTTTCAGTGCAGGTTGCACTAAATTTGTAGGCTTGATTTTTGAGACCTGCATGTTGTTACTATAAAAATTTACCCTGGTATAATACTTATTCTGAAATCTGTTCTAGTCTTGTGACAAGCTAAGCAAGATCTTTGTTCTTCCCCTATTGCACTGCTCTTTTCCGTGCATGTAGTTGGTGTAATATGAGTAACTAGATGGTATTCTCCTTAGAACTCTTCATCCTTCTTGCAAGAATCAGGGACCAGAAATTTAGTTTTCAGACTGAAATGTTTACTTTTTTTATACCTATAATTTGTGAGACTTAACCTTACGTGTTGCAGATTTGTTTGAGAGGTAGCTACAATGTCTTGTTTGGTTTGGGTTTTTTAATGCTTCACTCCATCTCCCCCAAGCCCTGGCACCCCTTAGCACTTCTATTACTTGAGTACCTAGCAATTCTAGCTCTTGATAGACCAAAACTTGGAAGGTAGTGTATTTTTTCCCTTAAGGGAAGGGAGGTATTTAAAAACAACTAGCCAACCATTTCTGCAGAACTTTTTTAATATTCAGCTTTTAAAGTATTTGATCAGTAGCTCTAAAATGATTGTAAGGAGGTAAATATGTCTACATTTCACAAAGGGGATAATTGAAGCACTGCAATGGGGATAGTTGAATAATGGAAGAAATTGAAGAAGCACTGAGAAATGAAATTATTTGCCCAAGCATGATCCAGGAGCCTATCAAGAAATCTGGAGATAGTTCTCGGGTTCCATATGTAGCTATTCTGTATGTCATTGTGGAGTGGTTCATTGTGGTTCCTGCCTCCCCCCAGCCCCCAAATGAGCAAGTCATAGAATCGCAGAATCATAGAATGGTTTAGGTTGGAAGGGACCTTAAGGATCACCTGGTTCCAAGCCCACTGCCATGGGCAGGAACACCTCCCACTAGACCAGGTTACTCAAAGCCCCATCCAACCTGGCCTTGAACGCCTCCAGGGATGGGGCATCCAGAACTTTTCTGGGCAGCCTGTGCCAGTGTCTCACCACCCTCAGAGTAAAGAATTTCTTCCTAGTGTCTAATCTAAATCTACCCTCTTTTACTTTAAAATCATTACCTCTCATCCTATCGCTATGCTCCCTGATAAAGAGTCCCTCTCCACCTTTTTTGTAGGCCCACTTTAATCGACTTAAAACATTACTTTTTTTTCTCCCCCCCCCCCTTCTGAAATAACTAGTACAGCTTCAGCTTTTTGCCTTTGACTTTTCCGATAGTGTAGAATTGATGAACTGAATTTGCCTCTCTCTTAGCTCCTGGAGGTGAGTTCTTGCTCTAACTCTAACAATGCTTCTTGCAGAGCCCCACTGCAGCTACGAGAGCTCGTAAACTGTCGTTGGGCAGAAGAGGTCACACAACAGCTTGATACACTTCAACTGTGCAATCTCACCAAGCATGAAGAAAATGAAAAAGACAAGTAAATGGCGCATTCTTCACATAAAGCATTTTGCGGGCTTTTAATTTCAGCTCATTATTAAAATCAGGGAACAAACATAACTGTTACTTAAAAGCTGAATTGTGCTGTTGCTTAGTAGACAGAAACAATGTTGCTTCTCACTGACTAAAAGTTGGAGTTCATTTCTGTCATACTTAATGGAACAATAAAAGCTCTTCAGTGTCTTTGCCTAGAAAACTTATTTCTAGTTCAGCTTGATAGAGTTAAAATGAGAGATACAGGAAATATGAAGGGTAGTAATACTTCTTAAGGCTCTTAGTCCTTCTTAGTGACTGCACATCTGAAATATCTTCTCTCAATGGCTTGCTCATTTGGCAGTCCCATTAAGACTGTGGGTGCTGATTTGGTATCTCAGTACATTAAAGCAGAGAAGCTCTTCTGAGAAGATATCTTCTAGTCCCTTGCAAAAATGTAATGGATAAACCCAGTTTGAGATGAAAGAAAATATATAAAGTCCCACAGAAAGCACTGCTCTTGCTGTATCTGTAACCTTACAGCTATTCATTCTCCTTCCTTGTCTTTGGAGCCTCCGGTACTTTCTGGTGTGTTCTCTTCCTAGCAGCAAATGTCAGTACTTTCTCAGCAGGCTTTTCTCCTGGTTTTATCCTGGTACTAGTGCTATTATGTGTTTTAAGAGATATTCTGGAGATTTGGAGGAGAAAAGTGTGAGAAGAAGCATTGAAAAATGGACAGGGAATAATTATGTGTTCCATACCTGCCTCCTCCTCAAGCTGCTTGAATCCTAATGGAGGGGCAAGGGAGAGGCATGTATTTTAGGTCTGGCCTGGTCTGTGCTCAGTTTGTTGATTGATGCTGTTCCTGAAATTTTAAGAAATGACAAAGGTCAGTTTGTTCAAAAAGCTTATGAGACATTGCTCTGTAGTTACTTTAGGTTGCATATGATTAGGATTTTAATAATGTGAAGTATTAACTTCTGGAATTCTGAGTCGGGTTCATTGATGATATCCTTTATCTGCTGGGTAGAAATCCAATTTTAGTAATGTACTTTCTCTCTATCTTTGGGAAGTACTTCCTGAGAGAATACTAAGAACAACGTTTATTTTACAAAAGGGTTTTACTGAATGTAAGTATTCTTGCAAAACTTTGCTGATGTTTTGTGCTTTACTCTCAGTATTGGGTAGCAAAACAAATGAAAATGTTAAATTGAGTTTGCAGAAAATTTATAGCTATTTTCTGTTGATGTGTGTATTTTTTGTTTAAGATGTGAAAATCATCATGAAAAGCTTAGTGTTTTCTGCTGGACCTGTAAGAAGTGTATCTGCCACCAGTGTGCCCTTTGGGGAGGAATGGTAAGAAGAGACTTGCTTAAGTGCATATGCTGTGTTACAGTAAGAGACTAGAAGCATTGTTTGACAGCAGTTTGAAGAAACAGAAATGATATGAAACTGTTGTTATGGCTATTGGATTGCCATGCAAATACTGTAGCTGTATGTGTATTTATAAATGTGAACATTGGTTGTGAAAGGTGATACCTTCTGTTTATAATTGGAGAAGTAAACTGAGTTTTTACTGAAAGGAGGTCAGAATTACCTTGTTATAAACTTCATGATGTCTTTGACAAACTTTACATGGTGGTGAGAATTTTATGGGCAAAGGAATAAGTCTTTCTCGGAGAATATAGGTAACGCTTATGTTATTTAAATGTTGTGGCCTGTAATCTTGAATATCTTCAAAGCTGTATTAGTAGGACAATTCACCATACCGCTTAATATCCTTTCAGTTGAGTATTTCAAGGAGAGACTGCTGTTGTTAGTTGGAATATAAGTGGTTAACAGTATGCTGCCTTTGTTTGGGAAGGGTGTTTTAATAATAATAATAAAAATAGAATGACCCTTCTATCATTATTTGATTTGTTAAAGAATTGCAAGTGAATGAAGCAGTTTATTTTTGGAGGACTGTTGAGACTCCAAGTAACTCTTGACAGGGAGCTTTGATGGTATGAGAGCTGAATTCATGGCTTAGGAAGGGAAGTGAAAGACAGGCTTCCTACATACAATCTGCTTTGGAACTTTTCCAAAATGAGTGATACACTAGGAGGCTTTTTTCCCCTCTCTCTCAGCAATTTAATAGGAGTGGAATAAAGTTGAAATGAGATGCTCTATTATTGCCCACATCCTCTCCTCTCCTCTTTTTTTTTTTTTTTTTTTTTTTTTTTTAACAGCATGGAGGACATACTTTTAAGCCACTGGCAGAAATCTATGAGCAGCATGTCACGAAAGTAAATGAAGAAGTGGCAAAGCTTAGGAGAAGACTCATGGAATTGATCAGTTTGGTGCAAGAAGTGGTAAGAAATTAATCTAAGATAACATTAAGTTTTCCTGTAGTGCATCATTGTCAAAGGATAACTGTAAAGTGGGAAAGGGAAATAGTACACTATTTCATATGCTCATGATGTTTTCAGTACCTGTTGAGAAGCTGTTGCTTCTGTGAAGGTAATCAGATTATCCCATAGAGAGACATTTTTACTTTTAGTTATACTCTTTTTATACAAGATGGAAAGATTAGCGTATTCTCAATACTGTTTTTGTAGTTACCAGACAGAAAAAGATATGAGTTAACGAACAGAGAATTTTTCTTTTGGTGTATGTTATGTAAAAGCTAAAGTTGTGCAATTCTTTGATAGATGTGTTTTTGTAAATACTTATGTAAGTGCAGTCTGCCATGCTAAAGTAGTACAAAAATGCTTTATTCTAATAAAGCTTATTTTCCTCTGTTTAAGAGAGTAAACTATAAGTATATTTGAGCCTATGGGATGGGCTGTAAAGCAGCTCACCAGTTAGAGATTTGAAGTTTGTGTACTTCCTTTTTCTTTCCCGGAGGGGTCAATGTGTTAGACATCCAAATATCAACATGTTCAGCTTTGGCAGTTTCAGTGGGAATTCCAACAGTTCAATACAGTTTCTTGTATTCTAGGAAGGATTATTTTTGTGGTCCGTTGAATGCTGTTACGTTTATTGTGTAGTCTTAGTGCAAATAAAATAAGTTTGTGGTTTTGTGTGGGTTTTTTTGTGTGTGTTTTTTTTGTTTTGTTTTTTTTTTTTTTTTTACACAAGTTTCCATATGGGTT